>CM046423.1:51180665-51775105 GCA_025506505.1 Flaveria sonorensis
ATTATGATGCTTTAATGCTAGAACTAAGTTAGAACATGTTGAATTGATGAATTAGGACTGATTATGATGTTATTAGTATGTGTGGTTGCCCATGCGCCTGGATTTGGCCCATGCACTCAACGGTCGAATTTGACTAAGTGTTCCATGCGCCCAAAACTGCCTATGCGCCTAGGCACTCATGCGCATGCATAGTGCCCATGCGCCTAGAAATTTGCCCAGAGACTAAGTGTTGGGTCATGCGCCCAAATAGTGCCCATGTGCCTGAAAGTTCCCCATGCGCCTAAGTGTTCCCATGCGCCTGAAAGGCCATGCGCCTGCATAGTGCTCATGCGCCTATGCCTTAGAATATTTTTTGAAATTTTGGGGAAAATGTAAAGTGTAGGCTTTGACTTGGGATGTTCCCAGGGGTAATGTAAGTTGACTTTATGATGTCATATGTGATGTGATGATGATGCTATGTATGGTATGGTTATGTTTATGTTTA
Source organism: Flaveria sonorensis (assembly GCA_025506505.1). NCBI lineage: Eukaryota > Viridiplantae > Streptophyta > Magnoliopsida > Asterales > Asteraceae > Flaveria > Flaveria sonorensis. Next base: position 51,181,150 of record CM046423.1, read on the forward strand.
TGTTCCTTATTATATTATTTCCGTGGCTTTACGTGCTATGATTATGAAAGTAAATGGAAAGTATTATGTAACGAAAAGCGGAAGATAATGAAAAAGGGAACGTAAAGAATGAATGAATGCATGCATTAATGAATGAATGAAGTAATGAAAAGTCTTGCAAGCAATGTATGGAGGTTTACACCCAATGAAGGGTGTTAGCTCAACTATGTGCTGGTTAGCTACCCTGGAAGGATGCATACTGGGGTCTAATCTTTGTGATTGACCATATGTATGGGACCCTTGCCGCTTGCCCTAGGTACTGGAGTCATCTTCGTGCACAATGTTCGTGGTCTATGATAGACCTCAGGCCAAGTAACCAGCTTCGTGAACAATGTTCGGGGTGTAGCACATGGCATTGGTCCGGAATGAAAGATGAATGATAATAATGAGTGTACTTGCCCCAGGCCCAAAGGTCAGCTGCGTGCACAATGTTCGGGGTACAGTACATGTCATCGGAAGTTGATGAATGTACGTAAGGTACGGTAAGAAAGATAACGAATGATTAAGATGACGTACGTTGATGAATGAACGAAACTAACGAATGATGGCGAAAGATAATAATAAATTATTATCTATGTGTACGTATGATGCACGATCACATGTGAAAGTAAAGAAAGAATGGTTTTAAACGAAATAAAAGTATTTTATTTTATAAAACTAGAACTCACTCAGCAACGCTGACTTTTATGTGTTTCCAGTTGGCAGGTAAGGTTGCTGAGGATGGCACGGGGTAGCTACTTGGCATTTTGTTTTTGGATGGCATCCGTTGTTTAAATTATAATGTTTTTGTGATGTAATGCAACGTGTAATATTTTGTAATCTGTCAATGATGTATTATTTTGCCAAAGCAATTATATATATATGAAATGGTTTGTTTAAAAGAATTCCGCTGCAATATTTTAGTAAAGTTAATGTATGTTTATGCTTTGTGTGCAATGATTGACCAGCTGTAAGCGTTCCGGGAACGGGGCCTTACAAGTTGGTATCAGAGCCAAAGTTTAAGTGAATTGGGTAAATATTTTCAAAAGAAACCTAAACTTAAATTGAGAATGGGACAAAGGGGAGGGATGCCAGTCCAAGTAGCTGCGTGCCATCAGGTATTTTCTTTAATGATAACCGGTATTATGTGCGCATGTTATATGGTTTATGTGCTTCTTAGTAGATTTAGATACTGATGAAGTTAGGATAGGAAATGATTGGGGTATGAAGAGTAAAGTAAGTGGCTAATCACAACTGGCTACTGTAATTAGGAACTTACTATACTTGACATAAACTAACCTATTACCTTGAATGACCATGTTAGTGTTTGAATCTTATAGCGTGTTTGACGATCGTCGGTGGTAGATCTTCGAAGGCTTCTAGAGGTGGAGGTCGTGGTGGACGTGGTGCTGGATCGCGGGTCACAAGAGGAAGGCCTCGAGCGGAAGAGGTGGCTCATGAAGAGCCCGAGACCCTTCATCCAGAGGTTGGTGATGAAAGTGCTAACTTAAAGGCCTCGGTGAAGGAGGCTGTTGTAGAGGAGGTTCATCAGGTCATGCAGACGATCTTACCGTCTGTGGTGACCGAAGTAATAAAGGCTATAAGAGAAGGGGAAAGGAAGGAGAGGAACTGGTCCTCGGGGGTATGGGAACAACTGGGGACTGAGACGGTTGTCTCAACTGATGAGGAGGAAGAAGAAGAGCCTGTGTCGGTGGCAGCACGAGGCTGTAACTATGGGGCATTTCAAAGATGCAAGCCCCCGACTTCCAATAGCAACAGCACTGCTGCTGCTGCTCACCGGTGGGTGAGAGAGATGGAAGCTGTACTTGATATCAGCGAGTGCCGGGAGGATCAGAAGGTGAAGTTTGCCATTCATTCATTTGTGGACTCGGCTCTGTGCTGGTAGGACAATATCGTCCAAGCCGAGGGTAGTAGGGCAATTAGAAGAATGAGGTGGCCAGAGTTGAAGAAGCTGGTTGAGAGGGAGTTCCTGCAGCTGGAGGCGGGAACCATGACGCATCAGCAATACACCACCAAGTTTAACGAGATGGCACTACTGGTGCCGAATCAGGTGACGCCTCTGTCACGAAAGATCAAGAGGTATATTCAGGGCTTGCCGGCGGATATCCGCAGGCATATGATCGCCGCTCGGCCGAGCACGTTCAGGTCGGTGGTTGATTTGGTGGGTAGGATGTACGATGAAAGGGAGGTGGTGGTGGCTGAGGTGAGTAAGAAGGGTGGTGGTGACCGGAACTGGAATGGGAAGAGGATTGGTCGGGGTGGTGCCTCGGCAAACAACAAGAATGCACGGGTGGATGACCGGCGTGTGGTCACATCCGGTGCGGAGTCGAAAAGGTATGGCAAGTGCGGGAAGGAGCACACCGGGGAGTGTAGGTGGGGATTGAACGTGTGCTTCAAGTGTGGAAAGCCTGGCCACATGGCGAGAGAGTGCAAGGTGGCAAGGTGTTTAACTGTGGTGGAAAGGGCCATATGAGTCGAGAATGCCAGAAGCCAAGGGCTGAGAGTTCTAGGGCAGGGAAGAAGACTGGGACCGATGGGCAGAGGGCGAGCGCCAGGGCAATCACGATGACTCAGTAGGAGGCTAGGACGGACCCCGATGTCATGTTAGGTACGTTTCTAGTAAACCAAACTCTTGCTTCTGTGTTATTTGATTCAGGTGCTAGTAAGAGTTTTATTTCTGCTGCTTTCTGTGCTAAGTTGCCTGTTAGTAGTAGAAGTATTGATGACCCCTTCGATGTAGAAACTGCCATAGGTAAGTCTACCCGAATTGTTGATCTGATAGAAGGTTGTGATATAGAACTAGAAGGTCATAAATTTCCTGCTAGACTGTTCGTGAAGACCTTAGGAGGATTTAACGTAGTCCTAGGAATGGATTGGTTGGTGGACTACGAGGCGAATATCCTATGTTGTAAGAAGATGATTCGACTGATAGTGCCCGACGGGAGTTTGGTGACGATCTACGGTGATTGAGTTGCGACTATCCCGAAGGTGATTTCGATGGCGGTGGCGGGAAAGTGCATGAGGTGTGGATGTAGTGCCTACTTGACCTATGTGAAGGATGTAGATACGCCAACACCGCAACTGTCGGATGTACCGGTTGTGTGTGGGTTCCCAGATGTGTTTCCCGAAGATTTACCAGGTGTGCCACCGGACCATGAGATTGAGTTCCAGATTGACTTGATACCCGATGCTCAACCTGTTGCTAAAGCACCGTATCGGTTGGCTCCGACCGAGATGAAGGAATTGATGGAGCAACTGCAGGAGTTGCTTGATAAGGGGTTCATTAGATTGAGTAGCTCTCCTTGGGGTGCTCCGGTCTTATTTGTGAAGAAGAAGGACGGTAGTATGAGGATGTGCATAGACTACCATGAGCTGAACAAGTTGACGGTGAAGAATCGGTATCCATTGCCGAGGATTGATGACCTGTTTGATCAGCTCCAAGGTGCCAGTTGGTTCTCGAGGATAGATCTTCGATCTGGCTACCATCAGCTGAAGGTGAAGGAGCAAGATATTCCTAAAACAGCTTTTCACACGCGTTATGGACACTACGAGTTTCTCGTTATGTCTTTTGGTTTAACAAACGCGCCAGCTACTTTTATGGACTTGAAGAATCGAGTGTGTCGGCCAATGTTGGATAAATCAGTGATTGTGTTTATCGATGATATCCTGATTTATTCGAGAGCGAGGAGGAGCATGCCGGTCACATTCAGGAGGTGTTAGAGATGCTAAGAAAGGAGAAGCTGTATACCAAGTTTTCCAAGTGCGCGTTTTGTTTGCTCGAAGTTTAGTTCTTGGGACATGTAGTGAATCCTGAGGGGATTATGGTAGACCCAGCAAAGGTGGAAGCGGTGATACAATGGAAGTCTCCAAAGACGCCATCCGAGATTCATAGTTTCTTGGGGTTGGCAGGATATTATAGGAGATTCATTCAAGACTTCTCTAAGATAGCTTCTCCATTGACTAAGTTGACCCGCAAGGATGTGAAGTTTGTATGGGGTCAAGCTTAAGAGAGTGCTTTTGAGGAGTTAAAGGAAAGGTTGACTCAAGCTCCAGTTTTATCATTACCCAAAGGAAGTGAGGACTTAGTGTCTATTCGGATGCTTCTTACTCGGGGTTGGGTTGCGTGTTGATGCAGCGAGGAAAGGTTATAGCTTATGCATCCCGACAATTGAAAGTTCATGAGGTGAATTACCCTACTCATGACTTGGAGTTAGCAGCTGTGGTCTTTGCACTAAAGATTTGGAGGCACTACTTATACGGAACGAAGTGCATAATCTTCACGGACCACAAGAGGTTGAAGTACTTCTTCGAGCAAAAGGACCTGAACATGAGGCAGAGGCGATGGTTGGAGCTCATAAAGGATTATGATTACGAGATCCATTACCATCCGGGCAAGGCCAACGTAGTTGCGGATGCCCTTAGCCGAAAGGAAAGACCCGAGCCGATTCAGGTGAAGGCTTATCAGTCTATTATGACCTCTGATGTGATGAAGCAGGTCCAGGAGTTTCAAGACGAGGCATTGAAAGAAGATCGTCTTAACTCCGAAAGGATGAGAGGTATGGTTGCGGAGTTAGGTGAAAACACTTTTGGTGTTAGAGCCCGATTCGGACGGATGTGGATCCCTCGTTACGGGGATTTATGTGGGAGGATTATAGATGAAGCTCATAAGACTCGATACTCTATTCATCTCGGTGCTACAAAGATGTATCAAGATATGATGAAAGATTATTGGTGGCCGGGTATGAAGCACGATATAGCGGAGTATGTGAGTAAGTGTCTTACTTGCTTGCAAGTGAAGGCCGAGAATCAGAAGCCGTACGGGAAGATCCAACCGTTGGATATACCAGAGTAGAAGTGGGAGCATATCACCATGGACTTTATCATGAAGTTACCGCGTACCGTGAGAGGGTATGATGCCATATAGGTGATAGTTGATCATTTAACAAAGAGTACCCACTTTCTACCGATCCGCGAGACGTACTCCTCTGAAAGATTAGCGGATCTATTCATCAAAGAGATTGTAACTCGTCATGGTGTGCCGGTGTCTATTGTTTCTGATCGTGACACTCGGTTTACATCTAAATTTTGGAAGAAGTTCCATGATGCGATGGGGACGAGGTTACACATTAGCACGGCTTATCATCCTCAGACGGATGGTCAGTCGGAAAGGACTATTTAGACGCTAGAAGATATGCTTCGGGCATGTGTCATTGAATTTGGAGGAAGTTGGGATGACCACTTACCGTTAGCTGAGTTCTCATATAATAACAGTTATCATGCCAGTATTGGTATGCCCCCTTATGAGATGCTATACGGTAGGAGATGTAGAACACCCGTCTGTTGGGGTGATATTGGTCAGAAGGAGTTGGGAAGTATTAAGGTGATTGAGGCTACGACTGAGAAGCTTGAAAAAATCAAAGCCTTTATGAAAGCAGCCAAAGATAGGCAGAAGTCGTATGCCGATAAGAGACGTAGACCGATTGAGTTCCAGGTGGGCGATAGAGTTATGCTGAAAGTCTCACCTTGGAAGGGTATCATTCGGTTCAGGAAGCGGGGAAAGTTGAGCCCGAGATACATAGGGCCTTTCCGAATTATTGCTCGAGTAGGAGAGGTGGCCTATAGGTTAGAGTTACCCGATGAGTTAAGTGGAATTCACCCGACATTCCATGCATCTCATCTGCGGAAGTGTTTAGCTGACGAGGATATGGTTGTACCACTGGAGGAAATTGAAGTTGATGAAAGGCTCAATTATGTGGAGAATCCAGTGGCAATCATTGACCGCAAGGAGAAAAGGTTAAGGAATAAAGTGGTTCCCCTTGTGCGCGTACAGTGGAAGCATAGGAAGGGATCCGAGTCTACGTGGGAGACTGAAGAAGAGATGAGGCAGCATTACCCACATTTGTTTGAGGAATAATAGGTTTCGGGGATGAAACCTATATAAGGGGGGTGGACTTGTAACACCAGGAAAATTTTAAAAGAAGAAAAAGAAAGAATAAATGTGCAGAAAAAGGAAAAAACAATTTAACCCAAGTTGAGGGGCTAAATGTGTCAAAAGGACAAAAAGTATAAAAAGTTGGTACAAAAGTGGGCATGGCCGCCCACACTATCTGCACACCACTTTTCAAGTCGGTTTTAGAGAGAAAAAGCAGAGAGCTCTCGGATTGTGAAGAAGGAAGAAGAAGAATTCGAATTCAAGGTAAGAATTCTTGGTTTTAAGTTGTTCTTGGTCGGCCTATGCCTCGGTTATATGCTTATGTGTGTTTTGTTGTGTTCGGGTGTGTGTTTTTGGTGGGTTTCTAGGTGTTTGAACTCATTTGCAAACGGGTTGAAGAAGTCATACTCGAAGGTTGTCAAAGGTGAGTTCTAGAACCCCCTTTTTACATGTTTTAACTAATTTTGGGGCTGGAAATGCATGTATGTATGTTTTTACGAAAATGGGTTTTGTACCCGTATGAATGTGTATGTGTGAATGTGGGTGGGTTATGATTTTGGGTGTTCTTGATGTTATGATGATGCCATGTTCATATTATGATGCTTTAATGCTAGAACTAAATTAGAACATGTTGAATTGATGAATTAGGACTGATTATGATGTTATTAGTATGTGTTGGTTGCCCATGCGCCTGGATTTGGCCCATGCGCCCAACGGTCGAATTTGACTAAGTGTTCCATGCGCCCAAAACTGCCTATGCGCCTAGACAATCATGCGCATCCATAGTGCCCATGCACCTAGAAATTTGTCCAGGAGACTAAGTGTTGGGTCATGAGCCCAAATAGTGCCCATGTGCCTGAAAGTTCCCCATGCGCCTAAGTGTTCCCATGCGCCTAAAAGGCCATGCGCCTGCATAGTGCTCATGCGCCTATGCCTTAGAATATTATTTAAAATTTTGGGGAAAATGTAAAGAGTAGGCTTTGACTTGGGATGTTCCTGGGGTAATGTAAGTTGACTTTATGATGTCATATGTGATGTGGTGATGATGCTATGTATGGTATGGTTATGTTTATGTTTATGTTCCTTATTATATTATTTCCGTGGCTTTACATGGTATGATTATGAAAGTACATGGAAAGTATTATGTAACGTAAAGCGGAAGATAATGAAAAAGGGAACGTAAAGAATGAATGAATGCATGCATTAATGAATGAATGAAGTAATGAAAAGTCTTGCAAGCAATGTATGGAGGTTCACACCCAATGAAGGGTGTTAGCTCAACTGTGTGTGGGTTAGCTACCCCGGAAGGATGCACACTGGGGTCTAATCTTTGTGATTGACCATATGTATGGGACCCTTGCCACTTGCCCTAGGTACTGGAGTTAGCTTCGTGCATAATGTTCGAGGTCTATGATAGACCTCAGGCCCAGTAACCAGCTTCGTGCACAATGTTCGGGGTATAGCACATGGCATTGGTCCGGAATGAAAGATGAATGATAATGATGAGTGTACTTGCTCCAGGCCCAAGGGTCAGCTTCTTGCACAATGTTCGGGGTATAGTACATGTCATCGGAAGTTAATGAATGTATTTAAGGTACGGTAAGAAAGATAACGAATGATTAAGATGACGTACGTTGATGAATGAACGAAACTAACGAATGATGGCGAAAGATAATAATAAATTATTATCTATGTGTACGTATGATGCACGATCACATGTGAAAGTAAAGAAAGAATGGTTTTAAACGAAAGAAAAGTATTTTATTTTATAAAACTAGAACTCACTCAGCAACGCTAACTTTTATGTGTTTCCAGTTGGCAGGTAAGGTTGCTGAGGATGGCACGGGGCAGCCACTTGGAATTTTTTTTTGGATGGCATCCGTTGTTTAAATTATAATGTTTTTGTGATGTAATGCAACGTGTAATATTTTGTAATCTGTCAACGATGTATTATTTTGCAAAAGCAATTATATATATATGAAATGGTTTGTTTAAAAGAATTCCGCTGCAATATTTTAGTAAAGTTAATGTATGTTTATGCTTTGTGTGCAATGATTGACCAGCTGTAAGCGTTCCGGGAACGGGGCCTTACACTTGTGGATGTTCACCCCATAACTATACCCTAGGCATGCATTTCATGCCTTGCGGGTATCCTACCCACATACCTGTCGAGTTCCCGAATTGACTTTCCCCCTATCCTAAGATAAAGAGAAAGAGACTTTACCTTAACATCTATCTTTCTTGTGCTAAGTAGACCTCCAGACTAGCAAAAGAATATACTGCGTTTCACACTCAAAGAAACACTAAAACACGGGGTATCGAGTGTTTAGGCTCGATTCCCAAGAAAAATACTAACTATATCTCTCTAGAAAATTATAGAGAGAGAGAACATATGGTGTGGAGGAAAGGGAGGCCAAGGCCCCCTTTTATAGGCTGATTTTGGGTCTAATGCGCCCCGTATCAGCTTGGGGATACGCCCCACATCTGTGGTTATAAATCATAACTACGTGTAAAAAATGGACTTTTCTGGACCATCCTTTCCGATTCGTTATTTTCATGATTCCCGCTTCGTTATAACTTGGATTTGAGTGCCATTTTTGCCTACGTTCCTCTCTTTCAATCGTTTACCATATCAAGTGTTTACACACTCAAAAGTATCTTTAATGACTATATTTTTATTAAATGGGTTCATGTCATCATATTGCATTTGATCAATCATTTCTCGTTCCGCTTGAACATTTCTTTACTTGGGGTTACACATTCTCCCCTCATTTAAAGAATTTCATCCTTGAAATTTAAGAATTATGTAAACAACTGAGGGTATTTAGCTTTCATCTCACTAACCAATTCCCAATTCTTTTTAGGACCTCTTTAACATTCCCACTAAACTAATACTAGTTGTATCCTTTTCTTTCTTAACTTTCTTTCTTGTGTATCAAGAATCTTTACAGCTCTTTTAGTAAAATTTTACTTTTAACTAACTTGGATATCATCTAGAGGTATAGCTTGAACTAGATTAGCTAAGCACTTTCTCAAGTTTGACAAATGGAAGATATCATGCACTCCCTTCAATGCTTCAGGTAATTCTAGCTTATAAGTAACTTTCCCAACTTATGCCAAAAATGTTAATGGACCAATATATCTTGGTGCTAACTTTCCTCATTTTATGAATTGTATGAAACATTTCCATGGAGATACTTTTAACATGACATAATCTCCAACTTAGAACTCTAAAATTCATTTATGATTATTAGCGTAGCTCTTCGTCTATCCTGGGCAGCTTCTAGTGTCTACCTAAACTAAAAGATCTTATTAGTTGTTTCAATTATAATTTCTATACAAGACAATTGATCCTCCCGACCTCTGTCCGACAGACTATTAGTCTGCACTTTCTTCCATAAAGTACTTCAAATGGTGTCATCTTTATGCTTGTCTGATAGCTATTATTATAGGAAAATTCGATTAAAGGAAAATGATCATTCCAACTACCACTAAAGTTGATTGCACATGCACGTAACATATCCTTAAGAGTTTGTATTGTGCGTTCACTTTGTCCATCAGTTTGAGAATGATACGTGGTACTCATGTTCTATCTTGTTCGCAACTCTTTTTGGAAACTCATCCAGAATCTCGACGTAACCAACTATCTCTATAAGAGATGATGGATTGTGGTACGCCATGTCTACTCAAGATTTCCTTAATTTATTTCTTTGATAACTTTTCCAATGAGTAACTCTTGTTAACGGGTTCTTGAAAGTTTTATAACAAAGTCCATTATTGTCACACCCCCCAGTTTTAGGACACAACGGAAGCATGGGAGTGCAACAAGATTGAATATCAACTGCTACCTGGGAAACTTCAAAATGGGTAACTAGTCAAGTTATTCTTGGTTCCCAGTTCCTAAAAAGCATACTATAAATGTCAACTAAAAATAGTTGGTGAGTTCGTAGGTTTAATGAAAATAGAGTTCAACAAGGATGATGTCAATTAAATAAGTCCACGGCTAATGCTATACCCGATTATCCAATCCCCATCTAATATGGATTGAATCCCCAAATAGCAACACCTGAACTATCAAAGAATAGGCATGTGCACATAATATGTCGCGTAGAAAGTACAGGCTCAACGGCACTGCATGTCTCGGTGTTTGTTTGCCTATACATAGGACACACTGTGCGTGAGGGATTCCCCAAGTAGTACTACACATATGATCCGTCGGTTCTATCCAAAATTAATGGTTGTGAAAGACGGCAGTCGGTGAATGTGCATAATAACAAAAGAAAGTCCTAAATAATTGCACATTATAGAAAAACAAGTATGCTTTTCCCCAAAGGTGAATAAAAAAGGGTTGTAAAGACTCACCTAGTTTTTCTTACTAGTATCCGTATGCCAACGTTGGAACCTCAAAACTATATGTAGGGATTCACTAATGCACTCCTAATTGTATACTCAACGTTAGTCCTTAACAACATAGTCATGTAATCACATGTTTGATTGAGCTCTGTGTATAGTTTCAGTGAGATGGTCTTTTAGTATTATTCTTAAGATGTTTGTTGTTGAATTTTATCAATTTTACTCATATAACTACTTTGTTTTCCTAAATTGATTAGTTTTATATGTATTGAATATTACCATATATAGATGTATGCATAGTTATTTACTTGTTATTATATATTTTGCTATTAAAACATTATGATAAAAATATTTAACCATAACCTAATTAGGTTTACTTGGCTCGATCCTATTAGTTTTAAGTTTCTATTACTATAAATGATTTATACGTATACACACGCGCCCACCCACCACACACACACACACACAGACATATATATATATTATATATATATATTATATATATATATATATCTATATATAGTTTACAACACTTAGCTACAATAATTTCAATGCTTATAATTTGACCATATTATTTTTGTTATTTTCATAATGGATCCCATTCATCTTCAAATATTCCATGCAAGTATTTTGAGATACTATTTAACACAATAAATGAGTTTCATCTCACTAAACCCTGACTTTCTAAAGCTTGAGGCAATAGTAAACTTTGAATGAACTTTGAGGTTTTTCTATTTTGACTATATGAGTTTAGTTTTTTTATTTAATAACCACATGTTTCATCTTTTAATTTTTAAGTTAAAACTCTTCTATTTTTACTACATATTCCCATCTCATACTCCCACGATTGTCACTACCGATCAGAAGAAGGAATCATGAACTTTGATTAACAAATCAAGTCTACATTGTCACACCCTCAAAATCCACTGGCGGGGTTTTACCGCAAGGCGTGTGACAAACCAGGATCTTAGACACAGTCATATCAAACGATACTATATGTGATTTAAAATAATAATTTGAACTTATATAGTTATCAATGTAATCAGTGCAGAAGCGTAAACATTTATAAAACCATGAGTAATAAATGCGCAAAACAAGGCGCCCAATGAAAGTAGTAAGTGTAAATGAACTTGTTTTCAAACAGTACAGATGATGCATGAACCTCAAATGTGCAACCCTGGTCTTAAGAGTGTCAGCAATCTCAGAAGACATGCTAAAATATGTCAACACAAGTTTGGTAAGTTCACAGGTTTAAATCAGTAAATATTTTTTATCTTTTTCTTGGTAAACGAAAACAAAGGTATACCAAGGTAGCTTGCCTATATATCGAGTTACTTAGCGTTTTGAACCGAAGCTGACTGTTTGTGAGTTGTTTTGCCTTCCGCATGTCTATCACAGACAATGGAAACTGTCTATGTCAATTAAACACCCGTTCGACCTCAAGTCGAGTTAGCGCGACTAACGCGGGTGGGTTTGTCAAACCCGTAGTAACTCAAAATTACCTCGCTAGCTCGTATTAACGTTTGAGTGTGTAGACGTTGGGTTATAATGTTTTCACTACAGTAACAGGCGATGTACCAGTAATACCAAAACCAGATAAAAATAGTTTGCATGCTTCTCCCCCAAAAAGAAAAGTAAGTAAAAGTGAGGCCGTGAAGACTCACCTTATATGCGTATGAATACATGAAGTGTAAAAGCTGGAAGCTAATCATTACCTAAGAAATGTAGGTCCATGAGTGTATGTACATAATGGTCAAGATGAACCCCATTGTATCCAAACAACGTAATTGTTAACGTGTTCGAGAAATGTTTGACGAGTTTAACTTTTTGAAAAAAGTTGACTTTTGTTTACCAAAGTTGACTGGACTGACTGGATGACCCGTTGGTGACTCAAATTAATAAAAACATGTTTAGTAATGCTCAAATAGATCAAATAATAATTCATATAAAGTTTCATTTCGGAAATATATTTTTGGAAAGTTTCTATTTTTGGAAAGTATGACATCGTTACACATGTGCAACCCGTGTAAAGATTATGAATAATACCACAACCATCATCTTAATTATACATGTAACATATCCGATAATAATCCATAACATGTTAACATACCAAGAAACGTTATCATTCTCAAAGTTTACTAATTTATAAAACGTAAGAACACATGGTGCACAACATTCATCCAAATCTCCTAACGTGTTCCTATGATCATTTCAACATCAAACACATCATCATAACATGTTCTACAGATATCATATTCATCATATAACACATCGAGTCACAAAAGATTTCATAAATAGTTAGCATGTTCATACGAAGCGTTTTTCACCATTCGATTATTCCCAATCCATTCTTATGCCCTAAACATCATATAACAATTATCACATCTCATCACACATGCATAAATCATCATCTATAAACTAACTTACCCAAAAAGTTTCCTATAATGGAAAGTACTCGAAAACTAAGTCAAAATCAAAAGTTCGAAACATGAATTTTCATCCACGATCATCAACTAACATCTTAGAACAATCAATTTCATCCAATTTCATTAAAATCATATGATTTCTACAAAAGCCCTAAATTAAAGTTTCCTTAATAAGTAAGCCTCAAGTTTTGAACAAAACAACACAATTTCACAAAACCAATCCGTACAAACATCATTATATTGAATACTAACACATAATCCATTATCAATTTTAATCAATTTCAAGTTTTGACTTGTTTGGATCATCTAGGGTTCATGTTCATCATGTAGATTAAAGAACATGAAATCAAACATAAAAACTTGCTTGAAAAGCTTAGATGATGATCCCTAGTACGTGTTTGATGCAAGAAACGTTAAAAATCACCACCACTATGCAAGAACAAGATCAAAGAAGGTGTGCTTTGTGTATGTGTTTGATTTGTTGCAAAAAATCTGAAGGGAAAGGGGAAGGGGACGGCCAAATGGTGATTAGGGTTGGGGGGTTGGGTTTTATACATTTTTTTTACATGAAAGGCCCCCGTCTTTTATAAAAATAGTTTTAACACTACGCGAATGAACTATTTCTACACCGAAACCTCCAAATGCTCATATAATATAAAACAAACATTAATAACATGAAATAATATTCATTTTGCTAGTTCAAATGCATATTTATAATAATTAGGCATTAAAAGCCAAAAATGTGCGAAAACACATAAATGCCAGAAAATTCCCAATTTTCACAACCAAGCTACACATTTAATCACATAATCTTATAACACATAATTTCACACCAACTATGATTGTTTGAAAACTATTTTGACAAGTCACCAACATTCGGGGACTGACTCGTGTGCGATCCGGTAATTCTTCGAATTACCGTTACATGAAAGGTTCGTGAATGTTTGTGCAATAAATGACGCATTTTGGTAAACAATATTAAATGCATGAATGTATGATTGGAAAATCATGATTATGATGATTGGAAAGTTACCTGAAAATGTCGGGTGTCACATCATCCCCTTGTTGAAAGAAATTTCGTCCCGAAATTTAACTAACTCTAGTAAAAGACGGACGAAAATTTCCCGGTTGCTACATCATCCCCTTGTTGAAGGAATTTTGCCTCGAAATTTTGATCAGGTAAACTGCGGGAATTTCACCTTTATATAATTCTCGTGTTCCAAGGTAAACTCTGGTCCACACTTAGAGTTCGAAATAACTTTAACAGTAAAGGTACAATTTTACTTAAGTGTTTTTGAACACTTGGTCCATGATTTCAACTAGTCCCTCAATGAATCGCAGATGCGCGTTCATCTATTTCTCATTTAAAAGAATGCCGACTGATTCATCAGATAGACATTTCTTCATGTCTGAAACGTGTAACACGTTATGTACTCCACTGAGTTCTCTAGGAAAATTGAGTTGTTAATCTACTGACTATCTCAAAAGATCCAATCTAGCATGGGTTTAACTTTCCTTGTTTTTCCAAAACAACTTGCACCTTTCCAAGGTGACACTTTTAGAAGTACCTTGTTGTTGATTGGGTATTCAATGGGTTTTTGGTGTTAGCGTAAATCCTTTGTCAGTCACGTGTTGTTGCCTTGGGGTTACGAATTTGTAAGATCTTCTTAATCATGTTGTGCACAGGCTCAAGACCAGTAAGTTGACTTTCTTTTAACTTCTGCCCAACAGATAGGTGATCGACACTTACTCCCATAGAGTGTCTCAAACAGTGCGGCCTTGATCGCTGGGTAGTAACTGTTATCGTAAGAAACCTTAATCAAGGATGGGTGGGTTTCTAAACTACTACCAAAATCCACAACACATGCTCACAGCATGTCTTCTAGAGTCTGAGTTGTACGCTCCTTCTGGCTATCAATTTGTGAATGATACGTCATGCTCCTATCCAATCAAGTTCCCAATGAACTTTGCAATGATCTTCAATAATAAGAAATGAACTGAGTGTCACGATCAGAGACGATAAAAAAAACTGGCACCTCGTGCCGAGAGACTTTTTCTCTTAGATAGGTGCGAGTTTTCTTAACTTAATTAGTCTCTCTAATATCCAGGAAGTCTGCGGATTTCGCCAAGTGATCTACTATTACCCAAATGGTATCGCATCCGCTAAGAGTTTAGGGTAACTTTGAAATGATATTCAATGATGTCTGCTACCACTTCTATATTAGAATTTCTTGCTGATTAAGTAGACCAGTCAGCCTTGGATATTCCATCTTAACATTAGAACAACTTAAACACTTGATTACATGCATGGCAATATCTCCTTTCATATTCTATCACTGATACAAAACTTTTAAATCATGGAACATCTTACCCGAACCTTGATATATGGGTTATCGAGTCATATGAGTTTCATCCATTACCAGCTATCATTAATTCATGAACTAAAAAATCCATATTCGTCCCATGAAATAACTAATTCCTTTGGATTTTGTCACTAATTGCTTTTCCATGTGTCGCATGGACTCAACCTTCAGATTCTCATCCTTCAAAGCCTTAACTTGAGCATTATGGATTTGATCAGGTACTCTAGCATGAATGGTAAGCTTTAATGCTCTCACTTGCTTTAGTTTAGGTGTTTACTTTCGACTTAGGCATCAGCTACCACATTAGCCTTACCTAGATAGTACTTCATCATATTGTCATAGTCGTTCAACAGGTCGACACAATGACGTTATCACATGTTCAGCTGCTTCTTTTCAAAGATATACTAAACGCTATTATGATTCATATAGTGATGCATTTGGTACCATACAAGTAATACCTCTATATCTTTTGTACAAATCAATGACTCTCAACTTTGAGTTGTATGTCATTTAGTTCTTCTTATGAACTTTCACTGAAAGGAAGCGTATTTGGTAACCTTCACGCATTGCGTCTACATGAAACTGAGACCTTGGATGGAAGCAGCGCAATATACCATGAAATCATCTGTTTTCTTCTGATAGGGATAGTATCGGTAGAGTTAGACTTTATGTTCCATAACTTGAAATGCAGACTCCTATTTGTCACCCTAACTTTTTGTAGTGCCCTTATGAGTTATGCCAGAAGAGGTTGTGTGATCTTCGAAAAACCCTTCGAAGACTTGTCGATAAGAACCAGCCAACCCAAAAAACTATTGTACCTTAGTCGGAGTCTTAGGCCTAGCCAATTTCTTGGTGGCTTCTATTATTGCCCAGTCAATAGGCATTCCCTTCTCGCTGACCACATGACTCAAAAATTGAACTTCATCTAGAAGTCACACCTCAAAAAGTTAAAATACAGTTATCCTTGTTTTGGTAGTTCTAAACTCATGCTCCTCATGCTCCCCCTTATTCTTTGTATATGCTAGAATATCATCAGTAAAAAAACATTGAGAAATTTGTCCAGATGGGGTTTATGCACTCTGTTCATAAGATTCATGAAAACCATTGGTGTGTTGGTAAACCCACTTGGGATAACCAAAAACTGATAATGGCAATACCAAGTTCTGAATGACACATTAGATATGTCATCCTCTCGGGCCCTCAAATGATGTTATTCCGACCTCAGTTCTATCTTGGGATATAAACTCGACCCTTAAATCTGGTGAAACAAATTGTTGATGTGTGGAAGAGAATAACAGTTCTTAATTATTACTTTTATAAGCTCACAGTAATCAATACCCATTTGTAAAGTTCTATCATTTTCTTGATAAACAGGATTGGAGCTCTCCATGGCGATGAGCTTGGTCGGTTGAATCCTTTATCCGACAGCTCCTGCAGTTACGTAGATAGTTCTGGTAGTTCATTTGAAGCTAATCTGTAAGGTGCTCTAGCAATAGGTGCGACTCAATATGTCAAACTGATCTGAAACTCGATCTGTCTGTGTTGGAAAAAACCAGGTAAATCTTCCATGAAAACTTTAGGGAGGTAAAGAACGATAGGGATCTCTTTGATCCTTCTTTCCTCAGTTTTTTTCTTGGTGATCATAGCTAAAATGGCAATATGACCCTGTGTAAGTACTTTTGGCCTTCATATAAGAAATGATGTCTGAGACTGCAACACTCTTGTCACCCTTGACATATAAGACTTCACTACTACAACTGGTACACGAAGATCTATATCTGTCTTATGTCAAGATAATCCAATGAACATTGCTTTAGAATATGAGTCGCTTTAATTAGTTTACCATCAGCTAATTGTATAGTGTGACTAGGTTCTATTCGAGTTGAAGCTACATCTAGAAGTTTGCTAAATGGTAACCACATTCTGGTTGTTTCTTGCCTTGCTAGACCTAATCATGAAGACTCGACCCTAGCACTTTGTCCATTTTTCTTTTCCATTGTTACTATCCTTATTACCATTTTTCAGTTGAGGGTAATCTCTCTTGATTTGCCTATCTTTGTTCCATTCAGAGCAACCGTATGATGCTTTAGCTTGTCGTTGCTACTGGTGTTTGTTGCTGCTTCATCGTTGACTCTCCCTTAAAGTCTTTGGCTACATGGTCCATCCTACCACATCTTTGGCAATAATAATGATCACATTGGCCATGATGGTGAATGACTTACTCTACATGCCATCCAATTCCTGCTTTCTATCAGATGAGCCATCAATAATGTCATGCTTAGCTAGAGTGCTCTATGCCATAATCAAGTCAATGAGCTTGTGAGATAACCTCATAGCATGCTGAATGATTATAGGATCAACAACAATGACCCTTTCCTAAATCTAAGGTACTATCCCATCAATTGACTTCTCATTACGTTTGTAGGTTGGAGTTACTATTACATAAAGCAACCAACTCCTGAAAATGGGTCGTATATTCTTCAATATCTAACCTTACCATCTTAATGTTCCAAAATTCCTTTTCTAGCTTCTACTCTTCTTTCCGAGTACAGTACTCCTCCTCCAGATATTCCTCAAAGGCAGTACTAACTATAGCTTAGGCTTCTAGCCCAGCTACTCTTAATTTTGATAGTACTAGTCTCTGCTACATCCTGTAGTGTAGCCTCGAATGCTCCCTCGGCTATGCCATCTAAGGAATTGTGCTTGTTTGTTTTTACTCGAATACATCAACATAAGTATTGTATTTTTGGCCAGTCTCCATTAAGCCTTCCTTGAGTGTTTCAACATATTCACTAATCGTGGTCTGATGCTCCGGTATCTCAGTGATCTCACCTAGTGCTTCACATACATTGTGAATCTTTTGATCTAACCTTGCCACAAGGGTGGAAAATGACTGCTTAGTCGGATGAGGTATAAGTGATGATGCAGGAGTACAATCAGTTATGTCAGTAGTAAGGAAAAGGGGTACATGCTCCTCCTGAATTCAGCTGGTAATTATATTGAACACTTCCAGTGTTATGTATCTCCCCTGACTTGAACATTGAACAACACTCCATGTTGTTTGAAGTTATCAGCAGGCTCCAACCGATGCTTATTCGGCTTCGATGGTGAGGATATTAGTGTAGATGAAGAAGGGGTGAGAACAAGATCCTTAGTCACCTCGTTGATTGGGGGTGATGCTATTGACATGAGCAGGGTAGATGATGCAGGGACATCAATAGCATTATACAGAGCGTGAAATGATATGTTTGCTTGAAAAATAATAAATAGATAAGAATATGTGCAATGGTATTGTGTGTCTAAGCCTATAGTCTAGATGCAAATGCAATCCTAGTTCTCTATAACCAATGGCTCTGATACCAATCTGTCACACCCTCAAAATCCACTGGCGGGGTTTTACCGTAAGGGTGTGACAACCCAGGATCTTAGACACAGTCATATCAAATGACACTACATGTGATTTAAAATAATAATTTGACCTTATATAGTTATCAATGTCATCAGTACGGAAGCGTAAACGTTTATAAAACCATGAGTAATAAATGCGCAAAACAAGGCGCCCAATGAAAGTAGTAAGTGTAAATGAACTTGTTTCCAAACAGTACAGATGATGCATGAACCTCAAATGTGCAACCCTGGTCTTAAGATTGCCAGCAATCTCAGAAGACATGCAAAATGTATCAACATAAGTTTGGTGAGTTCACAGGTTTAAATCAGTAAATATTTTTTAGCTCTTTCTTGGTAAAACTAAACAAAGGTATACCATAGGTAGCTTGCCTATATATCGAGTTACTTAGCATTTCGAACCCAAAGCTGACTGTTTGTGAGTTGTTTTGCCTTCCGCCATTTCTTATCACAGAACAATGGCAAGTGTCTATGTCAATTAAACACTCGTTCGACCCAAGTCGAGTTAGCCCGACTAACGCTGGTGGGGTTTGTCAAACCCAGTGGTACTACTCAAAATTACCTCACTAGCTCGTTATTAACGGTTCGAGTGTGTAAGGACTTGGGTGATAATGTTTGTACTACAGTAACAGGCTATGTACCAATAATACCAAAACCAGATAAAATAGTTTTGCATGCTTCTCCCCCAAAAGAAAGTAAGTAAAAGTGGGGCCGGTAAAGACTCACCTGATATCGTATGAATACATGAAGTGTAAAAGCTGGAAGCTAATCATTATCTAACAAATGTAGGTCCATGAGTGATGTATAATGGTCAAGATGAACCCCGTGTATCCAAACAACGTAATTGTTAACGTGTTCGAGAAATGTTTGACAAGTTTAACTTTTTGACAAAAGTTTACTTTTGTTTACCAAAGTTGACCGGACTGACCCGATGACCCGTTGGTGACTCAAATAAATAAATATGTTTAGTCATGCTCAAATAGCTCAAATAATAATTTATATAAAGTTTCATTTCGGAAATATATTTTGGAAAGTTTCTATTTTTGGAAAGTATGATATCGTTACACATGTGCACCCTTGTAATATATGAATACCACAACCATCATCTCAATTATACATGTAAACATCCGATAATAATCCATAACATGTTAACATAACCAAGAACTTTATCATCCCAAAGTTTCATAATTTAAAACGTAAGAACACATGGTGCACAACATTCATCCAAATCTCCTAACATGTTCCTATGATCATTCAACATCAAACACATCATCATAACATGTTCTACACATATCATATTCATCATATAACACATCGAGTCACAAAAGTTATAAATAGTTAGCATGTTCATACGAAGCGTTTTCACCATTCATTATTCCCAATCCATTCTTATGCCCTAAACATCATATAACAATTATCACATCTCATCACACATGCATAAATCCTCATCTATAACTAGCATAAATCATCATCTATAAACTAACTTACACAAAAAGTTTTCTATAATGGAAAGTACTCGAAAACTAAGCCAAAATCAAAAGTTCGAAACATGAATTTTCATCTACGATCATCAACTAACATCCTATAACAATCAATTTAATCCAATTTCATCAAAATCATATGATTTCTCCAAAAGCCCCAAATTAAAGTTTCCTTAATAAGTAAGCGTCGGGTTTTTTGATCAAACTAACACAATTCACAAACCAAGATGTACAAACATCATTATTTTGAATACTAACACATAATCCATCATCAGTTTCAATCAATTTCAAGTTTTGACTTGTTTGGATCATCTAGGGTTCATGTTCATCATGTAGATCAAAGAACATGAAATCAAACATAAAAACTTACTTGAAATGCTTAGATGATGATCCCTAGTACGTGTTTGATGCAAGAAACATTGAAAATCACCACCAATATGCAAGAACAAGATCAAAGAAGTTGTGCTTTGTGTGTGTCTTTGATTTGTTGCTAAAAATCTGAAGGGAAAGGGGAAGGGGACGACCAAATGGTGATTACGGTTGGGGGGTTGGGTTTTATATTTTTATTTACAAGAAAGGCCCCCGTCTTTTATAAAAATCGTTTTAACGCTACGCGATTGAACTTTTTCTATACTGAAACCTCCAAATGCTCATATAATATCAAACAAATATTAATAACATGAAATGATATTCATTTTGCTAGTTCAAAGGCGTATTTATAATAATTAGGCATTAAAAGCCGTGTGCGAAAACACATAAATGCTAGAAAATTCTCAATTTTCACAACCAAGCAACACATTTAATCACATAATCATATAACACATAATTTCACACCAATTATGATTTTTTGAAAACTATTTTGACAAGTCACCAACGTTCGGGGACTGACTCGCTTGCGATCCGGCAATTCTCCGAATTACCGTTACATGAAAGGTTCGTGAATGTTTGTGCAATAAATGACGCATTTAAGTAAACAATTTTAAATGCATGAATTTATGATTGGAAAATCATGATTGTGATGATTGAAAGTGACCTAAAAATGTCAGGTGTCACATACGTTGTGCGGGTTTGAGACCCCGCATGGCCTTTTTTAACCATTTTTTCTTTCTATATTTTTGTTTGGGTTTTCTACTATTTTATTGACGTTATTTCTTTCGTTTCATTTCCTAGATGCCTTGGGGTTCCGCGTCGGAGCGGTAGTCATCATATATGTTTTGTATTCGTGTTTTGATATCCGTGTCTATGACGTAATACCCCGCGCAACGTGCGTGTAGATTATTCCTAGTTATTTATATAACTAATTCTTAGTATTATCTTTCACATGATAAATGTTATTATCAATAAATCTAATAACAATAACTACACAAACAATAGTGTTAACGTGTCGATATTAAGTAAACTATTTATTCATATTATTTCAGGTATAGAATGATATTGTTAATACGAATATTAGTAATACTGTTAATAATAATATTTATACTAGCATAATTATATTAATATTTACAATAATAGTAATTATATTAACGATATTAGCAGCAGTATTAATAATTAGAAACGGTTTTAGTTATCGTTTTAATACTTTTAGAATGTTTTAGATAGATAATAATAATACAAGAATATTATTACAATGTTTATAATAAGCATAATTAAAAACTTTGTATCAGTTCTTATCCTTAAAGTGATACTTGTTTTAACAATTTATTTTTTATTGATATTATGCTTGAATCTGTAGTGATATGTTTTTATATATTCCATTCTTTGCATCACACATATATTATAATAATTATACCAGTAATTATTGTATCAATACGAATATAATGTCATGCTAACGCATGTATATACAATTTAATTACATATATATAATCGGGTTCTTAGTCGAATAAAGTAATACGATAAAATATTAATAATATCTGTGATAATTATAGTAGTAGTAATAAATGATAACAATATCATTGATCATATCTTTAACGACGGTTTATTTCTAGTAACAAACATAATATTAATATGTTTTTATAATAACGATTATGATTATATTCTATGTTATGTTAACATAATAGTAATAATATAATACTAATAATTTACCATAATTAAAATACACGTTCGTTATTTCTACTTGACGTCAAAAGTCTAGATATATATATAATATATTATATATAGATATATAATATATTTAGTTACCTCGATTGAATTTACATATATGTGTATAATGGTCACACTTCGAGGTTGACTTTTAATAATAACTGATACTTTACACGTGTTATGAGTGTTTCATTTGAAATGACGCGTTCTAGTTACCATTTTTGGTTCGTAGTTATACTTATTAATTAAATGTTGTTTATGAGGCTAACTCAAGTAATCACCATTTCAAATTTCAGTCAATATCATTATATGTTTAACGGTGATGCCTGTGTGAAAGGTATATATATTTTGATAAAGATTTCACAAAGATTCAGTTTTAATTGGTTATTATTTATAATAATTGCATACACAAAAGAACAAGTGTACCTATTATGTGCTAATATAATGTTAGTAAGAATTGGGTATCAATCTGTGAACATACCGAGCCTACTCAACAACCCTAATAATTAACTATCCAAATGAGGTTTTTTTAGATAATGATAATTTGCATTGATGTAACCAAAATTTTAAGATGTTAAAACAATAATTAAAAGTAAAAGTAAAAGCAAAATTGAGACCTTTGAATTTAAAATAAGGAATTAAGGCTATCATCCTAGTTAGATTACCTTAATTACCTGTGATGAATGGTGTGATGTGATTGAAAATATAAGTTAAAGTAGTTATATTAATGTTTTCAAACGTGATCCAACGCCGATTTCTCGTCTGCCTGCTCCGTAGCGGCAAGAAAAGCCGCATCGAGTCACTTACAATGCTAACCTCCAAGCCATTAGTAATGTGGGTAATATTTGTGCACCCTTTCAACATACGATTTCTGAAAACCTAATTTAACGTTGGAAAGAGAGTTGATCAAATTCCTTTTTAGCATACCATTAAATTTAGAAAACCATAACAATTACTATAGATTTCTCAGAGTAATAAATGGGAACCCACAAATGATCAGAAAGTTAAGGTATACTGTTTCTAATAACCAATCTAGTTCATTAGCCATGAATTTATTATAAAGAACGGTTTTACGAATAAAGCTAGTTCATATGATTTCATTCTCGAATGACATTCACAATTACAAATCATAAGTTATAACTTTCCGTTCAATGTATATGCTAGCATCAAACGTTTACCTAAGATTAACATAACATTAACTAACATAAATCATATTATTAGTTCATCATAAATTACATAAGTTTCATTCAATTAGGATGATAATCAGAGTTTAGCTCATAATGAGCTTGAACATAACAACAAAGTGAAATAGAAGCTAGATATGAAATCATCGGTTGACTGGGTTTGAGAATGATATTCTCTGTTGATGTGAATCAACAAGGACCGAATATGATGATTGAGTCAATGATTGTAAGGCGGAATCAAACAATCACAGAACATTGAATGCTGAATAATACTCATAAATGCTCTTTGTATTAAAGAAGGTAAAAACGGTTACAATGAATGCTAGGGTTTTCAGCATGAACAGTAACAGTACACCTTAAACATATTACAAAGCAAAATATTCTGATTGTCTAATGTCTAACAACAGTCAGTCTCGGTCTCCTCTCATACGAGGTTTTCTATTCTATGTATAGGCTGACACATGCCTGAACAAAAGACTAACTAACCTCGACCTATACATCAGAAACTAGTCTAAGTACAAAAGTCTTCAGCAGCATTTCTTCGGTACATCCGCATTGACTAATACGGATGTTGAGTTGTTCATCAGCATTGGTGTTTGGTCACAGCATTGACAAATGCGGATGAACAACACTGGCATTTGTGCTGAACATCCGCATTTGTTAATGCAGAAGAACAAACACTTAGGCGCTTTGTTCTATGGTCATCCGCATATACAAATGGGGTAACCGATACTTGTTTTCTATTGTTGATGCAGATTCTTCATCCGCATTAGATCTTGGACTGGGAGAGTTCAGCAGAACAACTATCAATCCACCATTGAATTGGCATGTATGATCCTTTCAGGGTCCAGCAATACTCCCCCTAATATTATACAGCTATGTACTTCAAGGTTTGATGGAGGATGAGGTTGTGAGGATTCTGTTGGGTCTTGAGCAGCTTGAGGATGGATGAGTGGTTCTGCCTGTGAGGGACCAAATTGCCTTTATCATGTGTGACAAAGTCATTGGCTTCAGTCATTTTTTCTCTGTTTAGCACATGGATCTTCATTTGGCTCATTGTGTAGATGGCTTCCATAGGCAGCTTCTTCAAAGAAATGGGTTCCCATATTGACACAGTGGAAAACCCATCTCTATGGATCAACAAAGCTCCATCAACATCCACTTCTAGCTTTACTATGTTCCTCAATTGCAAGGGGATCTTCTTCTTTCTTCTCTGCTCTCTTTTAGCTTGATTCTATCAAAGGCCATCTTCAGAATCTTTATGCATTTTAAGAAAAAGTACATGTCTTCCTCACCCAGCTTATTGTTTAACTCTCTGAAGTGCCTTGTGTATATGTAGTGGATATAAGATTCATCTAGCAATCTCACTTCATATCCACTAAACAATCTAATTTCTGCACCTTCTTTTCCTCCCTATTTTCTTTCAATAACCAACTCATATGTCTTTTCATCATAATAGACATTTGAGATTGGTTTGGAGGAATGAGTTCCAGCTACCATCTTTCTCTTTAAAGATTCAGTGGCTTCACCTTGAGCTCAGGAAACACAACCTCTTCAGCTGGTTTTGTCTTTTTCTTCTCTAGAGGGTTAACAAAGGATCTATCTTTCCTCATACAGATAGCCTTGAGAGATTTGAAGTTGTTTGTTCTTTTGAACAATCTCAGAATGTCTTCAAACTCATAACCCCTGAACATAGCATATGATTGATGAGCTCCAGTTTGGCTAGTTCTTTCAGATCATGAATCTGCAGGAGTTCACTAAAGCAGCATACTCAGTGAAGAATTGAACTAACCCTGAGATCCGTTGACCATAAACATATTCCAGTCACTATCATACTTCCAGGCAATGATTTTCTGAGTGGAGTAGATACACCTTTGATCATCTCAGCAGTGGTGAGCCCCTGTTGAAGTGTTAACTGGGAAGGCTCAGCAAACCACTCTGGATTTCTATGTAGAACAGGTGCCAAAGAGTCATGATCTATATGGGTGAGCTGGATATCTTGTGCAGATAATCTTGTTCTATGCTTTTTGATGATCTCTTCTTCCATTTTCTTCAGCCTTTCTTTCTTTTCATTTATCATCTTAAGGATGGCAGCCCTTAGGGAATTAGTCTTCATATTGGCCAATTTTCTTTTAGTATACCCTTGAGCAGACAGATAATCCTTCATTTCCCTAACAGTCATGGAATAGGGATCAGGATAGAATGATTGAGAAGCTTCAGTCTGCTTGGCTCTTGAAATGGGTTTATCAGCTTGAGTTTTGGGAGAATGAGTCTTTTCATACTCAGTTTCAACAGTAGGGTCCAGCAGCAGTTTGTTTAGCTTTTCTTCTTCTGCTATCATCCCAATATGTCATCCCAAAGACTTCATCTGGATCACACCATGATTGATGAGAAACAATGCTTTGATCATCAAATCATCTGTTTGGGCTTTATCCACCATTTCTTGGACAGAGGGTTCAGGCTTTTCAGGGCTTTCTCTGACTATGTGTCATCAATTACATATCCACCCTCTATCTCTCTTCTTCGAGGTCTATGCCCACTGACCTCATTTTCAGTTGTTCCTCAGCTTTTCATGTTCTTCTAAAAATTGAGCAATAACTGCTAGGCTCCGAGGATCATCTTGTTGCTTTTTCTTTGGTGGATCTTCTTCTATAGGCCTTTTACCCTTTGCCTTTTCAGACAGGTATTTTCTCTTTCTGGTATATGTTTGTACTCTTGGACCAGAAGAGGGTTTAGCTATTTCAGCTTCTTTAGGCAATTTTTCAGCTTCCTTTTCTTCAGCAGCTGATAGGATTTTCTCTATTGACTCTAGTTCTGATTCTTCCTTTTGTTGTTGGTCTTCACAGAGCTTTTTGATCAAATCTTTTTGCTCCTCAGTGAGAGACACAACAGGTACAAGCTGAAGGCTCAATTCCTTCTCAAGAGGGACAGGAGATTGAGATATCACTACAATGGCTCAGAAACTTGACTTGATCTCCAATAAATTCCCGAATTCATCATCAATGATGAAATTTCAGCAGTAAAGCTATCAAGAGCCTCGATCATATCACTGAACTCTGATTCTTCAGTGTGTGTTTTCTTCATGATCTTTGCTGGTGTATAGTACCATAGCAAACTTTGTTCTTGTGGCTTGGTTCTACTTGATTCAGCTTCTTTTCAGGCTCAGAAGATCTCATTTCTTAGCAGAGGAGAGAGTCATCATCACTCTCTCCTGAGGAACTTTCACCTCCTTCTTCTTTGTCATCATCTTTCTTCTTGTTACCCTCATCTTTATCACCTTCATCATCCTTTCATTTCTTTTCAACCTCTTGATTTATCATGATTATCAGCTCCAACTCAGAAACTCTTTTGTTCAAAGTTTCTATCTGTTTTGCATAGTCATGATTATATCAGTTTGCTCTTCCAGCAGGCTTTCTTGTTCCTCCATTGCAATGGTTTGGATGGTCAAAGTGTCCACATGACCACTGACTTCATCCCTTGAATGTTGAAGAGCAGCCTTTAGGCTTTCTATCTCTTTATCTTTCTCTTTCTTTTAGTTTCATACTTCCTTTCATCTCTTTAACTCCTTTCCTTTTTCATCTAACTCTAGAAGTCTGTCTTGAATGATACCAGATCTTCTATTTAGGAGTTTCTCCATCTTGGCTACTTTTGCAACAGTTCTGATATCATCTCATCTTTTGCATCAGGCCTGATTGCCTCTGACTCAACATAACTTTCAGAGGGAGCAGCCTCAGAAGTAACTTGCCTCACAGGCATCTTCATTCGATGATCCTCCTCATCAGATGATGATTTGGATTCCTCTGAAGAGCTGGCAAATCACCAAACTCAACAGCTCAGTAGAGACTGGGGATGCATGAACAGGAGATGTAGGAGAATGATGAATTAGTGAAATATGGGGTGAGTGTATGGGTGATATTTGTGAAGAGATGATGGGCTGTGTTTGTGGAAAGGGGATTGGTGATCTTTGTGGTGAGGGGATGGGATATGGAGTGGATGGAGAGGATATCTCAGCTGCATGAACAGAAGCCCAGTGTGAGGATCACCACCTACATCAACCTGTGGTGACACTGGCCTCTGTCCTTCTTCAGCTACATCAGCTTGCTCATCAACATTGTGTTGACTAGGAGCAGCTTGCTCTTCTTCATGAACAGGCTAGCATCAGGAACCTCTTGAGCTTGTTCTTTAATATGCTCATCTTGGTGATCTGTTCCAGCATCCAGGGTAATAGAGGAGCAAATGTGCACTGTAGAAATTCCTGGGGTATCTCTTCTTCATGTACTGATAGGACTTTGCATTTTAGTGAGGAATATCCATCACTGGTCCTTCAGGTATAATCTCAGGGAAAGCTTTATTGATAAGACACTGCAGAAATCTAGTATACATGAGGAACATGTATCTTCTACCATCCTGAATGTTTGACACCAGACCATTAAACACATAAGCAGACATGTTGAATGGCCTGTTTGTGCACAGAGCACATATAGCAGAAGAGGTGGTCACTGATTTGTCATTCCATCCAGTCTTTCTCTTTGACAGGCAATGTTGGTAGAGATGAATGAGGAATCTCCATTTCAAGTAAACCAATCCCTTGGCGATCTGCTTTCCTTCATAACCTCCCTCATAACCAATGTTTAAAAAGAAAGTTATGATTTCATCATCTTCTAATTCCAGAGGAGAATTGGCATCATCACCAAACTGCAGACACTGTCTCACAGTCTGTTCAGTAACGGCCAAAGTATGATCAGGAGTTATTCTTCCAGACAGAGTCCTTACACCATCTATCTCTATCACCTCAGCAGTGCTCTAGAATGACCTTATGAATCTCTCATAGATGATAGCCTAACTGTAATAGATGAGCAACTCTGGTAGTTAAGATGAAT
Source organism: Flaveria sonorensis (assembly GCA_025506505.1). NCBI lineage: Eukaryota > Viridiplantae > Streptophyta > Magnoliopsida > Asterales > Asteraceae > Flaveria > Flaveria sonorensis. The sequence goes on from CM046423.1 coordinate 51,209,292, forward strand.
CTGATCATGTCTCTCAAACCCTCTGCCTCAGTAACATCAGGATCAAGATAGCCACTAACATTATGGAGCTTGCTCCATGTAAGATTAGCCAACCTGCATTAGAGGCATATGAGTTAGAAGATGCAACTGTAATTGACAGATTGTAATATATAAATCAAGTGGTGTGTTCTCAGCTTGACTTTTATTGGTCAAAATTGAGTGAACATGTGTACTGTTTCATGGAAACCATACACAACTTGATTTTGTCATGAATAATCACTCTTATATGTTTTTCAAGTTTATATAGATTATTCATATGATTTTAACATCTTTTAATCATTAACATCAGGTTTTGACATTCACTTTTTCAGAATTGATTGTCCCCTGTTCTTGACATGAACTAGGTTTTGTAACCCGATTGTAGGAGGTTAAATTCTTGTTATTGATTAACATTGCCTTCGAAATGTCATTTAAACCTTGGTTTTGATGTTACTTTTGTTTGGTGATTGTTCTTAACCTAGAGTTCTATGTTCAAAATCAGTTTTTGACTATTCGATGTTTTAGGTTAAGAACTTTGAAGAAATTCACCTTTTCTTCGATAATACTATTGTAATGAATCGAAGATGAGGAGTTTTGTGTGGTGAATGAGTCTTAGATCACAGGTGATGAATTTTGATGATAGGATGATGATGGATGAACAAATGTGAAGACCGCTCGTCGCACTGTAAAGTCTCTCAATTTGAAAAGTATTAAATGACCTTTTAAATTCGGGTTTAAATAGATGATTTAATGACTTTTACAAAAATTACAAGTGTTGAAAACAAATGCGAATGACCTTTGAAAAACACTGTAGCAAATGCGGATAAGAATTTGTTCATCAGCATTAGTGTACTGTTGCAAATGCGGAAGAGTAAATTTCTTGCCTCACAACTTCAACAAATGCGGTAGACCAGAAGTTTATTCGCATTTCTTGACTTGCATCCATCATCATGAAAGAAATGCGGATGAGTAAAAAAGATATGCGGTAGAACAAAAGTTTACCCGCATAGACAAATGCGGTTGAACACTTTTGTCCGCATAGGTTTTTGACAACTGTACACTTCTTTGACACAAATGCGGTAGAGTTAACTTGTCCGCATTAGTTTCACTTTGTTTTAACTGGTATGAAAACAATTACCCGCATTGGTTATATGCCTGGGTACCTTCACCCGCATTAACCAATGCACTTACCCGCATTAATATTTGAACTTAATCAAAAATTAATGTTTTTGTAGATTGAATTCTTTTCTGTTTTCTGATGAACTGATGGCTGTTATGAAGAACTGTCTTTGTTTTCACTTGTTTCTTATGAAGTTTTGACTGATGTTGGGATTGTCAATTCTTGCTTGGATTGACTTGTATATCAGGTTTGATACATACAAGTTTCCTAGAGTTTGACTGATCTTGGACTTTTGTGCATCCAAATGTCTGCATAAGCTGAGATACTATAGTATAACTTCTGCACCAACACAGTCAGATTCTTTTTGTTTTGATTTTATAAAAATTAAGAAATAAACTACCTGTACAAACTGATCAAAATTTTAAATTACTCCCCCTAAAGTTTATATCCTTATTTAGATAGAAACTTTAAGGATTTAAATTTGGATCATAAAATCTCTTTGAATTTTTTTTTTTTTTTTTAAAAAAATATATATTTTTTTTTTTTTTTTCTCAATTTTTCATGAAGAGGAAGTATACTTTTGTTGGGATCATATCAATCCTACATTACACAAGTGCAATCTTTTGATTGTAAAATAGACATGTTTATGAACTTATTGATTGAAGGTATGTTTGTCCTCTTAAACTCATACTTGGTAAATATTATACTGCATGTGACATTTATCATGTTTTGATTGATTTGAATATTCAACATGTACCTCACACACAGAAACATGGTTTGATCAACCATCCTCATGTAATGCATGGTAGACTACTTTCACATCTTATATGACCAGGTTACTAAAATATGAGATCTCAATTTCACTGATCCTGATTGGGATTCTTTTACTTTGATCCTTTTGATATTTTGATCCACATTGGGATTCTTTGCACTTCACTTTGGAAGGTGATCCATAATGGGATTCTTTTTGATACTCTTTTGTTAATTCATCCAGGTGGATGTGTTCCACGTTGGAATCTTTTGGATCATGACATCAGCACTATGTGCTTGTTTCTTCAGGTCTTTGCTCAGCAAAACAAAGAAGAAACTGATGTAGGTGAATGAGATTCATAGTCATCATTACCTGGTGTGTTTAAGTTGCTACACACATATACACTTGAATAAGCTGATACTTACCAGTACCCGAGATGAGTGTTTCACTGTTGAATATGATTATTTAGTTCATCACAGCATGTATCTTCCTTTCCAAGTTGAGCCTACTACATATCAGGTAAGTCATGACAGTCTTTTAAATTTGAATTAAGCACAATGAATAATATAACGACTGTAATATATCATTTCCCAAAAGTATAAGACACAAACTTCAAGAAAGACTTCTTCTTTTTGTGATTTTTGATAATTTTGAATATTTTTTTATAATTTTTTTTAATTTTACTCTAGGTTAATCATGCCAATTGATTGACTAGGAATTCAAACCTATTAGGTTCAAATGCCTTGGTAAATAAATCAGCCAATTGATTGTCAGTATGAACTTGAATCAATTTGATTCACCCTTTTTAGCACAATCTCTCGAAAAGTGATATCTGATTTCAATGTGTTTGTGTTTTGAGTGTTGAACTGGATTATTAGTAATAAACATTGCAACTATGTTGTCAATGTGAATTGGGTGTGCAGGAAGTTAAAACCATAGTCAAGCATCTGGTTTTGAATCCAGAGGACTTGAGAGCAACAAGCTGATGCTGCTATATACTCAGCTTCTGCTGTTGAGACAGACACATTTGTCTGCTTCTTGCACTGCCAGGAGACCAGTCTGGGACCAGAATTGACAACCGCCAGAAGTGGACTTCCGATTGAAGTTGCATCCCCCATAATCACTATCAGTGTAGGTGCATAGAGATTGAAATCTCCTTCCTTAGGCATACCACAATCCAAGAGCAGGTTTGCCCTTAAGATATATGATATATCCTCTTGACAGCATTTACATGTGACTCTTTGGGATCAGCTTGATACCTGGCACACACACAAACACCAAACATGATGTCAGGCCTACTGGCTGTTAGATACATAAGTGAACCTATCATAGATCGATAGAGAGTCTGATCCACTTATTTGCCTTCTGGATCTGGACCAACTTCACTTTTAGTGTCAACAGGAGTTCTGATGGACTGACAATCAGCAAACTTGAATTTCTTCAACATTGATTCCATATATTTGGATGATTGATGAAGATACCATCTGCTGTCTGTTGGACTTGTACCCCTAGAAAGAATATGAGTTCCCCCATAGCACTCATTTGGAATTTTGAATGCATAGATTTTCAAAGTCTTTGCCGAGTTGTTGTTTGTTAAGCCAAAAATGATATCATCCCATATATGAATCAGCAGCATGTCTTTGCCTTTTCTCTTTCTAATAAAGTCTGATCAATCTTTCCTCTTTCATACCCGGTTTCAAGGAGAAAAGATGATAGAGTCTCGTACCACTTCCTTGGTGCTTGATGTAGACCATACAAGGCTTTGTTGAGCTTGTATACTCTGTGCGGGTAATCAGGGTCTTCAAATCCAGGAGGCTGACTCACATAGACTTCTTCTGCAATTTTGCCATACAGAAAAGCACATTTTACATCCATTTGATAGACAGTAAAATTCAGTGGATGCTGAATATGCTAGAGAAGAGTCTTATTGCTTCTAATCTTGCTACAGGAGCAAACACCTCATCATAATCAATCCTTCTTCTTGTGTATACCCCTGAGCCACTAATCTTACTTTATTTTTGATGATGATTCCCCTGTCATCAGTCTTGTTTCTGTATAACCTCCTGGTACCTATAGGATATGTCCTTCGGGAAGGTCTACCAGTTGCCATACTTCTTGTTTCTTGAATTGTAGCAATTCTTCCTGCATTGCCTCAATCCACCTATTGTCTTGAAGAGCCTCTTTGATGTTTTTGGGTACTGTTTGACAAAGAAAGCAAGAGAACAAACAGATGTTTGCTATGATTGACTTGCTTCTTGTCACCCGTTCATTGAGATCACCAATGATGCTTTCAACTCGATGATTCTTGTGTGTTCTGGTGGTTGGAATTGATTCACCAGCAATGGTTACATCAAGATTGGAGACATTCAGATCATCTTGGTGAGAGGCCAATTCATCTTGAACTGTGGGATAGTTATGAAAATAATCAAAACAGGTTTCAGTTCCTGCTTCAACATCAGCATCACTTTGATTACTTCCATCGTTTGAGGTTCTTTCAGTTTCAACTGGAGGAGTAGCTTGATTTTGATCTCTGACTTCAGTTGAAGGATCTTCTGAAGGAGATGGTAGTGTGCTAGGACCAGCTTCAGTTGAAACACATTTTTTTTGAGTTGGTTGTCTGACTGGATCAGCTTGTAGTGGAACATCTTCAGTTAGTTGATCAGTAGAAGTTGGAGGAATCATTGGAAATTCATCTCTTCTTTCCACTCCTGAAGAGGGCTCTGCTGAATTTCGATTTCCTGCATCAGACAAATGAAATTGATCAAAAGATTTTGTAAAAGAGTCAATATCAAACAACCAGTCAGGATCATTTGTAGATTTGTGAAATGAATGTTCCTTGAATTGAACATTTGTTGATTCATCAATAATATTTAATCTAGGATTAAATACTCTGTAAGCCTTTGAAACAGAAGAATAACCTACAAAGAATCCTTCATCAGACTTAGATGAAAATTTTCCCAAATACTCTCGGGTGTTTAATATCGAGACAGGACAACCAAATGACTTTAAAAATCCAATAAATGGTTTTCTGTGAAAGAGAAGTTCATAAGGCGTCTTGTTGGTTTGTTTTACAATCAAAGTTCGATTTTGCACAAAGCACGATGTATTAACTGCTTCTGGCCAAAAGGTGATTGGCAGTTTAGCATCAGCTAGCATGGTTCGTGCTGCATCAATCAGTGTTTCTATCTTCTTTCAGCTACCCCATTTGTTGAGGAGTTCTAGCTGCACTAAATTGATGAGCAATGCCTTTGGTTGTACAAAATGAACTCAGATCTTCATTCTTGAATTCAGTCCCATTATCACTTCTAATTGTTTTGACCTTATAATCAAGTTGGTTTCATTTTTGTGATAAAATCTTTTATCAATTGGGACGCTTCGTTTTTATGAAGTAAGAAGACCATGTAAATCTAGAAAGTCATCAATGATCACCAAACAATACTGTTTCTTTCCAATACTCATAACATGAGTTGGTCCAAAAAGATCCATATGAAGCAGCTTCAATGGAGAGTTGTTTGTGTTCATTTGTTTTGGCTTGTGTGAAGACTTATGTTGTTTCCTTTTGAGACACGCTGAACAGTGATCAATAAATGGAATTTTTTGAGGTAAACCAATGACGTGGTTTTCCTTGACTAATCTGTTCATGTTTTTGAAATTTGTGTGTCCCAACTGTCTGTGCCAAAGCTGTGACTCATCAAAGGATGCTTTAGACAGAAGACATGTTTCTTCTTTTGGTGTAGCAGAATTGAGGTTTAAGACATAGGTGTTATTCTTCCGTGGGTTCTTTAAGACAACCCATTCTCAGGAACTTGAAATCCTGGTTTCAGAATATAGCAATGAGTGTCAGTAAAGTAAGTAGAATATTTCTTGTTACAGATCTGAGACACGCTGAGCAGATTGAAATTCAGTTGTTCACAGTAGTTCACTCGATCAAAGCTCAACATCCCATTTGTCACAGATCCTTCACCAGTGATTCTGCCACCTTGTGAATCTCCACCGAATGCCACAAAAGTTCCTTGAATATTCTTGAAATCATGAAGGAGGGAAAGATCTCCAGTCATGTGTCGGATGACCCTGCAAGCACAACAGAACTAGTTAGAATTGAAACCCAAGCCAAGATGGTCTTGGGTTTCCTTTCCTATCCATGATAGTAACTCTTGGTACTTTTCCCTAAATAGTGACTTTGAGTGAGTGTTCTGGGAGATTTTTGATGATATTTTGCATGTTTCATCTTATCATTTTCAGTTGAAGAGTCAAAGAATATGAAATAAACCTTTGATCCCTGTTTCATTTAAGAAACCTGACCCGTTTTTTATTATCAAACATCATTTTTTAATTATGAAGATCATGTGTTTTTTGATGTTATGATATTTGTTTCTTTGAATTTTCCTTGACTCTTTTATGTTACCCTATCACGATCAGAAATGGCAGTCCTGAATTGAGTATTATGAAAGTGATTTTGATTTTGGGTTTCACAGATGAGATTGGTGAGATGGGCTTGTGTTGAGGAATTCTCAACCCTTTTGTTGTTTGAAGAAACAATCAGATGTATTGTGGTTGGTCATATCATAGACTGAACAATATTATTAAAATAGCAGTTTTTGGTGGAATGATTGTTCATGTCATAGATTAAGCAATATTGATTGAAAAGCATTATCTGTACTATGATTAGACATTTCACACACATCACAATACATGTGTTGTCTCTTGAAGCTGATCTTGATGTTGAAACCTCAGTAGATTTACCAGTTTTTGACTAAGTTTCAACCTTTGTTTTGGTGAGGAAGCAAATCAATCAGCCTTTTTAGTAGTTTGTTTCATAACTCTACTAGGTGTTTCTTCCTAGATTGTTTCTGCTTTCTTACCATTTGCTTCAATTCCCTTTCGAATTGATCTACATGTTCTTTATTAAAAATATCAAAACCAACTCCTTGCTTTGGTTTTGACGATTAAGGGTCAGCCTTGATTTTGGTTTTTGATGCTTTTGGAGTTTGGTGTTCTTTGGAATGAAACTGTGGTCTGATTTGATTGAATTGTTTGGAGATTGGATCTCACAATCAGAACTGCTTTCAGCAGAAGGTTTCACTGAAATCTCAACTTTCTGCTGCTTTTCTTTCGAAATTGCAGGAATAAATTTCACAAAAGGCACTATGGCTTTGACAAGGCTTCTTGGTTTAATGACATTCACTGTCTTGTCTGGTACTCTTTGATTTTGATAGGATGACCTAACTTAATTTTCTCCTCATTTGTTTTAATGTAAACATTGGTTTATTTTGAGGATTAGTGATTGAGTTTATTATTGTTTTAGCTTACTAGTTTTAGGTTCTTTTATCAGACAAGTTGCAGATTCAGGCATGATAGTGTAATTGTCATTATATGTTGGAGGGCATGAATTGTATCATCCAGTCAATCATTGTGCTCCTTCTGTGATCAAGCATCTCTTGCATCTTAGCTGAAGACAGTTGAAACTTTTCAAGTTTCACTTCAGTAACTGATTGCTCAGCTCGGATTGCGCTAATTTTTCAGTTAACTCTTCATTCTCAGCTGAAAGAGGTACTTTTCACCATGTAGTTTTTCAATATCAGAAATGAGAGATTTGATTTTTATTTCGAACTTTTGATTTCTCTTTTAGCATCTCAGATTTTACCTTTTCTTCTTTGATTTTACAGCCAATTTGTGATTGTGCTCACGATATCCTTGCAATTCAGCTATGCATTATCACTACAAAGATTAGATTTTACCTCAGATGGCATTGGAGTTGGGCCATCATTGATGTGAGCCATAGAGCATGATTCTAAAATTGAGGCTTTACTTCTTCAGCATATAGGCTCCATCACATACTCCATCTGTCTGATGACAAGTGGCATTTGAAGTAGTTTGGCTGCTTCCATGAGCTTGGTTAGTTAGTTATGACTGACTTTGATAGGTTGTTGATAGTGATGCTGTTGTTGATGATTGCTGGAGTGGTAGCTTGCGCTTTGGTTGTGAGGATGATTGGCCCTGTGAATTTCTTTGAATACTGTGGTTGTTCCTTTTTGGAGCATTCATTCCCTTGAGAAGTGGCCAGTCATACCACAATTGAAACATTGACTTTGGATTTGTCGTATCCAAGTTTTGTATATTCATTCAGACTCAGCTTTCTCCTTTTCTGAAAACTTCTTGGCTCTCATTACAATCATAGCCATTCCACTGCAGATCCATTTCTTCCACATCATCTGGATCATTTTCTTCCAAGTCTTCTTGAATCAAATGAGCAGAAGTGAGTCTTCCTCCAAGATAAGCTTCAAACTTGCAACAAAGGCATTGTAAGTAGCCTTTTGCTCTTCAGTTCTCTTATCTTCAGATATATTGTAGAGTGGCAGCAAATCCAGTTGATTGAATTGAAGGAGATGGCTTGTTTGAGGGTGTGGCATGAATCCTGTTTTTTTTAATTGATCTCTTGATGAGAGGAAGTCATCATCTTCAGTATTGAATGCATTTTCCACAGAATGAGTTTTTGATGGAATTTGTATGCCTCAATGACTTTAGGTCCACCTAGATTTCTGCTCTTTTCATCAAGTTCAAGAGCTTTAATTTTAGCAATCATAATATCCAAGGTGGTGCTCTCCAAATCAAGAGTGTTTTTCAGCATGGTTACATTTTTTTTCCAACTTTCTGGAAGACTGTGAAGCATCTTTTTGTTCAGTTCTTTGACTTTATATGTAACCCCCATAATCTCTAAATCATCACGAGCTGCATAAATCTATGCAGTTGTTTAGAGATTGACTCCCCCTTAGAGTGATGAAAGGTTTCATATTGATTACAAGCTTATCCTTGTTAATTTCAGCTACTTCACTGCTTCCTTCACACATTATTAATAGTGCATCCACACAGCTTTAGCTGTTCCATACTTCTTAAGTCTTTTCAGCACATCCATCTTCAATGCTTGTGTTAGATGGATAAGCTTTGGATCAATTTGATCTTCTTGTAGTCATCATCATCAAGAGTGAGATCCTCAATAAGTATTCTTGAGGTTTTGTACAGTGCAGCCTAATCAGCAGAGAGTGTCACTGGATGTGAGGCTCTTACATATGGATATCCAATATCTGGATCTAACCTGTAATGTATTCATGAACCTGTTTTCCATTGCTTAAACTCAGATTTGTTTTTGCATAGGGGGTTTAGGAGTGTGACCAAGTTCCAGAAAAATTATGTGAATCCATGTTAATAAGCTGTTTTTAACTGGTTTAAATATGGATTAAATTGATTATTATGTTCAACAAGTCCATGTAGTCCAAATAGTCCAAAATAGGCGTATGTAGATAGATCTTTTATGTTACTGGTCTGATTTTGTGGATGAGAAACTGTTCACAGATTAGTTTTTCGATGGAGAATACGGATGAACAGTGACTGTTGATGAGTTTCAGCAGATATTCAGTTGTATACTGAATAGAGGTAGTCGAACACTCTCTCAGCAACTCAATCACCAGATCTATCGAGTTCAACTCAGATCTGAGCAGATCTGAAGAACCGAGAGCCAAAGCTCTGTACCAATTAACCTGGTTTGAGAATGATATCTCTGTTGATGTGAATCAACAAGGACCGAATATGATGATTGAGTCAATGATTGTAAGGCGGAATCAAACAATCACAGAACATTGAATACTGAATGATACTCAAAATGCTCTTTGTATTAATGAAGGTGAAAACGGTTACAATGAATGCTAGGGTTTTCAGCATGAACAGTAATAGTACACCTTGAACATATTACAAAGCAAAATATTCTGATTGTCTAATGTCTAACAACAGTCAGTCTCGGACTCCTCTCATACGAGGTTTTCTATTCTATTTATAGGCTGACACATGCCTAAACAAAAGACTAAACTAACCCTGACCTATCATCAGAACTTGTCTAAGTACAAAAGTCTTCATCAGCATTTCTTCTGTACATTCGCATTGACTAATACGGATGTTCAGTTGTTCATCAGCATTGGTGTTTGGTTATCAGCATTGACAAATACGGATGAACAAACACTGTGCATTTGTTGTTGAACATCCGCATTTGTTAATGCGGAAGAACAAACACTTAGGCGCATTTGTTCTATGGTCATCCGCATATACAAATACGGGTAGCCGACACTTGTTTTCTATTGTTGATGCAGATTCTTCATCCGCATTAGATCTTGGATTTGGGGAGAGTTCAGCAGAACAACTATCAATCCACCACTTGAATTGGCATGTATGATCCTTTCAAGGTCCAACATCGGTGAAATAAAACAATCATACCGATGATCCATAATGGATTATATTTAGATAATCCGAAGCTTCTTCTAAGTGTTGTATGCCTCTATACCATTATTCTGATCGGCAACCAACAACCACGCACAACCAAGAACCACCACCTGTGCAATCGCCTTCACCAATACCATCGACAACCATAACCACCATCACCTAACTGCCTGTATCACAAACCACCACCATCATACCACTCTAACAGCCCCCATCACCACTACAATCTTTATAGTTGAGCATCTCCATCTCGTCGCCTACACAAAACCAACCGCCACCGTCACCGTCTTCTCACACAGTAACCACCTCACCGACCTTCGTTCAATCTGTAACTATTCCTTACCATCTGATAATCTAGTATAGGTTGGACTCACTATAGTTGATAGGTTTATTTTGTTATATAATAGGATAAATTTTAGTTTTCTCTTGTATTTTGTATTTTTGATGTACTTTTGTGTTCCAACGAAACTACGTATAGTTTCGCCTGGAGTAAGCTGTTTCTGATCACCTGGCAAAACTGTAGTTCGCTGCCGGGTGAATCTAGTAGATAGTCAGGCAGCTTGCCAGCGAATCTAGGGTTGCTTATATATTGTAATTTTTCTATCTTTGTAAGTAACTTTTGGCAAAAACCCTAATACGAAATATTATTATGGCAATTGTGTGTGTGTGTGGCTGGAAGCTTATTATCATTATCATTAAGCCTTTTGGTTGATTATTATTGTTTAGATTCAAAATAGTTCATTGTATTATTGAGTTTGTTGTGTTAAATCAGTGGGAAATCTTTGTTATACATCAAGTGCACTGTTGAATCGATCATCAGGACCAACAATATGGTATTAGAGCCATTGTGCTCTTGATTAGTTGGTTTTTTTTTGCTCTATCGAAGACTAGTTACCGTTCAATCGATTTTGACTACTGATTTGGATGTTTTTGTTATGGAAATTGATTGAGGATTGTAAGTTTTGAATGTGCGAAGCTATTGTAATCATCAGATTTCAAATTCGTTGTGTTTTGAATGAGATAGGGTTGATTTTGTTCTGAAAAGGCTTTTCAGATTCATCGGGCGAATTTACAATTCATCCAGCGAATTTACCAGCGAATCTAAGGATTTGGTGATTTTCAATTCTGGTGTTATTGTCAGCGAAAGTAGCACACTTTTGAACGAAAGTTCAACTTCCTGCTAGTCATTACAAGCGAAAGTGCTGGCGAATTAATTTTAGAACGAAAGTTCTACTAGTCTCAGCGAAAGTATCGCCAAAACTAGAGTTTTCGATCATTGGTTCTGGCGAAACTGCTGCTTGTTTGCCAGCGAATCTAGGAGCGAATTTGTTAGCAAAGTTACCAGCGATTCTACAAGCGAATTTACTAGCGAAACTGCTTTTTGTCAGCGAAACTATCTCCTTTTAGCAAATGACATCCACCAATATCACCATATCTGACTTGGAGAGTGTTGCTCCTAATAGGCCACCGAGGCTTATAAATGGTGATAACTTTGAGGACTGGAAAAGATGTTTGAAAGCTTTCTTTTACTACACTGATCATAATCAATAGGAATCAATTGTAAATGGTCCTCACACTCCAACTGTCACTGTCGATCAAGTTACTTCACCAAACACCGATCCATCTACCTTCACTGAAAGAGATCTCAAGCTAATTGATCATGATCAGAAACCTTTTGGAGCTTTAACTCTCTGCTTATCCCAAGATATCTATAACCACTTTGCTGAACACAAGAATGCAAAATCTTTTTATGACTCCTTGTGTGAATTCTATGATGGAAATGAGGATCTGAGGAAAGACAGGAAAGCTCAAGCTGAAAAGGAGTTTAATTCATTTGAAAGACACAAAAATGATAGCCTTACTGATATAAAAAATCAATTTTTGTCCATCTCAAGCACATTAAAGAAATATGATGAGCAGTTGGGAAATCATGAACAAGTCTCTAAACTCTTAGACTCACTCCCACCTCAATGGAGCCTGCAAGTTAGGATGTTGAAGCAGGAAAGACACTTTGTTGATTACAAACTTATAGATGTAATCAACAAATTGAAATATTTTGATTTGGATTTAAAGAGGAGAGAATACAATCAATCCATGATGCCAGCCACTGTATATCCACAAAATGCTGCATTAATGTCATCCGCTGCAAACTCGTCTATGTATGGTTCAGCTTATGGTGGTTCTATAGGATTTGGTGCTTCAAATATGTCCAGTGGGGGGTCTACAGGTGTTGGTTCAAGCTCAAAGCCATTTGTCACTGCTCAGATTCCATCAGATACTATGGCATTATTTGGGATGTTTGTGCACAGTTATGAGGCTCTAGTTGCTGGGGAGTTAAAAGGAAAAGGAATGACCGTTGAAGACATGTATCAAGTCGATCCAGATGACTTAGAAGAAACTGACATCCAATGGAAAATGGCCATGCTCACATTAAGTGCAAGAAGATTCATGGAACGAACTGGTAGAAGGAGCTTCGAAAATCAGAATCATAATTCTAAGCTTGGTTTTGATAAGTCAAAATTAAGATGCTTCAATTGCAAATAGCTGGGGCACTCTAAAAGAGAATGTCAAAATCCTATCATTACTGAACCAGGAACTTCTGGAACTTCTAAAGTTATCCCAATCACTGACAAGGAAGAATTCAAGTCAAAGAAGGAAACAACTCTCATCTCAAACTTTGATTGGAGCACTGAGATTAAGGAAACTGAAGAAGAAATCAATCATGCACTAGTGGCTGAGTTAGTGAACAATGATGTGGATTCTATTGAGGAATTTGATCCTTTTAGAGAGTTCAAGAGTGAGACTCAAAAGGTTATTGGTGAAAGTAACGAGCAAAGGGTTCAGGTTGAAGGGGTAAAGTTTGAGAAAGTGGAAGTTGAAGAGAGAGGATATGAGAAAGCTGGTGTTGCAGTTGAAAAGAAGGTAATAGTTGGTGAAGATTATGGAAAGAAGACAGGTGAATCAAAAGAAGAATCAAAGGAGGAAAGTGAAGCTAAGGAGATTTGCAGGTAAGCAATGAAGGATGAAGAAAACTAAGAAGAACACTCCTGCTTGTCAGTGTGACAAGGCCCTGGCTGCTAAAAAGGTAGTTATGGGTCTCCCTTATGAGGTAATTCAAGATATGTGCTCTCCACCTTGCAAAATTCATTTATTTGGGGTTTATAAGGCAAATAGACTGCTATTAGATAATGAAAAAGAATTAAAACAAATTAATAAGGAACTTAAAACAAATGAGTCTAAATATTTTGTTAAGTTAAATAAAGCGTTAAAAGAAAATGAGCATTTAAAAAGAAATCTTTTGGAAAGAAATGTTGAAATAAATGCTTTAACTGAACGTGTAGCACATGCTGAATTTGAAACAAGCAAATTAAAAACCAAACTTGAAAAATGGACAATCTCTGGGATGAAACTTGAGGAGCTTTGCAAGAATCAAAGGGGGGCTAGAATTAAGACTGGTTTGGAAGCAAAGAAACCACTCATGTTTATCCTCCACCTAGCACTTATTGTTATTCTCCTATGCCTACACCTCATCCAGCTAATGAATTAATTCAAAAAGATACTGACAGTTTGTATGCAGGTTTAGAAGGAGTTAATCATAAGGAGATTCGAGAGGAATATAATTATGGTGCAAGTAGTTGTCTGGGCAGCTCTAGTTTTAACATTTCAAATTCCAAAAAGTCTTCCATAGACAATAGTTTAAGTAGATGTTCAAGGCATATGACCGTGGATTTTCAAGGCATATTTTTTTTATGCCAGGAACATTCCAGAAGAGCTATCAATAGTTTTTTGCATGTTGACAGTGGATGTTCAAGGCATATGACCGGGTTGAAGGACTTACTCACAAATTATCAAATAATTAATGGAGGATATGTCACTTTTTTTGGAGATATGAAGGGTGGAAAAATCAGGGAGAAGTCTCAAACGGTTCCTTAACTCTGGAGAAAGTAAACTATGTTCCCGAATTAGCATTCAATCTACTAAGCGTATAACAAATTTGTGATAAAGATATACTAGTGTTGTTTATGTCAAATGAATGCTTGTTTCTTAAACCAGAGTTCATTATTCCAGAAGATTTAGTGATCATGCATGCTCCAACAAAGAATGATACTTATCTTCTTGATATGGGATCACAAGAGTCTACATCCACTGTGACATGTCTTCTGTCCAAAGCCTCTTCTTTCGAATCCTTCTTGTGGCATAGACGATTAGGACATGTTAATTTTAAAAATATAAATAAATTAGTTAAGAACAATCTTGTGAGGGGACTACCACTTAAAGATTTTTCAGTGGTAGAAAAATGCATGGCTTGTGCTGAAGGCAAACAGCACAAAAAGCCACACAAGCTTAAGCTTGAAAACACAATTTCAAAACCCCTCGAATTGTTACATACTGATTTATTTGGTCCTATCAGTGTTAAATCAATTGCTAAGAAATCTTATTGCTTGGTTGTTACAGATGATTATTCCAGATATTCTTGGGTGAGATTTCTAGCAAGCAAGGGAGATACTGCCGACGAGCTTCAAAAGCTGATCCTTTCTATTGAGACCGTCAACAAAAGGAATGTTATAGCCATCCAAAGCGATATTGGTATTGAATTCAGGAATCATATCTTTGACTCATTTTGTGCAAGCAAAGGGATTCTCAGACAGTTCAGTGCTGCTAGGACACCTCAACAAAACGGTGTTGCTGAGCGGAAGAATCGGACACTCATCGAAGCAGCAAGAACTATGCTGATTGAGTCAAAGCTTCCAATAATTTTCTGGGCTGAAGCTGTCAACTTTGCTTCTTATGTACTTAACAGGGTTCTCATTGTGAAAGGCAAAATGAAGACTTCCTATGAGCTTCTTCATAAACAGAAACCCTTGATTAACTTCTTTCGCCCTTTCGGTTGCTCATGTACCTTGCTAAACACTCATGCTCAGAAGTCAAAGTTTGGTGCAGTTTCTGATGAATGTTTCTTCGATGGCTATTCTTCCTCACAAAAAGCGTATCGGGTCTACAACAAAAGAACGCGTATTGTGCAGGAATCATTCTATGTTGATTGGCAAGAGTCAAATTCTCCTAACATGGGATCTGATCCTGCATGGTTCTATGACTCAAATACTGTCTTCAAATCTTTGAATCTTCCAGTGTTTGATGATGATTTTGTTCCTAAAACCAATGTAGAAATCATACCTCCAACTGAACCCCTTCCACCTGCACCTCATCCACAACCACCAATCGACCATCACCCTCAACCTCCGTTTGTTGTTCTAGTTTTTTGTTTGTTTTTATTGTTTAATTGTCTTTATGTTATAACTAACCTTCCTACGTTTATATTTTATAGTTCACATGGCAAACTTAAAGTTTGACGAGAAGACTAATCTTGTGGCATTATTAGACGACAGCAATCCAAAGACTGTTGGATTCCGAGACTGTCTAAGGTGGTTGAAGCAGTCTCCCATTCACTATGCCATATCTCATTTACCCACGATCTATGACATTCATATAAGAGACTTCTGGGTAAACGCAGAATGTGATCTGGGATCAACTCCACACAGAATTACTTCCAGAGTCCTTGGGGAGGGTATAATTGTTAGTGCTGAGACTGTTGCGAGGGTTTTGAGGTTAGAAGAAGACTGTGGTGATGAGGTTTTCATGACAGATGCTGAAGTCCTTGACGCTTACAGAAGTATTGGGTATGAAGGACCTTCTTTTGGATCCAAAAAGGAAATCAAAAAGTCTTCTGTCCAACGAGTGGAGATACATTACTCATGTATTTATTATGTGCTTGGATCACAGAAAGGGAGGATCAGATGGATTGAATGCACACTGGGCTAAGGCTATGATTGTATTTTGTAGAAGACAAAAGGCCAACATTGCCAGATTAATCTTTGACTATATGACTGAGAATGTTATGGCTTTAAAGAAGGACAAATGGTTGTTATATCCAAGGTTTATCCAGCTGATCATTAATGATGAGAAACCCAATATGCCAAGACATGGGGAGGTTAAAAGGCTAATGCAGATGAATACCAAAATATTTGCAGATTGCTCAGCAGTTAGGCACGACTTTAGTGGGAAAATAACTTATTTGATGGAAAACATGTACCCAGCTGAGAGGTGGAACTATATTAAAAGACTGATTGAAAATGAAAACAAGAATGCTAAAGAAAACTGGGAAAAACAAGCTGAAGCAATAAAGAAGAGAAAGAGGTATGTAAAGGAGAAGGAATATGATCTAGAAGCTGAGATTGATGAGGTTGAAGAGGAGCTACAGGCTCAAAGAGAGAGAAGGTCCAAAAAGAGGTCTGATCAAGGGTAACCGACTCATGAAACTGAAAGGAGAACCAAGCATAAGCAGCCAGTGTTCGAAGAAAGGAGGGATTCCCGATCTGAATTGGACCAAGATATCATTAGAAATGTGAATGCATCGTTGGCAAATGAATTGAGCATGATAAAGACTATGCTGGTCAATCAAGAATTGAGAGAAAAGAGAAATATGAGCAAATGGAAAGCATGAAAAGAATGATGATTGACCAGTAGGAATTGATTAAAAAACTATTGAAGGAGGTTAATGAGCTCAAGGGCAAAGTTGGTCTGCCAAACCAGTTATCATAAGAGGAGCTAGATGATGTGACCGACACATCTATGTATTCATTCCTGAAAGTAGGAAAGTCCTCTAGGATAGGGGAGGAAGCAAGTACAGTAGGAGGTGGTAGTGGTGATGGAGGTCCAAATGTTGTTGAAACAGAGGCTGAGAAGAGAGTTGGTGAAGGAAGTAATTTGAGAGAGGAGCCTGTGATTGTTGAAGCTGAGTTTGTTGATTTGGGGTTTGACATAGAAACAGACTTGACTGGGGCTGAGGTTCTTAGAGAAGATACTACTGAAGGAAACAAGAAGGATACAAGGAAGAGCCTTATTGATGAAGAAGAAGAATACAAGGAACAGTTGGTTGACTATGATTCAGAACCTGAATATTATGAAGTGGATGAGCATCCAATGACTTATGTGGCACAAAGGGGTTCTGTTGAAGGAGATGCTTTTGAATTGAGTAAAGAAGACTGGTTTAAGAAAGAGAATGAACTAGAATAGTTGACACCGCTGTTCCAAAACATCAGCGAACCAAGCAAGAAGATATCTGATAAGAAAATTGTAAGTTGGAAATACAACCCTGTATTGAAAATGTTCATGATTAAACGAAAGGGTGGGGATATCTCTTATATGCATAAAAGGAAGACGTTCAAGACCTTGCCTAGATGGGATTTGAGGAGATTATCTGAGATTCCACTTTTGGATGCACATTTGAGTGAACGTGCTATGATGTTGGAGAAGGAAATCAAGGCAGGAATGAATGATAATTTTGAAGCTTTTGGGTTTATGAGGACTGAAAGAAGAAGGTCGAAGAAAGACTTAGATTGGGCAACTGGCAAAGGAAAGATTGTTTTGAAACTAAAGCCAGCTAAAATTGTGAATAGGATAAGAGTGCCCAATCCACTTCCCCCTAGACTACAAAAGTTTGAGAAATGGTTCTATAACAACAATACTGGGGAAGCAGTAATTAGAGTGCAAGGTGGAGCTGAGATTAAACGTTTTGATCCAATGGAGGTGTTTTCTTTTTGTGATGAGGACTTAGTGATTCTATGGGAGAATCACGTCAAAGTAGGAGCTGGAGCTGAAACAAGGAAAGAAGCCAGTTTGTTTATGAATGTGGCGAATAAAGCTTATGGAGTCAGGGCAGAGGTCAGGGAGCTAACTGAGAAAGTATCTAAGGCTGACGAGTTAAAGTTGGACATGCAGGATCTTACAAGACAGTTCACAAGGGAAAGTGCAAGGGCTGAAGAGGAGAGTACATCAGGAGCAGATCAAGAAACATCTGATAAAGCTGAAGAGGAAGCAAGAGAGGAGCCAGAAGACCGAGAGTGAGGTCCAACCTAGGGGGAGAATTGATAATCTAGTATAGGTTGGACTCACTATAGTTGATAGGTTTATTTTGTTATGTAATAGGATAAATGTTAGTTTCTCTTGTATTTTGTATTTTTGATGTACTTTTGTGTTCCAGCGAAACGATGGGCAAAACTATAGTTTCGCCCGGAGTAAGCTGTTTCTGATCACCCAGCAAAACAGTAGTTCGCTGCCGGGTGAATCTAGTAGATAGTCAGGCAGTTTCGCTTGTCAGCGAAACTGCCAGCGAATCTAGGGTTGCTTATATATTGTAATTTTTCTATCTTTGTAAGTAAATTTTGGCAAAAACCCTAATACGAAATATTATTGTGGCAATTGTGTGTGTGTGGCTGGAAGCTTATTATCATTATGATTAAACCTTTTGGTTGATTATTATTGTTTAGATTCAAAATAATTCATTGTATTATTGAGTTTATTATGTTAAATCAGTGGGAAATCTTTGTTATACATCAAGTGCACTGTTGAATCGATTATTAGGATCAACACCATCATCGCCTTCTACTAACACCCGTTACATTTCACGAGAAACCACTACCACCATAGACATCTGGATAATGAGGAGACATGGGGGAGGTATTCTACTCACCGCCACTTGCCACTAACGCTAGTGGTACCACCACCGGGCATCGGCAGCTAGAGTTAAGAGGGGGAGGGGGTTGAGACGGCTGCCTCTCTCTCTCTCTAACTTTTTAAATGGAACCGTAAAATGGAAGAAAGATGGGCTTTTATAGGTGGATTTGACAAGTGGGCTTTTTACTGGGTCAGTTTGTATTTCGTTTAAATCAGTTTCACGTATCGGTATAAATTTTATTTCGTGATAGTTTAAATATAAATGTTATAAATAGTTAACATGTATTTTTATTGTATTTAAACATATCTAGTGCTTAAATGAATTATAAAACGTTGATATTACGTTTTAATGCATTTAACCATTTATTAGTTTAAATGAATGTTCTAAAGGTAACGGTTCATGTTACTTATTAAACATGTCTATTTATCGTTCATGCTTAGAATTACCGAATTGGGCTTCACATAAACATGAATATCTTAACAGGCCTAATTGGGCATTGTGTGCTTAGTTTGGTCTTTTGTTATAATGTTTAAATGTTTTCTAAGCATGTCAAATTTTAGGGTTGTCACAATTGTTATTCGATCCCACTTCCAAAATGGCAGTTCTATCTACTGTAATAGACTAACAATTTTTGGTGCTCTATTGTAACTTGTAAACAAGTTAAGCACTTTTGCACATAATATGCGATCGGTCTCTTCATACTACACACTAGTAGTGATCCTTCAAGCACTAATATATTTTGTCCATTCTAGGATGTATCGAGTGTTAAAATTTATGAGTTTCATCTAATACTATATCCTGAATGCCTCCTACATTTTGGATTCGCATCCTATGCCTAAATCTTAGTCTGTTATCTTCTACTTTTGTTAACAATTTTTCCTTGCCCAACATGCATTATTTCTTGATGTTCTCATCCTTTAACGCATTTGCTTGAACTTCAAAAATCTTATCCTTACAATCGACCTTGACATCAATTTGCAAAGCCTTAATCCTAAGTGGTTTTATTCTTTCCTTCCGACTTAGGGCGCCTGCTACTACATTGGCCTTTCAAGGATGGTATTTGATTTCACAATTATAGTCATTGATCAACTCCATCCATCTCCATTGCTTCATGTTTAAATCAGTCTGATAAAATATGTGTTGAAGGCTCTTATGATCAGAATATACCACAAATTTGGTACCATATAGATAGTGTTGCCACATCTTCAGTGCAAACACTATGGAATCTAAATCTAAATCACATGTGGTATAATTCTTCTCATGTACATTCAGCTGTTGTGATGCATAAGCAATAACTTTGTCTCGTTCCATTAACACGCAACAGAGACCATTACGTGACACATCAGGATTGTGGCGCTGCTAAGTTTCTCTTTCTGGAGATTGAAGGTTTCTTTTTGTTGTGGTCGAGATTGATGGTTTCGTTTTGTTGTGGTCCCCATTTGAATTCAACATTATTTTGAATAAACACGGGTAAAGTGGTAGCAATCTTGAAGAAATCTATTATAAATCTTTGATAGTATCCGGCTAGACCTAAGAAGCTTCTAACTTCAATAGGATTCTATGGAGATTCCCACCTTTTTATAGCTTCTATTTTGGATGGATCAACTTCGATTCCAACTATATTTATCACGTTACCAAGAAATGAAACTTCTCTTTTTCGAAAGTCACACTTAGAGGATTTCCGTAAAATTTCTCTTGCCTGAGAGTCTCCAAAACTTTCCTTAGGTTGTCAGCATGATCATTGTTGCTCTTAGAATAGATCAGGATGTCATTGATATAAACAATGATATATTTGTCTAGGTACGGTTTGCAGACCTTATTTGTATGATCCACGAATGCTATAAGGACGTTGGTTAGTCCAAAGGACATAACCAAGAATGTATAATCCCCATAACGAGTTCAAAACACTATCTTAGGAATGTCTTCATCTTGAAGCCTTAATTGATGATATCTAGACCTCAAATCAATCTTGGAGAAATAGCTGACTCCTTGCAACTGATCAAACAAGTCGTTGATCCTTGGTAAATGATACTTTTTCTTGATTGTCAACTTAATGAACTCACGGTAGTCAATGCACATTAGTTCTTGGTCTAATAAAGCCTAAATCAAGTAACTCTTGTACCTGCTTCATCAGTTCTTGTAATTTGGTTGGCACAAAACGATAAGGGGCTTTCGCGATATGTCTTTCCTTGGGTATTAAATCGATCCGAAATCGATTTGACGATTGGAGGGAGTCCCGGTAAGTCATTTGGAAAAACATCAGTGTAATCACATACCACTAGGATATCCAAAATATATTTTTAGGCTTAGTATCTAAGGCATAAAGTATAAAAAGCTCACCTCCTTTAATCAAAAACTTATTAGCTTTAATCGTAGATATCATGATATTCTTATCGCCAACTTTATCTCCCTGAACTAATATAGTTCATCATCTGTCTTACGCACTTCAACTAACTTCCATTCACAATCAATATGGGCCTGGTTAGAAGTTAACCAGTCTATTCCTATGACCATATCATATCCAAGTAGGTCCATAGACATAAGGTCAATTAAGAATTCAAAACCATTCAAGTTTAGCATACAACCCATATATACTAAGGTTATCTCCCCCCCCCCTGGCTATTTCTACCTCATAAGCATAATCGAATGCTAGAAGTTTCCTTTTCATGTACTTCATGAAGCATGTTGACACAAAACTCTTGTTTACCCTGGTATTAAATAAGATCTTAGCATAAACTTTATTTAGAAGGAACATACCCGCTACTACATCCTTGTTCGCCTCCTGTCTACCATTTTTGTTTAAAACGAACGCTCAACCCTTTGCTGGGTTCTTTTGTCCTTGTTGGGGTTTCTGAATCTTACGATAAAATTTTGTTAATGCCCCAACTCTTGACAGTTAAAACATCTAACTTTCGGATAGAATCTTCCTATATGTTCGGCTTACTGACATATATTTTATTTTCAGTCCTAGAATTTCTTTCTTGTCTTCCTCGTACCTAGGTTACCATTCCTAGTTCTAAACTTAAATTATCCACGAGTGGAATTTCCCTTCTTCTCGCTCCATTTCCTCTATTGACCATATTTATGTTTCCCTTCACCTTTGGCTTCATCATAAATAACTGCACTAAATTCGACTACTATGTGAAATTCAGTGGTGTGGTTGTCGTTGCCAGAGTTTGAACTTTTTGTGAAATCCCTTAGATATAACACTTTATCCGCCTTGACTTAGGATTTACTATATGAGGCACCAATTGAGCTATCTCATTAATCTTTGATGTATACTCGCGATGCGTCATAGTTCTTGCTTCTAATAGGAGGAACTCGACCTTAATTATTTCTAGCTCGTTTTAAGGACAAAATTTGTTAAGAACTAAGCTCTTCTTTTCATTCCACTTCATTTGGTCGATAGCATCTTGTCCTTTTCTTCAGATAATGGCTTCCTACCAATCACTTGCTTCATCTTCGAATGAATGCGTAACATACTTGGTTGCCTAATCCTCCCTCCATTCACTTATCTTGATCACAACCTCCTTTGCCGAGATCCATTGAACTGCAACTATAGCATCACATCTACCATTGAAAGGTTTCGGGTTACAGTCCCTGAAACCCTTATATGTTCAACCTTGCTTTTGCATAACTCCAGTATTGGTATTCATATATCCATTAGCTCCATGACCTCTAGTTTCTCCATTGATAGCATTGCCACCAGCACCATTATTGCCATGACCACTACTAGTACCTATTATGCCACCTTAACCCATTCTTCTTAGAAGGCATCGTCAAGTATTCTAGGCATTGTGGATTGAAAAATTTTAGAGACCTTATTAGCAACAGCTCCTTGAAACTGTACTTTAGTCATGATGACATCTTCCATATTGTTATTATTATGTTGATCCACATGCTAAGTATTTACAGGTCCGTTATCCGTACCCGAGCTGGTATTCCTCCTAGTAACAGGAGTCCTACTTTGGCCTCTTCCATTAAAACCTCCTCATCCTTTACTAGCCATTATCAGTACCTACAAAAAAGGGAACATGGAATCTGTACTCACATGATGGACTATGATCCTAAATAGTATAATGCTCATAAATAAGGATTAAAAGTGGTCATGCATAGTTTCTATTTATCGCATTGTCCCTGATTAGTCATTTTCCACCACGGTAATATTAAAAACCCATCCTATCAATCTTAAGGCATCGACTCAAGTCACCTATGCAAACATTAAGCTTATCTCATCTCAAAATAAGTTTGGATACTATTATTGTACCTAGTTCACTTAAACTATGACTCTGACTCCAACCTTGTCACACCCCTTCCCAGGCGTAGGTTATACGTGATAGATCGATATCAGAATGACGAAGCGGAAAAAAATCATAACTTATCATTTCATTAACGTTGACCTTTGTACATAAGTTATATTACATCAAGAATATTTACATATGGCTAGACAAAATCTAGATAACTATCTTCATGACCTGCAATCCTCTATTACCTCTAGCCTCAATACCAATCTCCTCAGACCTTATATCATATGGCACCTAAAATCTATGTCAAAATATTATATGGGTCAGCGTTATGCTGGTGAGTTCATAAACAACATTTTTCAAAACCTCTTTCAAAATACTTCCACAAGCATCAACGGATAAATACGTAAACAAGTAATACACTAAACGCAACTCCCATTACACAGGTATATATGAGGGCATATATATATATATATATATATATATATATATATATATATATATATATATATATATATATATATATATATATATATATATATATATATATATATATATCATTTTAGAGTTTGTGCCGGCCATCTTCCTGGCACGTATTACCCCATATTTATTATATAGATGCCAACCAATGTTCAAAAACAACAACATACTTCCAACTTTGAATGTTTTAGTGTTGGATCATATGAGGCTGGTGCAACCAAAACAACACTTAGCAGAATTTTGAAGTACTAAATGAATTGATCTTCCAAAGACAAAGCTGCTCTTCTGAAGCCAAGTCAAAGATCCTTTGAAGCTCAAAGTATAAAGAACTTCCGAAGGAAGAAGTCAGTCTTTCGAGACCAAGTTGTTCTCTTTCCAAAGTATACAACTTAGAAGATCCAAAGACAAAGTCTTCTGAAGAATAAAGTCCTGAAGACTTGCAGAAGTTTGGAAGAAGTTGTTTCTTCCGAAGCCAAAATGACCTCAAAAGAATTTATTCTTCCAAAGCCATTTACCTTTAGAAGAACCAACTATGAACAAGTGGACATAAGTATAGTCTGTCTGACAGCCCGCTGCAACTCTGATAAACTACATGGCGCTTTCCCACGGCCAGTAGTTGACCATTGTTCACCATTCTTAACTTAGTACAGTTGCCATTCTTAGTTGGTGACAAAAGGTATGTCATGGACCTATCATGACTACCTAATATAGGATATTATTACTTTATCTTAGATGCTTTACTTCTAGCAATGTAGTATTTGTCTAGTTGTAAATTCCAGTTGGTTTTCCAAGTATAATCGGCTGTAGATAGTAGTATATATAGTTTCTCCATGTAACTTAGTTACCATGCTTGTATGTGTCTTGTAATACTGAGTTAAGAAGTAATATATATAAGTATATTGAAAAACTATTCTTGTGTTATTGTGCTTTTATTAACTTATTATATTACTTGTGAACTTAGTAGAGATTCTACTTCATCAACCCGAGTTATATTAAGTGGGTTTGTGAGAATATCTTGTGTTGTGAGACAAACACCGATCCTGCAATCGGTATCAGAGCTTTTTAGACTCTTGATTGTGAGATCTTACCATCCCAAATCACCCTTGTTTTCTTCACACTCACTCACTTAACTCAAATGGCTCTTAACCAGAAATTTTCTGAGTCTGAGATGGGAACCATGACTAAGGCTCCTATCATCACTCCGGATGACTTTGGAGCCTGGTGCAAACGTATTGAAGGCTTTATCAAATATCAAGACAGCCACATGTGGAGATCAGTTACTCATGGTCCATACCAACCAAAGGTGGAATCCCCGGCTGGTAATGGTGTCTTGATTGAGAAGGTCGTTGAAGAATAATCTAATGAAAACTTTAAGAAGATGGACATTGACTGCAAAGCCATGATTGTTTTGCTTATGGCTATACCAAACTCCATAATGGTAGGCTTTAAGCAATGGTAGTCTGGCAAAGAACTCTTTGATGCCTTGAAGCTATTGTACTTTGGTTATGTTGAATCCAAGGAGTCAAAGAAAGATGTGCTGAAGAAAAAGTTTGAGAACTTCACATATATTGTTGGTGAGACCTTGAGTCAACAATAGTTCAGGTACATGGACTTGATAAACTTTCTTCAATCTATGGGAGTGGTTCTTGAGAAGAGAGACATAGTAAGAAAGTTTATGAGTGCACTTCCTTGTGAGTGGACTTTCTATTGTGTCTCAATCAAGAGAACTGAGAATCTCAACACTCTCACTATGACTGAACTATATGGAATCCTTGATGGATACTGTATGGTGATGCAAAATCAGAAAAGCCATCAGTTGAACAGACCCTCAAACCTTCCTATTAGCAATGCTCTACATGTTGTTGAAGGTTCAAGAAGTCACCAGCCCTAATTGTACCTGAACTACCCCCAACAACCATCATCTTCCTCTGGGCCATACATCACATTCCCTGAGACTCCCAACTTTCAATAGGCTCAACAAAATTCTTTCCATGATAGTTTTACTTTTGTTTCAGGGAATGAGCACTCTAGAGATTTTTAATTCTGTTTTGATGATCAGGAGTGTTTCAGCCCAGATGATGTAGAATACATGGACATTGTCCAACAGATGGCTCTTCTAACCTACAGAGCAAAGAAGTTCTTCAAAAGAACTGGAAGGTAGTTCCCTCATAACGCAACCAACAGCAAATTTGGGTTTGACAAGACAAAGGCCAAGTGTTACAACTGCAACTAGCTTGATCACTTTTCAAGGGAATGCAAAACTCCTAGATCCAATCCTGGAGCAACTCAAGCCTTCTAACATCCTGCTGCCCCAAAGGCTACAGCCAAACCCATTGAACAATAGACTGCAGCTGTTGCTCAAGAAGTTGATTGGAGCTTCATTGTGTAACATGTCACTCCTGCCCAAGCTCTTATGGCTGGAACTGAAGACACTAAGGTATATGAGCATCTCTGTACTCCAGCCCGTATTGCTAAGGTTAAATTGGATCAGGACTACAACATGGAAATTAAATCTAATATTGAGTCTTTAAACATACTAAAATTTGATTTTAAGAGCGTAGAATTTGACTATAAACTCAAAATAGAAGAGTTAGAGAAAACTGTGTCCTCTTTAAAACATGAACACTCAAATTACAGTGCTAAAGTAAAAGATTTAATCTCCAAGTTGACTGAGGCTCAAACCCAGCTAGTGATAGCTGAGGCTAAAGCCAAGAAGTATGCCATTGAAGAGCATAACTTCAACACCATCATTGCATCATCCTCCGACTCAAAGGTGTGCTATCAAAACAGAAGTGGGTTGGGAACTAATAAAATTGCTTCACCACACTCCTTTGTATTTATTTGACAGCCAAGATGTGGTACTAATAAGCAAAAGGTTCCAACTGCTGACCCACTAACCAAAGAGCAGAAGAATGATGCGATTATGGAAACCACCACAGGGAAGGATAAGGTAGAAAACCTCATCCCCACGACTGATGATCAACCCTTAACCACCAAAGCCAGAAAGAACAAAATCAGGGCAGCAAGAAAAACTACCAAGAAGGTGGCTGAGTCAAAGTTGAAAATAGACCCAAAGCAAAGGGGAGTATTCATCTCAGCTGGATTTCAAGTGGTTGGAAATCCTGATTCAGGAAAGGAGTGTAGTACCAGCACACCTATCCAGATGAAGGATCAAAAATTGAAGGGGAAGGCTGTTGAAGAAGAAAAGAAGTACGAGAAACAACAGTCAACATGCCCCATCAAGAATAACATTGAATACATAATCTGTGGTCTGCATAACCACATGGCTAAAGATGGTTACTACAATCCAACAAGCACACATTATGCATCCAATGTTAAGAAAGAAGGAGTCAAGGATGGTTTCACATTTGGACCTTACCATATGGTCCAAGTGTTAAGGAAAGGAAAGCTTGTTTCCGAAGCCATGTTGCTTTCGGAAGAAACTCTTTCTTCTGAAAGAAAATTAGTTTCGGAAGACAAGCC
Organism: Flaveria sonorensis; assembly: GCA_025506505.1. Classification (NCBI taxonomy): domain Eukaryota; kingdom Viridiplantae; phylum Streptophyta; class Magnoliopsida; order Asterales; family Asteraceae; genus Flaveria; species Flaveria sonorensis. The sequence goes on from CM046423.1 coordinate 51,236,168, forward strand.
AAAGAACAAAGAAAGGAAGAAAAAGAATCTTTTGAAACCTTTCGAGAAGAAGAATGCTTCGGAAGAAAAGGTGGTGACAGCTTCTTCCGAGAAGAAAGAAGCCTCGGAAGCAAGTTATCCTGCACAAGCCTCTTCAAGCTCATCTACACTGATCAACCATAGGATGGAATGGAAGATCAGAAAAGATGTTGCAGCCCAACCCTCTTCTTATCAAACCATAATTCAACCCCCTTAAATACATTTTGGTTCAATTATATCATCTGCATTGGAAGAACTCAAGACCAACAAGGTTTGGGTTTCCAACAGTAACTAATCATTTCACCTTATATGTAGGGACATCCATATGACAAGAATAAAAATGTTTGAATTGTGGACAGTGGATGCTCCAGTCACATGACAAGGAACAGATCTCTCCTACAATAGTTTGAACACTTTGATGGAGGTCGTGTTTAGTTTGGAGGTGAAGTCGGAGGATACATTTCTAGTAGAGGTAGTGTATCCAATGGTAGTTAAAATTTGACAAAGTAAACTTTGTCAAACAGCTTGAACACAATCTCTTAAGTGTTTCTTAGTTCTGTGATCAAAAGCACCAAATGCTTTTCACAGAACATGAGTGCATCATCCTCAAACCCGGGATGATAATTCCTCAGGAATTGGTGCTTCTTAGATCTCCCAGGAGAGGGGATATGTATAAGCTGGATATGAACAATGCTTCCTTACTGGATGAAGTATCATGCTTTCTTTCCAAAGCAAATGGTGATGAGTCAACTCTTTGGCATAAAAGAATGTGCCATGTTAATTTTAAAATCATGAATAAGCTAGTTAAAAATAATTTGGTATATGGTGTGCCTAAAAAGGATTTTTTCTGTAAAAAAACTGTGTTGCCTGCTTGAAAGGAAAGCAACATAAGGTTTCTAACAAATCCAAAGAGCTTGACTCCATCACCACCCAATTACACTTATTGCACATGGATCTTTTTGGTCCCACAAGTATAATGAGCATTAGAAGGAAATCATATTGTCTTGTGATTGTTGATGATTTCACAAGATTTACTTGGGTTTTCATTTTAAGAACTAAAGATGAAACTGCTAAAACTCTAAAATCTTTTATTCTTAAAATTGAAAATAAATAGATCACAAGGTAAAAATCATTAGAAGTGATCAAGGGATTGGGTTTAAGAATCAAGTTCTTGACTCATTTTGTAACTCAAAAGGGATTGCCAGACAATATAGTGCTTTTAGAACTCCTCAATAGAATGGTGTTGCTGAGAGGAGGAACATGACACTCATTGAGGCTGTAAGAACTATGTTAGCTGATTCAAAACTGCCTCTAACTTTCTGGGCAGAGACAATCAGCACTGCATGTTATGTGCAGAATAGGGTTCTCATTGTTAAGCCCCATGGAAAGATCCCTTTTGAGCTATGGAACAAGAGGCCACCATTCATTAGCTTTCTTAGGTCCTTTAGCAGCTGGTGGACCATACTTAACAAAAAAGACAATTTAGCAAAATTTGCTGAAAAGTCGGATGATGCTATCTTTGTTGGATATTCCTCAACCTCTATTGCATATAGAGTGTATAATATCAAAAATCAATAATTTAAGGAAGCATCCAACATTGTTGTCAATGAGCACACTCCTTGTGTTAAAGGCAATGGTCCTGATTATATCTTCAATTTAGAATTGTTTCCAAACTATTCTAAACCATCTTGTGAGAATGTTTTTGCTGGAACAAGAACTCAAAGTGACCCCTATGAAGAACAAATGTTTGAGTTACCAAGACCTATTCCAAGTTCTCCAAGAAGAAATAAAGATCAAGCTCCTTCAACTCAAAGTCCTGAAAGCTTGAATATCTCAGGAAACAATAGAGCTTCAACAAGTTGTCAGCCTACTGATCCTCATAACTCAACAGCTGACAACTCAAGTACTCAACACCAAGCTGATGAAGATAGTGACCTAGAGAAACAGACAACTATTTATGCTGCTTCTCAGCAAAATACCATTGATGCTATCACATATTCATTGAATCAGTCCTCATTGAATGAGTGTGAGACATCAGCTGGTCATGGTGCTCAAAATCCTGAGCAAAACTTCTCAAACCTGGATCTATCTATGTAACTAGATGTGATTCCTAGGCTCAGGATATACACTACTCATCCAGCTAAAAACATCATTGGGGATGTCTCAAAAGGTGTGAAAACAAGAAGTCAGACCCACAATGGGAATGTCTGCTTGTACTCATGCTTTCTCTCTCAGATGGAACCAAAGAAGGTGGAAGAAGCCCTCAAGGACAACAACTGGATAGAAGCAATGCAAGAGGAGTTGCTTTAATTCAAGAGGTAAAAGGTATGGAACTTGTGTCCATTGCCACCTAGCCAAGTCCCTATTGGCACTAAGTGGGTGTTCAGAAACAAAAGAGATGATAGAGGTTTGATCATCAAGAACGAAGCAAGACTTGTTGTTCAAGGATACACACAGGAGGAAGGCATAGCTTACATGGAGTCTTTACACCTGTTGTAAGACATGAGGCTGTGTGAATCTTTCTTGCTTTTGCCGCATCCAAGAACTTTATAGTCTATCAACTTGATGTCAAATGTGCATTTCTATATGGGGATATCGACAGAGAAGTCTATGTGTGCCAGCCACCTGGATTTGAAGACCCATAGCACCCTAACTATGTGTGCAAACTTGATAAAGCTCTTTATGGGTTGCATCAAGCACCTAGGCTGTGGTATGAGACACTGTCTCAGTTTCTTCTCAAGAATGGCTATACCAGAGGCACAATAGACAAAACATTATTTATAAGGAAGTCTGGGAAGGACATGCTGCTTGTATAAGTCTATGTTGATGACATCATATTTGGTTCCTCAAATGACCAAATGTGCAAAGACTTTGAAAGCATCATGAGGAAGAAGTTTGAGATGAGTTCTATGGGAAAGATAGACTTCTTCCTTGGAATTCAAGTTAAGCAGATGGAAGAAGGGCTCTTTATCAACCAATCTAAGTATGCCGGACATCTAAGAAAGATTTGAGATGAAGGATTATAAGCCAGCCAAGACACCTATACCCAAAAAATCATAATCTTTGTCTTGATTCTAAGGGGGAGGATACTAATCAGCATCAGTACAGAGCAATTACTGGATCTTTGATGTATCTTACTGCAAGTAGACCTGATATCATGTTTGCAACTTGCATCTGTGCAAGATATCAGGCTGCTCTAAATTTGTCTCACCTAATTGCTACCAAAAGGATCCTTAGATTCCTCAAAGGAGCTCCCAAACTGGGTATTTAGTATCCTAAGAATAAGGATTTTAACCTCTATGGTTACACTGACAGTGATAATGGTGGCTGCAATATCAATAAGAAATCCATATCTGATGTTAATTTCTTGGTGGAAGGATCATCTCCTGGCAATGTATGAAGCAATCATGTGTATCCACATCAACTGCTATCTATATAGACAACAAGAGTGCCATTTCTATCGTAGAAAATCCAGTCAAGCGCTCCAAGACAAAACACATTAACATCAGGTATCATTTCATTCAAGATATTCATGAGAAAAATCTAATCTAGCTAGTCAAAGTCAATTCAAATGAACAATATGTTGACTTGTTCACAAAAGCCTTTGATGAACAAAGATTTAAATATTTAATCACAGCTATTAGGATGATTAACATTGACTAGTCATTTTCTTTTGAAAACCTTTTAAAAATGTGTCTTGTCTATGTTATCTAAATACAATCTAAGCCTTGTTACAAAAAGGTTTTCTTCAAAATTTCTAAGTATGAATTCTTCCAGAGAGAAATTTACCCTCGGAAGAGATTTTTATCCATCTTCCGAAGGCAAATTCCTCTGCATAAGTATTCTCTTCAGAAGAGCTTTTAGCCTAGGAAGAACATTTGATCATAGATCAAATTCACTTCCGAAGCTTATTAACTTCTTTTCTAGGAAGAAGATTTTACTCTCGGAAGCAAATTTGTCATTGAGACATGATTTGCCTTCGGAAGTAAAAATGGCTTCGGAAGACAATACTGAGAAACACAAGTGTTTTCTATTGGAAGCAATTTTACCCTTGGAAGAAAACTTTTATTATGTAACGAAAATCTTTGGGCCCCACTCTGTAAAAAGTAAGATCTTATTGATGATTTTTGGAATATTTTAAATGGTTTACCTTGCTTCCCCAGTCAAATCAAAACCTAAACCATCCTTTCACCCATCTTCTCACCTTATCGGTTTGGCTTTTTACCCCCATTTAAAAACTTCCGACTCTCATTCTCTACTTTCTTTCTTTACTTTCTTTACCAAAGCCCAAACTTTCCATCTTCAACCACTCTCAATTTCCCTAATCAAACAATATTCTCTGAACAATGGCCTTGAATCCCCAACATAACCAAGTCGCCATCCTTGATTCTTCAAAAGATGTCGATTTTGCCCCTATTGTCCAATTTTTGTCACAATTCGCATACTTCACAGCCCTAACCGTAAACCCTACCATCTACTCAAACCATATGGCTGATTTCTAGGCCAATGGTCTCTGTGAAACCCAAAATGATGAAAGGATTATTCGATCAAGGGCTTGCGGACAGAAGATAATTATAAGTGAAACTACCATCAGGGAGCATCTGGAACTCCATGATGAGGGATCACCCACTGAATTCCCTAAGCCTGAGTTGGAGAATACTTACACTCAGATGGTATACGATAGAAATGTGAGCAAATCCACAGTCTACAAGTCCAATTTCTCCTACAATTGGAAGTTTTTACTACATATCGTCCTACACTGCCTATCCAACAAGTCAGGGGGATGGGATCAAATCCCATATGATTTGGACTACCTAGTCCATGGGTTGGTAAAGGGCCTATGATTCAACTACTCAAGATTTGTGATAAACAATCTATGAGGTAATCTCACCCGGGATCAATTCTATATGTATCCCCGATTCATTCAGCACATAATCAACTATGAGCTGGACCAGGACAAACTACAATGTGCCAATGTTCTACTAGTCCCTCACATGAGGCCTGGGATCTTCAAGACTCTAAAAAATGTGTCCACCAACTTCACTGGAAGGATCATTAATATTCTTCCAGGTATGGTTGAGCCAATGGCTCTTTGTGACATCCCTGCAGACCTAGCAGGTGATGAACCCATAACAGACACCACCACTATATTGCCGTCTACTTCTTCCCACCTAATCAAAATTACCTGCAAAATACACCCCAAACGAACCCTTGATCAATCTACTCTGATTGGTCAAGTCCCCTCAGTTCAAACCAAAAAGGCTAGAGTGGAATTCAGGGCTCCCACTCAGTCAGAGGTCCAACCATCCTCCACCATTGACCTCAATGTCAGTGTTGAGTCTCCTCAGTCTCAACCTGACGAGCCCACTACCAAAGCCTTAAGCCCTCAGGGTGAGTCTCAACACCCCCTTGAGCAGCCAAAAAGGGATAGCCACATCATTGGCTCAACTGCTATTACAGAAGAGTCATTAGGTGCTGACCAACATCTCGGGTCAGTAGATATAACCTCCCTATCCTTTCTGGACCTTTTAACCCGACCTAATGAGGATATCATGTTCCATCAGGGCCATGATGTTGATCTCCCTCACCACTCTCAAGATCAACTGAGCCCCAGGGAACCTCTGATATCTAGCCCACATCATCTGGACCAAACTGAGGTGAGTCCACCCGGTATGAAGGTGACTCATGTAGATTCAGTTGCCACTACTGAGAGTGTTTAACTAGCCTCTTAGGACAGTGGTAACATCAGTGAGACTGAATCTACGACAACCTTGCCAATTGATGCCTCTGAAAGAGATATTAGTATGCAAGGGTATCCAGGGCGCCAAAAACCACTAGTGGTGATGAGGATGAACATACTAGGTATGTTATCCCATCTCCCGATGATTCTTCAAAAGAAGATGAGGGTAGTCTGCAACTCATTATTAGAGACCTACTTTCTAAAGTCTCAAACTTTGAATTAAAGGTTAAGACTTTAGAAGATAGGTCTGCCACTTTAACAACGTGAGATTAAAAATCTCAAGGCTCAACTAGCTGAGAAACAGATTGAGAAGTCTATTAGGCATGTACCAATTCAGGTTTCTTTAAGTTCTTCCTCCAGCTCATCTACTTCTCAAGATGATGCTACCAAAAAGGGGGAAAATGTAGAGAAACAAAGGCATGATGAGGAGATATCTACTCACTCTTTAAGGTAGATATCAACTCAAGTGGAACCCAACCTTGCCATAACTTCCCTTGATGCCATTTCTTTTTTCTATCCCATACAACAACACCCTGCAACCATCCTTATTCAACCCCCTCCTATTACTATTCAAGTGGACCCAAGGATGCTTATTGACCTTAATAGATTTTTATCCAAGTTTCTAATAAACTCCTCACTTGAACAACCCTCCCCTGATGTTGCCATTGCCTATTTTGGAGCTGAAGAGCTTCAACGGCTGAGTGCACCACCTACCTCTAAGGAGGAAGTTGGTCAACCTAAGGTCTCTATTGAACCTGAGATTAACTTCTAAGGGGAGATACAGACTGATGGCCCAGCAACCAATTTAAGAGGGACAGGTAGTGCAGTTCCAATTACTTCTGAAGCAAAAATACAAGCTGTGGAAGGAATAATTGAACTATCTTCCCAGTCCGATGACCTGCTTATCACAGAGGCCATTCTTGACTTGGCTTCTAAGGTTAATAGTAAGGACTTTCTTACAACTCCAATCTCCCATGCACCACAAGTTCAAACCCCCTCTCCCCAACATGAATCCTCTAAGCCTGACTCTCCAAAGGCTAAATCTTCCTTTGATCCTAAAGGGAAGAGGAAGCTCACTACTGAAGAGCTTCTAGAGGAGGAAAGGTTGGAGAAGCTGAAGAAGAAAGGAAGACTTGATACTGGGAAGCCACTGGCTGTGAGCAGCAAAGCAGCAGCAGCCGCCCAAGAAAGTATCAATAATCAGAGGAGAGTGGAGGTCATAGACAGGCTCATTAGCCTACGAGTAGACAATAAAGAAATGCTTCTACTCCCACTTGATGAGCATGTGAAGCTGGAGAAGGCAACCATACTATAAAAGGAAAAAGAATAGGTAGTAAGGTTGGCCATAGAGGAGGAGAAGAGGAGAAAGAAGGCAGAGGAGAGGAAGGAGAGGATAGCCTTTCTCTGTACAAGAGGCTATTCTCAAAAGGAGCTAGCTCCTCACGACTATGACATGATCTTGTTCCTTTTTCACAAAGAACAAGTTCAGGTCAATAAGGAGGGGAAGAAGGCTGCTAGGGAAAAGTTGAAGGAGAAGAAAAAGATGAAGGAAGAGGCAAAACTTGCTACAGCCAAGACTATGGGTGATAAGGAATGGATGAAAGCCTACCTTAAAGCCCATGGATTCACTGGCAGGCAGGTGGGTCCCATGTCCCTGCAGACCGTACAGCGACATGTCAGCGACATCAAGGCTGACATTCGCTTAGGAAGAAGGCAGGAGGTACCTCTAATGGAAAGTGTTCAGAGGAAGTCACCTAACCAACTCCCCAACCCAAACCAGCACCCAAATCACAACCTATGCCCATGCCTTTTCCCTTCCTAATCAAAATTGAGCCAACAACTGAACCTTACACCCCTGAACCAACACCATCAGCCACACCTTCACACCCTGCTTCTCAACAACCACCACCACCACCTATCCTAAAACCCAAAACACAACCCAAAACCCAATCTCTACCCAAACCAACCTCTGAACCTTCCAATCCCCTGACCATAGAAGAGTTCAAGGAATTGAAAAGAAAGCTCACAAACAGCACTACCTTGAGTGACATCTCTTATGAGGAAGAGTCAATTAAACTAAAATATATTGATGGCTCTTCCTGTTCCATAATAAGAAATGCATTCCTTGATCTGCCAAAGGGAACACTAGACCAAGCTCTCCAACTTCTTGCCACCAATTTTTATGCACTTACAAAAGAAGAGAAGAGGTTAAGAATAAGATTGGTGACTCTGCTGGCACAAGAAAAGAGGACAAGTTACCGACTAATCCCCTCAATCCTTGAAGCCCAATTGTCCAGTGGAGGTTCGATGAAGCTACACACACCTTTGTTGTGCAAAGGGAGAATGGTTAAGTAACCAGACTTGACACATCAGCTCTGCTACATTCTAGCAAATTTGATATTACTGAGTTAGCAGAGAAACCATTCTCCAATCCCTCTAACTCTCAGATTGCTGCTCACATAAGGAGTCATCTGAGTAGTCTTCATGTTAACGAGCTTACAACAAAAGCCAAAACTAAAGAAGAGTTGAAAAGAAGAGCAAAGGAAAAAGAAGAAGGAGCAACCAGAAAAGGAAGAATATTCCTGCAGATGGTTGAGGGACCAACTTCTCAACCCATAGTTAGATGGGAATATGACTATAATTCCCATCAACTAACTCTCTTCAGAGGGACATAACAAAGGGTACATGTCATCCAGAGTAATAGATTAGATCTACTATCAACGGATGACTTATACAAACTCCTCACCACTACATCAGGGAAGAACAAAGAGACAGACAAATATCTGCTTTCCCTGGTGTTGAAAACCTTAAGGAGGAGGTAGAAGTGAAGTTTTGGTAGCATCAATGGTAGCATCAGCCTAGGGGGAGTTTGTTGGATCATATGAGGCTAGTGCAACCAAAACAACACTTAGAAAAAATTTGAAGTACTAAAATGAAATGGTCTTCCGAAGACAAAGCTACTTTTCGGAAGCCAAGTCAAAGACTATCGAAGCTCAAAGTATGAAGAACTTTTGAAGGAAGACTCAGTCTTCCGATACCAAGTTGTTCTCCTTCTGAAGTATACAACTTAGAAGATCCAAAGACAAATTCTTCCAAAGACTAAAGTCTTGAAGACTTGCAGAAGTTCAGAAGAAGTTGTTACTTCCGAAGCCAAAATGACCTCGAAAGAATTTATTCTTTCGAAGCCATTTACCTTCGAAAGAACCAACTATGAACCAGTGGACATAAGTATGGTCTATCTGACAGCCCACTGCAACTCTGATAAACTGCATGGCACTTTCCCACACCCATGTAGTTGACCATAATTTAATTCACTGTTCACCATTCTCAACTTAGTACAGTTGCTATTCTTAGTTGGTGACAAATTCCAGGTATGTACAGGTATGTCATGGACCTATCATAACTACCTAATCTAGGATATTATTACTTTATCTTAGATGCTTTACTTCTAGCAATGTAGTATTTGTCTAGTTGTAAATTCCAGCTAGTTTTCCAAGTCTAACCAGCTGTAGATAACTGTATATATAGTTTCTCCATGTAACTTAGTAATTTCTACTTGTAAGAGTCTTGTAATACTGAGTTGAGAAGTGAAAAGTAATATATACAAGTATCTTGAAATACCATTCTTGTGTTATTGTGCTTTCATTAACTTATTATATTACTTGTGAACTTAGTAGAGATTCTGCTTCATCAACCAGAGTGATATTAAGTGAGTTTGTGAGAATATATTATGTTGTAAGACAAACACCGATCCTGCATTTAGATACTTCACAACCCAATTACAGTAAAATAGTTCAAAACATGGCTAATAGAATAGAACTCTTCTAAACCAGTAGCTAAGTAATCTCACAATCAAGACAACCATAAAACACACATTCTCTAACACAAGTACCTAATTTCCAACTATTATAATGTAAATCACAAAAAGGTTTCCATTTCTTAACTCGGTTCATTTACTAAGTTAAGTTCTATACTTTAGTTCTATACCGACAAATATAACCTATGGGTATATCTATCCCAACCATAGGGGAAAACAACTCCAGTACCCAATGGTTATCTTACTGCATTAAACGGGCATTATAACCCTTTATCTTACACCAGGTGTTTATCCCAGTTGTTGTGGGTGTTTACCCCATAACTATACCTTGGGCTCGTATTTTATGCCCTGCTAGTACCCCACCTACATACCCGTCGGATTCCTGACACGACTTTCCCCCTATCCTAAGATATAGAGAAAAGGGAATTTACCTGAACATCCACCATTCTTCTGCTAGGTAGACCTCCAGACTCGCGACATTCAAAGGAGTATTAAAACACGTGGTACCTTGTGTTTAGGCATGATTCTTAAGAAAAATATTATCTCTCTCTCTATAGAAAGTTAGAGAGAAAGAGAGAACATATGGTGTGGAGGAAACGAAGGCCAAGGCACCTTTTATAGGTTGATTATGGGTCTAATGTGCCCTACATCAACTTGGGGATGCCCCCCGCATTGTTCTGGGGTGCTGAGCCATCGCCATGTGTCAAAAATGGATTTTTATGGAACAACCTATCTGATGTGCCTCGCATCAGCATTTGAATGTGCCTCGCATCGGCCAACTGATGGCCAACTTTCTTTTTGTTGGGTCTGAAAAATAGTCTAATATTATCAACGCAGACAAAGTCAACAAAAGTCAACATTAATGTCAAAGTCAACGCAAAGTCAAGACGACACGTTCGGAATGAAGATTAGTAGTGAGTCGTTGAAGATACAAAGAACACGGGTTTTAGAGTTAATATATATTTTTTTGTCAACAAAATATATATTTAATCTTTATTTGTCTAGTTTGTGTCTTAATTGTAATTTCATAATTATCATGTTTTAATGATAGTCTAGGGGGCTAATTGTCATTAAGTCTAATTGTTATTAGACTATATATAGCTAGAGTTATTAGAGTGTTGTCAAGCTTGAATGAGCTAGATTTGAGGGTTTCCATGTAAACAATATCTTATGCAAATCAATATAGATCAAACAAGGGTTTTATTGAATGTTCTTGAGGTGTACATCTTGTTCATCCTTATTTTATAGTGTTTGATCTATTTTGTACACAAATATCATTGATATTTGTGTTATCAGTGGGATTTGTTTGTATTTGTCAATCAAGTGCACTGTATCAACGATCAAGTGGACCAACAATATGGTATCAGAGCCATTATGCTCTTGATTATTCGATCTTTGTTTGGTTTCTAGTTCAAGTAACTGTTCTATTCATTTTTTATCTGATGTGCGTGTTTTGGATATGGAAATTGATTAAGGATTGCTCGATTTTAGTGTGGGAAGCTATAAGAATCATCAGATCTCAAATTCATTGAGATTTGGATGAGTTTGAGCTGATTTCGTGCTGAAAAAGGCTGTTCAGATACGTTGGGTGAATTTACAGCTCGTCCAGCGAAATTACAGCTTCAATTAGCGAAACTATATAGTTTCTCCTAGCGAAACTAGGGCACCTTCAGCGAATTGGTTTTTGGATCTGGTTTCTTCGTTCCAGCGAAAGTACATGTGTTGAACGAAAGTTCATAGTGTTTGTGTGCCAATCCCAGCGAAATTGCTACCAAATTGTTCTCTGAACGAAAGTTCAACTAGTTTCGGGCGAAACTATCCAGCGAAACTAGCATCTGTGTGCCATTGCTGGCCGAAACTGCTACTGAAATTACCAGCGAAATTAGGAGAGAAACTGCTAACGAATTTGCCAGCGAAATTATTGAAAGTTCAGCAAAATTAGCCTCTGATCATTTCTTTAAAAAAAAAAAAAGAAAAAAAAAAGAAACAAGCTGACCTGGCAGCTTGACCACAGTTGCTTAGAAACCATTTAGTTGACATTAAAAGTATTTTTTTTGGGGGGAGAATATCATTCAATAATTTTTGGAAAAATAATTTTAGTTTTCGGTGTTAAAGTGAATTTTAATATTTTAAAAGAAAATGTCGTTTTCTGCCGATTTCGAATCAGACAACGCCAAAATGGCACAAAGTCGGTTTGATTCTTTTGCAACCATGAAAGATGAAAAGATATCTGATGTTGTTGATCGATTTCTAATGGTGGCAAATAGCCTTAAGAAGTATGATGACCAGCTGGGAAACCATGAACAAGTCACAAAACTTTTGGTCTCTCTTCCTCCACAGTGGAGTCCACAAGTTAGGTTGTTAAAACACGAAACAAATTTTGCTGACTACAAACTCATGGAAGTTATCAACAAGTTGAAGTCATTAGATTTGGATATGAAAAGAAAAGAGTACAGTCAATTCATGTATGGTGGTGTATCTTCAAGTGTTGAGATTAAAGAAACTAAAGAAGAAGTCAACCATGTATTGATGGCTGAGGTAGTAAATAGTGATGATAATTATGTTGAGGATTTTGATCCTTTCAAAGAATTCAGCTGTGATACTCAAGGTGAGAGTGTTGGTGATGTTGATGCCTGTGCAAGCTGGTGTAAAATTCAAAAGCTATAGGATAGTGAAACAGATGAAGTGAAGCAGGAGGTTTAGGATGAAGGAAATCCAGAGGGAGATGAAGCTGAGGAAGCTAAGAAGAGAGCTGCTAAGGAGGAAGAGTACCAAAAGATCACTCCTGTATGTCAATGTGAAAAAGCCCTAGCTGCTAAAAAGATAGTTATGGGACTCCCGTATGAGATAGTTCAAGACATGTGTTCTCCTCCCTGCAAAATTCATTTATTTGGGGTTTATAAAGCTAACAGATTATTGTTAGAAAATGAAAAAGAAATAAAAAGAATAAACAAAGAACTTAAAATCAATGAGTCCAAATATTTTATTAAACTAAGAGAAGCTTTAAAAGAAAATGATCTTTTAAAAAGAAATCTTTTAGAAATGAATGTCGAGATTAATGTTTTGAGCGAACGAGTCACATTAGTAGAATTTGAGACTAGCAAGCTTAAAACTAAACTTGATAAATGGATGATATCAAGGATGAAACAGGAAGAACTATTCTCTAAGCAAAGAGGAGCTAGAATCAAAACGGGTGTGGGATGTGGTGAAACTTCATATGTTTATCCTCCTCCTAGCACTTACTGTTACTCTCCTATGCCTCAACCTCATCCATCTAATGATTTAATTAAAGTTTCAAATACTAATAGTTTACATGCAGGTTTAAGCAATGTAAATCACAAAGAGGTTCGAGATGAATATGATTTTCCTGCAGGTTTGGGGCTCATCAAGCAAGGATCTGATCTGTAAAATTATAATTCCACCTCTGATGCTTCAAAACCAGTATCAGTTGTTTCCAGTAACTTCTTTAACAAATTCAAGATAGGTAACATCCCTTCATTTGTTCCTGTCAAGTTTGTCAAAAAAGGAACAACTGTGGAATCGTCAAGCAATCATAACTTAACAACACAAACCGACACAACAAGAGTCATCAATCAAGATCCATTGGAAGCTGACTTGTGCATACAGGTCTGGACAAGTTCTGATGATGAACAAGAGATCATCAAGTCACCTGAAGTTATCAAGTGTCAAAAGCTTCCAACAATTGAATCAAGACCTATACTAATCTTATCTCCAACTGCTAAACAAATCAGCAGTTCCTCCAAAACTCAGTAGAAGCACTCACCATCTTCATCTGCTATCCATCATGACCCTCACAAATTTGCTTCCAAGTCTAACATGTCACCTGTCATACAAAAGGATTCTCAAAAGAATGTTTAGATCTCAGCTTCCAGAACATCACACATCAAACCACAGCCCAGTTCAAAATCCACATTGACATAGCCTCAGAAAGTTCAATTTCTTGATATCCAAATAAAGAAGCTTCAGGGTTGTCAACAAGCTACAACAACCACAAAGCTGGCTCCACCCTCTCCAGCTATCCACGGGACTACAAAGAATCAAAAGCCTTTCAAGGCTTGCTTCAGATGTGGAAAAGAAGGTCATGTGCTAAAGAAGTGCCCTCAGGTTCAAAGGCAAGCTTAGAAAGGTAAAGATAACACAGGTTGCTTCTTGGGTTCAAAAGGTAAAAAACACATATCTTTGAATGGTTGGATAAAGAACAATATATCCAACCCTTCTCATGTGAATCCGGTTACACACGATTCAAAGATGAAAAAGACCAATGTTTCAAAATTAAAATCTCTTCCTTCGAGTCTTAAACAGAAAATGATTTCCAAATTCAATTCTTTTAAATCAAAAGTAATTGAACAAAAACAAATTTGGAAAGTAAAACATAAAGAAAAGGATAAAGAAATAAATGATTTTTCAAAAGAGTGTGTGCTTAAACAGGTTACATACACTGATGAAAAAGGAACTCCCAGGACCACGATGGCCTGGGTCCTCCTCTCTAAGTAATCTGTTTATGAGTGCAGGAATAATTCAAGAGGCCTATCAGTAATCCGGTTTACTGACTGGGATTGTTCCTAATTCAAATTTGAGGTGGAACAAACAGGTTATGGTATCTCATCCACATTTTGGATTCTTATCTACCATCCACAATCACTGCATTTTTCTTGTTACTTCATTTCTCATGTTTTTGCTAGTATAATTTGGAAGACTTTCTTTAGTAAGTTTCTTTTTTTCTATTATATACTTAAAAAAGGAAATTTCTTTTTTTTGTTTCATGGCAGTTAAAAAGAAATTTCGGGGGAGAATAAAAATTTTTACGGGAACTAAGAACTTGATTTGGGATGACTGAGAAATGATAGTATGTCTTCTTGGTATGCTTATTTGCATGACTTGTACTTTGTGAGAAATGATAGTAACTAATATAGATATCTGTATCACTTAATATTCTAAAATCTGAAAAAGACAGTTTCATTATATGATATGCTTGGTAGGCTCAGCCTGAAAATGAAGTAAACAGTGATTCTGTAGCCTAACTAAAGCTTTAGAACTCGAAGATAAGGATTATTCTCCTGACATTTTGGCCTGCACAAAGGTATAAGTCTCGTCAAAAATGGGTTGAGAGTATCTGACTTCTGCCTTGATTACTTCAATTCCCAAATTCCCTCACCCTTGCTTCTTGTTTGATGCTTCTTGTAAGCTCTTTAGAATCCTTTTCATGCTTATCTCCTCTGCTATGTGGAAGCATTGACCTGGAGTGATGATCTTCTTTGTTATACGTGAGTATAGACCTGAAGCTCTCATCAGCACGCTCAGATGATCATCTCCTCTGGTATACGTAAGTATAGACCTGGAGCTCTCATCATCTGTTCCCCAAATAAAGGCACAGTGATTCTTAAATTAAGATCATTGTTGAAAACTTAAAAGAAAATCAAGCAGAGTTAATCATATTACTCAATAAGCCCTGATGATGGGATAGTTCTTTGCCGGATGTCTATGGGAACCAAATCACCTGAGCTTCTCTAATTAAATCTAAAACATGATAAAAATCAGTTGCAGATCACTTGCTGAAAAGGATAAGGCATGGGTTTAAATTGGATAAATATACCAACAATCATTTTTGAACTGTTTTTGGCTTTCAAAAACTTAAAATTGTGACCAGACTCTGTATCAGTGTGATCTCACTAACTTGTCGATGTTCAAATACATCTTTATCCATTCGTATATCTTGAGGATGTTATCTCATGATCAAATTAGTTCTTGGTGTAATATGATAAAACAAAATAAAATAAAATATTTATTTCAAATCATTTTTCAAGTCTTCCATATTATGCTATCAAAATGTTATCATTTTCACATGCATTTCATGGGAAATTGCACATTCAGATAAACACGGGTTTATTTTTTTTGTTGAAATAATCTAACGAGAATTATGTAGAATGTGTTTGAAATTGTGTTATAGATTCATGCTGCAATTGATGGCCGATCATCAACTGAGCAAAGTACCATACCAGAGAACCTGTTCCTCAAGTTTGCAGAGGATACCGAGCTAGGATTTCTTCTCCTACATCTTCTGAAGCACTCAAGAATAAAGAGTTGGAGATGCTGTTCCTGATCATTCTCATGATGCACATAAAAGGAGGGAGTATTCAAAAAGGGGGAGCCTATAAGATGAAAGATTATCGGTACCAGATCTTCAATCTAGGGGGAGATTGAAGATCATTATATAGTTGTCTTATCGGTGCTAATCACGATGAAAGACGTTGATAATAATAGACTAAGGGGGAGTATTGTTGGGTCTGAAAAATAGTCTAATATTATCAACGCAGACAAAGTCAACAAAAGTCAACATTAAAGTCAAAGTCAACGCAAAGTCAAGATGACAAGTTCAGAATGAAGATTAGTAGTGAGTCGTTGAAGATACAAAGAACACGGATTTTAGAGTTAATATATATTTTGTTGTCAACAAAATATATATTTAATCTTTATTTGTCTAGTTTGTGTCTTAATTGTAATTTCATAATTATCATGTTTTAATGATAGTCTAGGGGGCTAATTGTCATTAGACTATATATAGCTAGAGTTATTAGAGTGTTGTCAAGCTTGAATGAGCTATATTTGAGGGTTTCCATGTAAACAATATCTTATGCAAATCAATATAGATCAAACAAGGGTTTTATTGAATGTTCTTGAGGTGTTCATCTTGTTCATCCTTATTTTATAGTGTTTGATCTATTTTGTATACAATTATCATTGATATTTGTGTTATCAGTGGGATTTGTTTGTGTTTGGCAATCAAGTGCACTGTATCAACGATCAAGTGGACCAACACTTTTAATTTTATTTTCATGATTCCTGATTCGTTATAACTCGAATTTGAGTGCCATTTCTGCCTACATTCCTCATTTAATATCCTCTATTATTTCTAAGTGTTTTCACACTCAAAAAATATATTTAATGCTATATTTCTCTTAAACGAGTGCATGTCCTCATATCACATTTCATTTAATCATTTTTCATTCCGGTTAGCATTTGTTTACTTGGGTTATTACAACTAACACAACCATAGCCTACCAGCATACCACTACCCTCATTGCTATGGGTGTCATTTTTACCCAAACCCAAATGCATAACTCATTTAAGCTCTACCCAAACTAGATTAAGGCATAACCTGGAAAAACCGAACCCAATTAAAAATCAAACCCGAACCTAAAGTTCTTATTTAAGTCAGTCTTTGGGTTGTGTTTTGGCAATTTAGGTTGACCCGAATAACCTTAATACCATATTATCATAATTGATAATCCATATTTCATATTCTAGGATTTCAATCGATGCCATCTACTTTAGACTTTTTATAAACTCAATCAATCATTCCTTCACTCCATTTTCAATCAATGACACAAGTATTAAACTCGATCATTCCATGAATCCATTTTCCATACTAAACCATTTATATCAATTACAAATAAGGTATAATGATTCTATACTTAAGCATTCTCATGTGTTTGTGCAGGAACGGTGAAGCTGGTCGATGCAACAGTTTCACAATGTTAGGAGAGTTATAACACTTAGCAGATTAAATAGGGAACCCGCTTAGATGAAACAATGAACACAAGTAAAAGAACAATAACAAGAACACTCAAATATGGTTTTCAAAAATGATATATATATATTGCTCTCAAGTTCTTACAAGTGTTATAAAGCTTACCTTAAGATACAAGTACTTGAGATACTTTATATTACATCCTACAGCAGCCATACTTTGAAGGCCAGCTGGAAACACTAATCTACACAACAAGATCAATGTAGAGTCAAATGACAGATTTCCTTTTGACTAGTGACTATGATATGCCATAGCTCACATCCTTATCTATTACAAAAAGGATAAAAGTACATAGTTGGAAAGTTACAAACTCAACACCTTAATCTACAGTTGACAAAAGTATAGACTTTTCACTAACTCATGCTAGTTGGTGAGTCTTTAGAGATGGCAGCGAAAAGGTGTTTTAGCTTTTATCAAAAGTACATCAGAGAAGACATGCTTTCTCTGTCTTCGGAAGAAATCAGTCTTGGCTTCGAAAGACTTTGTCTCTGAAGCTTCAGAAGACTTCATCTTTGGCTTCGGAAGAATTGGTATTTTGGGTTTGGAAGATTTGATACTTAATATAATTCGCTGAGTTATATCAAATCTTTCAAAGTACTTTCCTTGTACTTAACATGTGCATACTGAGTGCTCTTTGGTTGCATCAGCTTCTAACTGTAATCTTTACAGTTTGTTTAAAATATATGTTTGTTAGTCCTTGTACATCTGAGCTTAATAATATAAAGATAACATGTACTATAGGCCTAGTAACGTGTTATTGCGTAACTTTTGTTTGAGCAATAATAGTTATGGTGTTTGTTTGTGTTAAGCATATGTTCGAGTAACATGTAGATTTAGAGGTTGATTTTGTTTTTTTAACCATCACTACCCAATTTACTTGTGAAGAGATGCTAAATCCTATTACCAAAACCAAAACACCTTAAATTATGTTACCTTTGATTTTTAAATTGACAAGTGGAACCCAATCACCAATTACCCCGACTTAAATAAACCCAAAAACCGAATTCTGAATACCGAATACTGGATACTGATTAAATATAGTTTATTTGGTTTAGCCTTCTGGTTGATTTTCTACATTTAAAAACCCAAGGAATCCAAGACCCGACTAAAAAACATGAATGACACAACCCACTAAATTAATTGCTTTCAAAATTAAATAAAATAATAGCGTAAGGATGGTGATTAGAGTGGTGGTGGTGGTGATGGGTTGGGTGTAGATTTGCAAGAAATAGGAGAGGGAAATGGGTTTGATGCAAGCTTTAAAAGTAGTAGAGAGTGGTAGTGGTGTGTTTTGATGGTGATGGTTTAGATCTACAGGACCATTGTCACTAGCGGAGGCAGTGGCTAGTGATGGTTGGAGGGGCTAGAGGAGAGTGGTGGTGGAGGAGAGAGGCAGCAGAGGAGGGTGGCAGTGTAGGTGAGAGACAACGGGGAAAAGGCAGCAAAGAGAAGGTGTTCGCGAGTGGCGGTCTTGGTGGAGGGTGGTGATCGTGATTGTTGTGGAGAAGATGGACGATGATGGTGTCTTGATGATGGTGTGTTAATGATGGTATGTTGATGATGATGATGATGATGTGTAAAAGAGAACTTTCATACTCACTTGACATAAAAAGTTAACAAAAAAGTTAATGTCAATAATTACTCATGTTACGTTTTTAAAACCTATTGGACTACGGAAGTAATTTTTCAAAACTGAAGATACCTTTGATTCTTGATCTTCATCTATTGACATTCCTTATCAGAATCAAGACCATTCTCTTCATCATTAGTTGGTCAGGATTCCTCAGACTCTCAAAGTATCTCCTCATGTCATAAAGATCATACAGAGGGAGGTCAAGTATGTTTTACCAGAAGTACATGTCTAGACCCCCTTGATCTCTAGTGACATACCATCTATTTGGGTTAGTAGTAAAAACCCAGGATAAGATGGGTCTCTTAGCAGCAAGAGGCTCTACTATAAGTGAACCTTGCTGAGCGGCCTCTTCTTGAGCACCCTTAGGATGTTCTGACCCATCCTGAGGTATAGAGGTAGATGCCTTGGACTTCTTCTTCTTCTTCTTATCCCTTCTTATGGCCATCATTTTCCTTTTTTTGTACTTTAACTGAGAAGGCTGGCCTATAGTACCAGATTGTTTGTTTTTCCTTCTCAGTTGGGTCCTTTTCCTTCACGGGTGCAGAAGGAGAAGGATTAGGATCTTGCTATGGATCAGAAGATGAAGCTGGCTATGATGTAGTACTAGGTCCAGGTTATGTTGTCACTTGGGGTAGTTCAACCTTGACCTCAGCTTTAGGTACAGCCTGACTTGGTGGAGAATGCAAGTCAACCAACTCACCCCTTTTGATCTTCTGCTTGATCACTCTAATGTAAGGAAACCTTACCCTTTTTGAAGGTTTTACTAAGTAGTCCCCTTCATAGCCCATCTACCGAAATGAGTTGTTTATAGCAGACTTGGGGAAGGACAATTCGTGTTCTTCATCATCCAGACTCAGATGAGAGTTGATGGTGCCTGAAGTGACAAAAATTGTCTTCCCTTGCACTATGGCAGACGGTGCCTTCTCACCATCCAAGATGACCTCTTGGCAGGTCCTCCAGAACTCTAAGACTTGATCTTCATATAAGGGAGGGTCTATGGTAAGTGCAGTGAGATAGTTTGATTGAGTCAAGAAGCGGTAAACATCTGAGAAACCAAGATCTTTCTCAGATGGTAACAGAGCAACTTGGTTGTGTTGCCTATGTAACTGCGTGGAAAAATCTTGTTAGTTTCTGGGATCAGGGTTAGCCATATTGAGTAGCTTAGACACAAAGAAAGGTAAGAACAAAGTCGGTTTGTGGGTGAATTTAGGGTTTGAACTTTTGTAGATGAAGAGGAAGGAGAATGAGAGGGAACCATTAAAGGTATATTTATATGGATTGGATTCGAGACAAAGTTAATGCAAAAGGATAAACTTTGAAATCCAGATGTCGGTACCACCTCTGAAAAGGTGCCCAAAAAGGTAGTTTTCTTGGAAGTCTCAAATATTCTAAAGGTAATTTTACTTTGGAAGTTTTTGATAAAGGCATCTGAAGCCAATTTGACTTCGGAAGATATTTCTTAGCTTGATAAAAAATTGCTTTGGAAGAAAAATATGTAGAGTATTTTTTCTTGAGAGAAATTTGGTTTCGGAAGAGATTAAACCTTAGAGGATTTATTCAAAGGATGAATAAAGCTTCTGAGACTTAATTGCTTAGAGGATTTATTCAGAGGATGAATAAAGCTTCTGAGACTTAATTGCTTTCGGAAGAAAATTGTCCTTCAAAACATATAAGTACTTAGAAGCATATTTAAGCTTTGGAAGATATATCAGAATTTCTTCGAAAGGTAAATTTCTTAGTAAGTAGTTATTAGATTTGAAGACATAATTTCTTCCGAAGAAAACTTAATGCTTCTGAAAGAAAATATATCTTAATTTTCAAAATTCTAAGGAATATTATTTTGAAAAATTTCTTCCAAAGTAAACTAGGCTTATATAAGTAATGATGTAGACAACTTAAGACACACATATTTGAGAAAATAACCTTGAGTTTAGTTTAAAAATCTACTCAAAGTTAATCATCCCAATAGCTTACAGGATTCTGATATTGATATGTTTTGTCTTGGAGTGTTGCACTAGATTCTCTGTAATAGAGATAGCACCGTTGTTTTCTATGTTGATGGGAGTCTCCTTGAAGTTGAATCCATATTCTGGCATCTGATTCTAAATCCAAAGCACTTGAGCATAGCAGCTTGCAGCAGCAATGTATTCAGCTTTAGCAGTTGATGCAGATACACAGGATTTTTTCATGCATTACTATGAGACTATCCTTCCACCAAGGAACTGACATCCCCAAATGTAGACTTTGCAGTCTTGTTGCAGCCACCATAGTCATTATCTATATAGGCATACAAATTGAAGTGAGAATTCTTTGGATACCAAAGGCCTAGTTTGGGAGCACCTTTGAGATCTCTAAGAATCCTCTTGGCAGTAACTAGGTGTGTCATCTTGGGGTTGGCTTGATATCTTGCATAATTTCATGTAGCAAACATGATATCAGGCCTGCTGGCTGTGAGGTACATAAGAGACCTAATCATAGCCATGTATAGATGCTCATCAACACGCTCCCCCTTAAGATCAAGTCCTAGGGAGTTGTTTCTAGCTATGGGTGTCTTAGCAACCTTACACTCAGTCAAATGAAATCTTGTAAGTATGTCTTGCACATGCTTTGACTGGTTTATGAAGATGCCATTGTCAACCTGCTTCACTTGAATTCCTAGAAAGAAATTAAGTTCCCTCATGGCACTCATTTCAAATCTATTCTTCATCAGCTTCTCAAAGTCTTTGCAGAGCTTTAGATTAGTTGACCCAAAGATGATGTCATCTACATAAACTTGAACCAGCATCAAGTCATTTCATGTTCCTTTAATGAAGAATGTTCCATCAATAGTACCCCTCTTGTAGCCATGCTGATAAAGGTATTGTGATAGTGTCTCATACCACTTCCTTGGAGCTTGATGCAGCCCATAGACATAATCAGGATGATCAGGGTCCGCAAAACCAGGTGGTTGTTTAACATACACTTCCTCATCAATCACCCCATATAAGAAGGCACACTTGACATCAAGTTGATAGACCATGAAATCCTTGGGTGCAGTAAAGGCAAGGGATATCCTAACAGCTTCAAGTCTTGCTACAGGAGCAAAAACATCAGTATAGTCAGTCTCCTCTTCTTGTGTGTACCCTTGAACAACTAGTCTTGCCTTATTCTTGATGACAAGTCCTCTATTATCTTTCTTACTCCTAAAAACCCACTTGGTACCTATTATGGTCTTCCCTTGTGGAAGAGGACATAGGTTCCAAACCTTTTACCTTTTAAGTTGAAGCAGCTCCTCCTGCCTTGATTCAACCCACCTTCCATCCTTTAGAGCCTCATAAATCTTCTTACGCTCTATCTGGGATAAGAAACAAGAGTGAAGACAAACATTTTTGTCACGGTTTGTCCTCTTGTTCTCATACCTTTTTTAACATCTCTAATGATGTTTATGGTAGGATACGACTTGTGGATTCTTAGTTGAGGAATCATAGGAAGTTGGTTGGAGAGATCTAAATTGGTGAAATTTAGATCTGGTGATTGAGTATCACTCACCATATCAGAACACTTATCAAGAAAAACTTGATCCAATGAATGTGTGACTTCATTGATATTGTCTTCCATAGGGTGGTTATCAAGATCAAGTAATTCTTGATCACTATCACCACCACCATCTCCTCCTACATACGAAACTTCTTCATTTAATTTATATGCCTCTAGCTGGAATTTGTAGGCTCTCAGATGTGTTATGTGAAGAGTTTGTCATTGTTATACTAACATGATTTCCAACTGCAGGGTTTGTTACCACTAGAGCTGAAGTAGTTTTCTGACTTGGTCTTCTTAGCTCAAATCTTGGATCAGGATCTATTGTTGACAAGCTACCTATAGATCCTGAAACATTTTCACAAGATTTGTTAAAATAGTTAGTAACTAACTCAAGATCAAACAACCAATCAGGACCAGAACCTTTCACACTGGGTGTGTGCTTATTAAAGGTCACATTGGTTGACTCCTTAACTACTTTAGTTTTGAGACTGTACACTCTATAAGCCTTAGCTTGGGAAGAGTATCCAGTAAAATGTCCATGATTTCTCAGCAAACTTGGCTATTTGATCTTTGGTATTCAAGATGGTGCAAGGACATCCAAATAATTTGAGGAACCCAATGAAAGGCCTCTTTTTGAGCCACAGTTCATAAGGAGTCTTACCATGAGTCTTGACCACTAAAACTCTATTTTGCATATAGCAGGCAGTGTTGACTACTTCTATACAGAAGGTGATGGGTAGTTTAGAGTCAGATAACATAGAGTCTTACCATGAGTCTTGACCACTAAAACTCTGATCACATTGATTCTTAATTTTTAGAATGGAGTTCTTCAAGATCTTAGGGTTCTCAACCTTAGTTCTAAAGAAGAAGACCCAAGTGTACCTTGTAAAATCATCTATGATCACCAAACAATAAGAGGTCCTTCCTACACTCATTACACTGGTGGGGCCAAAGAGATCCATATGTAATAAGTGTAGGGGAGTAGTGATGAAGTTCTTTTCCTTTGTCTTGTTAGACACTTTGTGTTGCTTCCCTTTCAAGTATGCAACACAATGGTCATCACTTGTAAACTCTTTCTTGGGCATTCCAGTTACCAATTCATTCTTAATTCATTTATTCGTGTTTTTAAAGTTTACACGCACATTCTTTTATGCCAGAGGAAAGACTCATCACTATTGGCTTTAGATAGAAAGAAAGAAACTTCTCCTGATGGGGATGTTTCCTGCAAGTCCATCTTGTACATGTACTCATGCTCAGTAAAGATATGCTCCTGAGGAATGAGCACCCCGGGCTTGAAAACAATGCACTCATGCTCAGTAAAGAACATGTTATGTCTCTAGCCACAAAATTAGGATACAATTAAGAGATTGTACCCAAGCTCCTTAACATAGTTTACCTTTTCAAAGCTAAGCTTACCATTTGTGACTCTGCCCCTTCAAGTGATGTAACCACCTGATCTCCTCCAAAAGCAACTAGCCTTCTATCAAATCTTTCAATGTTTTGAAGCAAAGAGCCACTGCCTGTCATTTTCCTAGAACAGCCATTATCAATGATCCATACATTTCCTTTGGTATTTAGATGTTCCTGCACGGAAAGAGATGGTTAGTTACATTTGGAAACCCAAGCCTTGTTGGTCTTGGGCTTGTCAAAGTGAACTGAAGAAAATGCAATAGTAATTGATCCTAAATTCAAGCTCTAAATCATCTGCAATTATTGATGAAGAGCTTTCAGTCAAATGACCTTCCTTCATCTTCCACACCATCTTTGGAAGACTAGACTTGGCCTTCAATACTTCGGAAGTTTTATTGACTTCAGTAGTTTTGGAGACCGAACCTTCGGAAGTTTTTGCATCCACTGTGCAGACTTCAGTACTTCAGAAGCATTCCTTTCTTTCGAGACCAAATTTTTTTTTCTTCTTCACTTTGGAGCTTTCAAAAGGAAGAGATTTTCCTTTTGAAGCTATCTTCTTCTTCTTATTCTTAGAAGTTTTCTTCTTGGTCATGTGATAGTGCTTTTGGGATTGTAGATACAATCCTTAGCAAAGTGAGAAGTACTACCACACATAATGCATTTAGTTTGCGTACTTTTGAGAATCTTCTTCTATGTAGGAGGCTGAGCTTGATCTCTTTCCACTTCCTTCTTTATCTTCAAAGATGATGTAGCAGGCTTCTTAGGGTGAGGCTTGCTCTTGGAACTAGATGGTTCAGGCTGTGCAGCAGTGGTGCACATTTGATCAGTCTTCTTCTCTTGACCAGGATGATTTGGACATGAACTAGAACTCCTGGTACTAGATTCCATGGTTGAGTCTTTAGTCTTCACCACTTTATATCTAGCAGATATGAATACTTGTTTTTGCTTGGAGTTAAAGGTGGTCTTGATCTCTTGGGCTTTCTTTGATTTTCTTTTGGCTGAACTGATCAAGTTCTTCCTTCCAAACTTAGTCATCCTTGGTTCTTTCTTCTCTCCAGGAGAATAGTGACCCTTATTAGGATGATCTTCTTCACTCACTTCAGATCCATCTTTTACTATCTCCTCTTTATCTTCATCTTCTTCTAGGATCGGGTCTATGACGGGCAGCTCATCTTGATAAGTTCCACACCTTAGAGGTCTTACAGATAATAATATGATTGGGTTTGAGAATGATATTCTCGGTTGATATGACTCAACCTGGGATCGAATATGTGGACTGAGTCAATAATATAGCAGCGAAATTACTATATTAAAGAACATTAACTGCTGTAGTAAATGATTGAAAGTTAGAGAATCAAGAATCAAAGTAAATGATGTAAAATATTGTGTATACTACTGCTATAGTCAACCACCACGTAAAGTTAGGGTATGTGACCCTATTTATAGGCGAATACATTGCTTGTATAAAAGACTAAACTAACCCTAAACTATACAAGTGAATCTAGTCTAAGTACAAAATAAATGTGTAAGTTGCTCACCCACATTAGTTCATGCGGGTGAACAAGTCTTCATCAGCATTTGTTTGCTCACCCGCATTAGTTCATGCGGGTGAGCAAGTCTTCATCAGCATTTGTTTGCTCACCCGCATTAGTTCATGCGGGTGAACAAGTCTTCATCGGCATGTGTTTGCTCACCCACATTAGTTCATACGGGTGAACAAGTCTTCATCAGCATTTGTTTGCTCACCCGCATTAGTTTATGCGGGTGAACAAGTCTTCATCAGCATTTGTTTGCTCACCCACATTAGTTCATGCGGGTGAACAAGTCTGTTCAGCATTAGATGTCTTGATCCGCATTTGTTAATGCGGTGAACAAACACTTGTCCACATTTGTTCACTAGTCATTCGCATTAACAAATGCGGGTGCGCTATACTTTGTCTTTTCTTGTCTTTTGTTTTCTTGTGTTAGTGATATCTTCTGTGTTATTTTGTAAATAATGTGCTCCAGACAGAACAACCTCCAACCACTTCTTGAGCTAGCAAGTATGATCCTTTCAGGGTCTAACAATACTCCCCCTAAGGATTATACTGCCTAGGTTTCTCAAGAGTGTGATGGTGGTGGTGGTTGTGAAGATTCTGGTCGGTCTTGATGTGATGTCTTCTATTGGACTGTTTTTGGAGAGATTGTTGCAGCAGCTTCATGATGTACCTCAGGTTCTGCAAGGGAAGGATTTAGGATTGCCTTTATCATGTTTGAAAAATCCCTAGCTTCCTTCATTTTTTCTCTATTAAGCACATGAATTTTCATCTCACTCATTGTATGAATAGCAGCAATGGGCATTTGTTTCAAAGAGATGGGTTCCCAAACTGAAATAGAAGATAACCCATCTCTATGAATCACCAGTGAACCATCAGCATCAACTTCCAACTTGACTAAGTTGCCCATCTGCATAGGTAGCCTTTTCATCTTCCTTTGTTCTCTCTTGTTGTTAATTCTATCAAAATCCAGCTTTAATATCTTCACACACTTCAAAATAAACTCTAAATCATCTTCTGCAGCTTTGTTTTTTAGAGCTCCAAAGTGTCTGGTAAAGATGTAATGAATGTAAGACTCATCTAGCAATCTAACCTCATACCCACTAAAGATTCTTATTTCAGGGGCTTCCTTTCCATCCTATTTTCTTTCAATTACTAGCTCAAAGGTGTCTTCATCATAATACACATTTGAAATAGGCTTTGTTTTATGAGTACCAGCAATCATTTTCCTCTTCAAACTTTTTGTTGGCTTAACATGTAGTTCAGGAAACACAATCTCTTCAGCTTCTGTTTTTTTTCTTTGATCAAATGGGTTCTTGAATGTTTTCTCTTTTATGGTGCAGATAGCTTTTAGTGATTTGAAGTTCTTTGTTTTTTTAAACATCTTTAAAATATCTTCAAATTCATATCCTTTATACATTCCATCAGGATTAATCAAGTCTAGCTCAACCAACTCTTTTAAATCATGAACTTTCAAGGCATTGACTAAGGCAGTGTACTCTGTGAAAAGTTGAACTAATCCTGATATCCTCTTCACCATGAACATATTCCAGTTACTATCATACTTCCAGGCAATAATTTTTACGTCTGTCTTGCCACTGGGAGTAGATACCCCTCTTATCATTTCAGCAGTAGTCAGCCCCTCTTGAAGTTTAAGTTGAGAAGGCTCAATAAACCACTTTGGATTCTTGTGAAGTATAGGGGCCAGAACATCTTGATCTTTAACTGTCAATTGCACATCTTGTGCTGTTTTTCTTGTTCTAGGTTTTTGGGTAATCACTTCTTCTTCAATTGCTTTTAGTCTTTCTTTCTTGTCATTGATCATCTTTAACATAGCAGCCCCAAGAGAATTAGTCTTCATGTTCCCCAGCTTTCTTTTCGTAAATCCCTGTTGAGACAGATAACCCTTCATTTCCTTATCTGTCATACTATAAGGATCAGGGTATGCAGTTTGAGTGTTATACTTCTTTGTTGTCTTAGAGATACATGTGACTGATTTAGTAGTTTCCTTTTCTTTTTCATATTCAGTCACAAAGGTTAGATCAAGAAGCTTCTCCATCTTTCTCACTTCTTCTACCATACCTTTATAAGTCATGCTAAAGACTATATCAGCATCATATCCATGGTTGATTAGGAACATGGCATGAATCATAAGATCATTAGTCTTAGCCTTCTCTATCATACTTTCAACAGATGGCTCAATGATTGATGGACTCCTCATGTCATCATGTTTCTTTGTTTGATCATCTTTAGTTTCTCCTTCTTCCAACATAATCACTTCCAAAGTATGCTGCAACTCCTTCTCAGCTTGTTCATGTTCATCTAAGAATTCAGCAATTGCTGCCAAACTTCTTGGATCATCTTTTGCTTTCTTCTTAGGTTGTTCTACCTCAACCATAGGAAGTTTTCCTTTCGCTTTTTCAGTCAAGTATTTCCTTTTTCTTTTGTATGTGATCACTCTTGGTCCTGATGTTGAAGCTGCATCAGTTTTGGCCTGTTGTTTTTCTTCAACAGCCTTAAGTTCAACAGTGATTCTTTGTTGTTCAGCTTCTTGTCTGTTCAATTCAGCTGTTTCCTTTTCTTTGAATTCATCACAAAGTCTATTGATTAAACTTTGTTGATCATCAGTCAATACAACAGCAGGAACAAGCTACATTCTCAGTTCTTCTTCTATTGACACAGGTTATGATGGAATTACAACTATAGACTCAGAGGCGGATTTGGTGTTTTTGATGTAATCCCAGAATTCCTCATCTATAATGAATTCACTTGAAGAGAATCTGTCCATGTCATCTATTAGTTCTTTCATCATGGCCTCTTTTTCAGTAGATGGATTAGAATGTACTACCATCTCCCAGCTATTATCATCCCTGACACCACTGATTTCTTGGTGTTGTGAATGAACTTCCTTATTAGTTTCTTCAGCTTCATGTTCTGTTGCTTTTCTTTCAAATTCAGCCTTTAATTGAGCAATCAGTTCCAATTCATCAGTTCTTTTCTTCAAAGCCTCATTTTGTTTGTTCAGATCAGCAATAACTTCTGTTTGTATCTCCAACATGTGCTCTTGATCTTCCATAGCTACAGTTTGAATAGCCACAGTGTCCATATGACCACTGATTTCTTCTCTTGACATCTCTAAATAGGCTTTTAACTGTTTGATCTCCTCATCTTTTGTTCTCAAATCAGCATCATACTTGGCTTTTAATTCACTCAGTTTTTTTTCCTTTTCATCCAACTCTAGGATTCTATCATTGATTATCCCTGCCCTTCTATCCAAAGTCTTCTCCATCCTAGACATTTTGGCTAAGAGATCAGATATCATCCTATCTTTTTCATCAGGTCTGTTCACCTCTGATTCTGCAAAGCTCTCAGAAGGAGCATCTTCAGAGAAAAGTTGTCTCTGTGGTAGAGGCACAGTATGTTGGTTATCTTCTTCATCATCAGAAGATTTTAAGGAACTGGTAGATTCACCAGAACTCCCACCTCATCATCTGCTTCATGTGGTGAGCTGCCTTGTGAATCTTCTTGTGTATGAATTAGAGAGAATGATTGTGGGATAATGGGATCAACCCTCAAAGGAGATAAAACAACAGTTTCTTGTAGTGTTTCACCAGTGTGAGGATCACCAATCAAGGGTGACACTGGTATAATGTGTTCTTCAGTTTCTGCATGCTCATCAACATGGTGTTGTTCATGAGTAGTAGCATCTTCATGAATAGGTTCCTCAGTAGGAACATCATCTTGTACTTGTTCTTGTATAACATGTTCTTCTTCTTGTTGTTGTAATTGTTCGTCATCCATTGGCACATCATTTTGGGGATTTATTTGTTGTTTCATCCAAGGTAAAAGTGGAAAGAAAGTACCACTATAGAAGTTTCTTGGATCTCTCTTCTTGATGTACTTCAAAGATTTGGCATTATAATGAGGAACTTCAAGAATGGGGCCTTCTAAAACCAGAGCAAGAAAGGCTTCATTAATAAGACACTGAATGAATCTGGGGTACATTAAGAACATGTTCCTTCTCCCCTCTTGAATGTTTGCCATCATTCCATTAAATACATAGGCTGAAAAGTTGTAGGGTCTGTTAGAGCAGAAAGCACAAACAAGTGATGATGTAGTCAAGGGTACATCATTCCCTCCAGTCTTCCTTTTGGATAAGCAGTGTTGCACATAATGAATAAGGAATCTCCATTGCAAATCAACCAATCCTTTGACTATCTGTTTATCCTCAAAACCACCTTCATATCCAATGTTAGCAAAGAATGAAATGATATCTACTTCATCAAATTCAGTTGGAGAATTTGGATCCACTTGAAATTGAAGGCATTCTCTAACAGATTGTTCTGATATCACTAGAGTGTGATCATCAGATATTCTTCCTGAGATTGCTTTCTCTCCATCAATATTCAAAGCTTCTGCATTTCCCCAGAAAGATCTGATGTAATTCTCATAGATTATAGGTCTCACTGATATGGCATGAGCCACTCTTGTTGTGGCTATGAACCTGATCATGTCTCTGAGTCCCTCAGCTTCTGGGACATCAGAATCAAGAAAACCACTAACATTGTGGAGCTTGCTCCAAGTCAGGTTAGCCATTATGTAATCTGCACACAGAGAGTATGAATTAGTGAGAATTGTGTGTGATTTGTTCAGTTTTGACTTTTTAGGTCAAATGAATTCTGCTTGTTACTGTTACATTTGGTTATTTGAACTGATTATGATTTTTTCATGAAGAACAGTTCAAAATTTTGTTTCTTTGTATTGGGATATACTAATTTTGATATGTTTTAACAGGTTGTGATGTCAACATTGTTATACATCAGTATCCCTTGTTCATGATGTTTTATGTGTTCTTAGAACCACATGAAATCTTTGAAGTTTACACAGATCATTGGTTTTAATAAACTCTGTCATTCATCTAAATCCAGTGTTCTTGAGTGTATTTGAATAATTTCACAAGATTAGGGTTCCATTTCAAGAAATTTTGTTCGATAGTCAAAGGTTTTCAGTATCTGATGATCACCTTGTGATTGATAATACTTCAATTTAACAGACAATGTTGTTTGTTTTGATGTTGGATTTGAACAAAATGAAGCTCGATTAGTGTAGATTCGAACTCCGAAGAAGAACAGTTTTCTGGCACTCGACTCACTATGAAAGATCACTCAAAATTTAAAAAGTAATAAATGACTCACATTGGATGAGTATTTATATTACAACTCATAATTTTCACAAAGATTTTACCAAGTGTTAAAAAGTTATGTACTATAGAAAATGCGCATATAGAATTTCTATGGGCGCATTCACTGTAGCAAATGCTGATGAACAAATTAAGTGTCAGCATTACTGTAACAAATGCGGAAGAGTTAATTTTACTTATCCGCATTCCCTGTAGCAAATGCGGATGACCTAGTTACCGGCATTCATTGAAAAATCTCAGCACTGTAGCAAATGCGGAAGAACAAATGACGTCCGCATTTTTACTGAGCAAACTTTATCAGCATTCACTGTAGCAAATGCGGGTAAACAAAATGACTTGTCCGCATTTACTGAAACAAATGCGGGTGACCAAGGTTAACCGGCATTTCATGTAGCAAATGCGGGTGAACAAATTACTTGTCCGCATTTACTGAAACAAATGCGGGTGACCAAGGTTAACCGGCATTTCATGTAGCAAATGCGGGTGAACAAATGACTTGTCTGCATTTACTTTAGCTAATGCGGATGAACACTTTTTTTGTCCGCATTAGTCTACTTGTACAAAAACAGTTACCCGCATTGGTTAAATGGCAGGGTTACCTTCACCCGCATTAACCAATGCACTTACCCGCATTAAATTTTGTACTAGTCAAAAATTAATGTTTTTGCAGTGGCTGAATCTGATTGGTTTGTACAGCTACTTCTGAATTTATGAAGATGAGTCTGCATTTTTGTTGTTTTACGATGATTTTGCAGATTCAGAGATTGTCAATTCTTGCTTGGATTGTGATATGTCTTTGATGTGACACAGATTCCCAACTTGACTGATTTTGGCACATATGCATCTTCTGAAGCTGATTATGGAGTAATTTCCATACAGACACAATCAATTTGACAAAGTTGTCAATCTAAAGTTTGCAAATTTCATATTTTTGTAAATATTTCCTTTTAAAATTTTATTACTCCCCCTAAAGTTTATATCCATGCGGGATAAAAACTTTAAAAAAAATTTATAAAATTTTAGGACAATATTTCTGAATTGTTTAATTGTTTTGCACTTTTGTTTGAAATTTTGGGATCATAACAATCTCATTTTCATAAATGCAAGTTGTCATGAGCTTATTGATTGAAGGTATATTTGTCCTTTTAAACTCATGCTTGGTCAATATTGTAATGCATGTGATAATTATCATGTTTTGATTAAATTAAACATTCAACATGAACCTCACACTCATAAGCATAGAAAGATCAACTATCCTCATGTACTGTATGGTAGAACTTTTTCACAACTTTCAATACCTGATCATTTAAATTGTGAAGTCTCTTTCATTTTGGTAAGGGGGATCCACTTTGGGATTCTTTTACCTGGTCCTTATTTTGTTTGATCCTCATTGGGATTCTTTTTGCTCTTCACTTTGGAAGGTGATCCACTTTGGGATTCTTTTTGTTATATTCTGTTTTATTTGTCATCCGTATTGGATGTGTTCCTCATTGGGAATCCTTTTGGATCTGAACATCGGCACTATGTGCTTGTTTCCCCAGGTCTTTGCTCAGCAAAACAAAGGAGAAACTGATATGAATGAGACTCATAAGTATCATGACCCGGTGTGTTTAGGTTGCTACACATACATACACTTGGATAAGTTAGATACTTACATGCTCTGAGATGATGTATTCACATTTGAATGTGATCTTTAGTTTATCACAGCATTTATCTTCTGTTCCAAGTTGAGCCTACCCACATATCAGGTAAGTCATGTCAGTCTTTCAATATATTGAATTAAGCACGGTGAATAATATAACCACTGTAATTATATCATTTCCTAAAAATACAAAACAAGGACTTCAACAAAAATTGATTTCTTTTTGTAATTTTGTGAAATTTTTGATGTTTTTGTAAATTTTTTAATTTTTTTTTTTTTACTCAAGGTTAATCATGCCGATTGATTAACCTAAGAATTCAAACCGACTTGGGTCAAATGCCTTAGTAAACAAATCAGCTAGCTGATTTTCTGTGTTAACCTGAATCAGGTTGATTAAACCTTTTTTAGCACAGTCTCTCAAAAAATTATATCTGATTTCAATATGTTTCATTTTTAAGTGCTGAACAGGATTGTTTGTTATGAAGACTGCAGCAGTGTTGTCAATATGAATTGGTGTGTGCAAGAAATTGAAACCATAATCAAGCATCTGGTTTTGAATCCAGAGAACTTGAGAGCAACAAGCTGATGCTGCTATGTACTCAGCTTCAGCCGTCAATACTGAAACATTGGTCTGTTTCTTGCACTGCCATGACACCAGTCTGGGACCAAGAAATTGACAACCGCCAGATGTGGATTTTCTGTTGAAATTGCATCCCCTGTAGTCACTGTCGTGTATGCATAGAGATTGAAGTCTCCATCCTTTGGATACCATAGTCCAAGAGCAGGTTTGCCCTTAAGATATCTGAATATCCTCTTGACTACATTCACGAGATTCCTTGGGATCTGCTTGATACCTGGCACATACACAAACACCAAACATAACATCAGGTCTACTGCTGTTAAATACATAAGTGAACCAATCATGGATCGATAAAGAGTCTGATCCACAGATTTGCCTTCTGTGTCTGGCCAATCTTCACTTTTGTATCAACCGGTGTTCTGATGGACTGACAATCTGCCAAGTGAAACTTCTTCAACATTGATTCCACATATTTTGACTGGTTAATGAAGATTCCACTGGATGTTTGTTGTACTTGATGACCTAGAAAGAATGTGAGTTCTCCCATAGCACTCATCTGAAATTTTGAATGCATAAGATCTTCATAGTCTTTGCATTGTTGTTTGTTGGTGGAGCCAAATATGATATCATCCACATAAATTTGGACAAGCAGCATCTCATTCCCTTTTCTCTTTCTGAATAAAGTCTGGTCAATCTTCCCTCTTTCATAACCATGGTCAAGAAGAAAGGATGACAGAGTCTCATACCATTTTCGAGGGGCTTGATGTAAGCCATACAAAGCTTTATCAAGCTTGTATACCCTGTGAGGGAAATCAGGATCCTCAAATCCTGGAGGTTGACTCACGTAGACTTCTTCAGAGATCCTTCCATATAAAAATGCACACTTTACATCCATTTGATAAACTGTGAATTTCATGGATGCAGAGTACGCAAGAAAGAGTCGTATGGCTTCTAGTCTAGCAACAGGAGCAAACACCTCGTCATAATCTATTCCTTCTTCTTATGTATAGCCCTGTGCTACCAATCTTGCTTTGTTTCTGATGACGATCCCTCTGTCATCAGTCTTGTTTCGGTACAGCCATCTGGTGCCGATAGGGTATTGACCTTCAGGAAGATCCACCAGCTGCCATACTTCCTGTTTCTTGAATTGTAGCAATTCTTCATGCATTGCCTCAATCCAATCATTGTCTTGAAGAGCCTCTTTAATGTTTTTAGGTACAGTTTGACACAGAAAACAAGAAAACAAATAGATGTTTGCAATACTTGACTTGCTTCGTATCACCAGCTCGTCTAAATCACCAATAATGTTGGACACTGGATGATTCTTGTGTGTCCTGGTAATTAGAATCAAATCACTAGCAATGGACACATCAAGATTGGAGACATTCAGATCATCTTAGTGAGAGGCATCTTGTTGTTGTAGTGTGGTAGAGTGATGATCAGAATCAAAGGGTACAGCATCTTCAGCTTCAGCAGCACTCTGAATACTCTCATAATTTTTATCTCTGCTAGTATCAGCTGGTGCATGAGTTGGTTCTGAATGTCTCACTTCAGTTGAAGGTTCAGCTGAAGGAGATGGCATTGAACTGCGACCAGCATCTGTTGAGATACTTTCATTTTGTGTAACTTGTCGGATAGGATCAGCTTGTAAGGGCACTTCTTCATTGTCTTGATCAGAAGAAGGAGGAATCATTGGGAAGCCTATTCTTCTTTCAACTGACCCTAATGTTCCTGCATTTGACAAATTGAACTGATCAAAAGATCTTGTAAATGATTCAATATCAAACAACCAGTCAGGACCATTTGATGATTTGGGAAACGAATGCCCATTGAATTGAATATTTGTTTAATCTAGGATTAAACACCCTAAAAGCCTTAGACACTGAGGAATATCCCTGAAGAATCCCTCATCAGACTTGGGAGCAAACTTTCCTAAATGGTCTCTCGTGTTCAATATTGAGACAGGACAACCAAATGACTTCAAAATCCAATGAATGGTTTTTTGTGAAAAAGAAGTTGATAAGGATTTTATTGTTGTGTTCTTTTTTATCAGAGTTTGATTTTGCACAAACATGAAGTGTTAACTACTTCTGCCCAAAATGTAATTGGCAGTTTTGCATCAGCAAGTATTGTTCTTGCTGCTTCAATTAGTGTCCTATTCCTTCTTTCAGCAACTCCATTTTGTTGTGGAGTACGAACTACACTGAACTGATGAACAATGCCTTTTGTTTTGCAAAATGAACTCATGCTTTCATTTTTAAATTCCATCCCATAGTCACTTCTATAGATTTTACTTTTAAATCAAGTTGATTATCAATTTTGGTTATAAAATCTATTATGATTTGGGATGCCTCATTCTTATGAAGTAGGAAGAAGACCCATGTGAATCGAGTAAAGTCATCAATGATCACTAAACAATAATGCTTCTTGCCAATACTCATGACGTGAGTCGGTCCGAAGAGATCCATATGAAGTAACTTCAATGGACAATTGTTAGTGTTCACAAGTTTTGGCTTATGAGATGATTTATGTTGTTTTCCTTTGAGACACGCGGTACAGTGGTCAACAAATGAAATTCCTTTTGAGGAAGACCAATTACATGTTCCCTTTGACCAATCTATTCATATTTTTAAAATTCGTGTCCTAAGCGTCTATGCAAAGTTGTGATTCATCAATGATGCTTTAGACAATAGACATGTCTCTTCTGATGGACGAGCAGAATTAAGGTTCAAACATATGTATTATTCTTCCTCGGTGTTCTTCAAGACAACCCATTCTTCAGGAATGTAAAATCCTGGTTTCAAGATGTAGCAATGAGTGTCGGTGAAATGAGTAGAATATTTCTTGTCACAAATCTGGATACACTGAGCAGATTGAAGTTCAGCTGCTCGCAGTAATTGACTTTGTCAAAGCTCAGAATCCCATTCGTCACTGAACCTTCTCCAGTAATTCTACCGCCCTGTGAATCTCGCCAAATGCCACAGTAGTTCTTGAATGTGCTTGAAGTCATGAAGGAGGGAACTATCTCCTGTCATGTGTCGGGAGCATCCACTGTCCATGTACCATAGGCTATTGGACCTGTATGAATGACCCTATAAGCACAAAAGAACTAGTTAGAATGAGGAACCAAGCCATAATGGTCTTGGGTTGTCCTTTGGCATCTATCACTGTTACTTCTTGATACTTTCCTCTTTGTGTGTTTTTAGAGGAGGATGATTTCAGCCCTTTTCTATTGTTTCTTTGAGGTTTCAGTTCATCAATTTCATCTGATGTGTCAGAGGAGTATACAAACCTTTCCTTTTGATTTTTGTGCAAAGGATGAACAGATTTTGTTTTTCAGAAATCATTTTGATTTTATACTTTGATGAGAATTTGGTGATTGTTTAGGTTTGTTGGACTTTTGTGTCTGACCTTGTCAGTTGGAACGATGAAATGGGCTTGTGTTATGTGATTTTTTCAATCTTTTTTTATTAAAGTAACAATCAATTGTATTGTGATTGGTCATATCACACAATGAACAATATTTGTTAAAATGACAGTTTTTTGTTGAGTGATTGTTCATGTCACAGATAGAGCAGTACTCAGTGAATAGCACTCATCTGTTTTGTGATTGGTCATATCACAGAATTCACAATACATTTGATTGTCCTTTAATTTGAAACAGAAGTCATATCAGTCTTTGGAGTGCCAACAGATTGTTTCACAATTCTAACTTGCTTTGTTTTTGTGGACTGATGATGCTTCTTTCTGTATTCTCTTATTTCCCTATCGAATTGTTCTACCTGTTCTTTGTTGAATATATCATACCCACTCCCTTGTTTGATATTTGATGAAGATGGTGAATCAGATTTCACTTTAGATTTTTGAACAAAAGTGGTTTTTCCTTTGGTAACTACGGGAGCTTTGGTTTTATCCTTGAAGTTCAATGAAACCTTGTCTGATTTGCTTGAATTTTTACGAGGTATGATCTTATAATCAGATCTGCTTTCAGCAGATGCTTTCACTAAGCATTCAGCATTGTGCTTCAATTTAAATTTTATGAAACAAATTTTACAAAAGGCACAATAGCTTTGACTGGGCTCTTTGGTTTCTTGATAACCACAAGTTTGTCTGAGCACTCTTTGATTTTGATAGGATGACCCAATCTGATTTTATCCTCATCAGTTTCAATGTAAACACCTGTTTGTTTTGAGGATTTGTTGTTTGAGAAATCATTTATTCGGTTTCAATAATTTTAGATTCTTTGTATCAAATTGAGTAAGTGACTCAGGCATAACCGTGTAGTTATCATTATATAGAGGAGGACAAGTTTTGTAGCCTATTCCAGTCATATCTTTAGCCCCCTTTTGAGACGCAAGTAACTCTTGCAGCTTGACAGATGAGAGCTGAAACTTTTCAAGTTTCATTTCAGTAGCTGATTGCTTAGCGTTTGATTTGGTCAACAATTCATTTAACCTCTCATTTTCAGCCACAAGTGTGTACTTTTCACCATGGAGTGTTTCCATGTCAGACAACAGAGATTTGATTTTAACTTCATAAATTCTCATTTCTTGTTTTAACATCTCTGATTTCACCTTTTCTTCTCTGATTTTATTAGCCAGTTTATGATTGTGTTCCCTGTACCCCTGTACTTCTAGAACACATTTTTCAGAACATAGATTGGATTTTACCTCAGATGGCATTGGAGTTGGTCCATCATTAATATGTGCCATAAGTGCATGATTCTGAAACTGTGGTGAACTTCCTCAGCATACACGCTCCAATCACAAACTCCATCTTGTCTGATGACAAGTGCATTTGAAGTTTGTTGATTACTTCCTTGAGATTGATGAGTCAGTAGAGGTTGTCTTTGCTGAATTGGCTGCTGCTGATTTTGTTGTTGGGGTGAATAAAGTTGCTTGGCTGAAAGTTGGTGTTGTGTTGAGAAGCATGCTGGTTATGTGAGGGTCTTTGAAAATTATGTGCTTCTCTTGGGAGAGTTACATTCCTGAGAGAAATGGCCACTCAATCCATAGTTAAAACACTTAACTTTGGATTTGTCATATCCCAGCTTTGTATTCTCATTGAGACTCAGTTTCTTCTCTTTTTGAAAGAATTTCTTTGCTCTCATAGCAATCATGGCCATCTGCCATTGCAAATCCATTTCTTCAATATCATCAGGGTCCATTTCTTCTAGATCTTCTTGAATCAGATGAGCTGATGTGAGTCTCCCTCCAAGGTAGGCTTCAAAGCTAGCAACAAAGGCATTGTAAGTTGCCTTTTGTTCTTCAGCTTTTTGCTCATCATGCATGTTGTTAGGAGATACAGTGGGTTAGGCAGAAGATGGTTGCTTTTGAGGTTGTGGAGCAGCACAAAATCCTGTTGTTCTTGTTTGATCTCTTGATGACAGAAAGTCTTCTTCTTCAGTAACAAAGGCATTTTCAACAGAATGAGTTTCAGATGGAAACTTGTAAGCCTCAATGACTTGAGGTCCACTCAGATTTCTGCTTCTTTCATCAAGTTCAAGAGCCTCAATTTTTACAATCATGATATCCAAGCTAGTACTCTCCAGATCAAGAGTATTCTTCAACATTGTAACATTCTGTTTACAGTTTTTAGGCAAGCTGTGCAGCATTTTCTTGTTTAATTCTTTCTCCTTGTAAGTGACCCCCATAATTTCAAGGTCATTTACAAGTTGCACAAATCTATGAAGCTGTCTGGAGATAGACTCTCCTTTGGTATGATGAAATGTCTCATACTGATTTATCAACTTGTCTTTGTTAATTTCAGTAACTTCACTGCTTCCCTCAACATAATTTGTAAGCATCCAAACACCCTTAGTTGTTCCATATTTTTCTAATCTTTTTAGAACATCCATTTTCAGTGCTTGTGTGAGTATGGAATAAGCTCTAAGATCAATCTTCATTTTCTTATATTCTTCATCATCAAGAGTTAAGTTTGGATCCTCAATGGGAATTCTTGCAGTTTTGTACTGAGCAGCTTGATCAGCATTTAGAGACAGTGGAATGTAGGGACCTTTGCAAATAGATATCCAATAGTCTGGATCTACACTTGTAATGTAGTTTTTGAAACGAATTTTCCACTGCTTAAACTCAGATTTGTGTTTAAGCATAGGAGGTTTGGATGCATGACCAATTTCAGTATGATTATAGGAATCCATGTTAGTTAAATTGAATTTAACTTGTTGAGTACTGTTTTAAGTTGATTTTAAGTTCGAACAGTATGTTTTTCTTCAAATCTTCTGTTTTCGGTCAAGAGCAGGTCTGTCAGGTTTAGATCTGTCGATTTGAAGGAATTCTAAGTTCTTGATTTTGTGTTGAAGGGTTCGACAGCAGCAGATTTGAAGATTTTGTACTTTGTGGTGTTTGATTACAGTATGTTTGTTTATCAGAAGAGTAGATCTTTTTGATGAACAACTCAGTCTACAGTTCAATCGATTTTCACCTAAAATCCAAGATGATTCTGTGATAAATTCAAGAGCCGAGGCTCTGATACCAATTGACTGGGTTTGAGAATGATATTCTCGGTTGATGTGACTCAACCTGGGATCGAATATGTAGACTGAGTCAATAATATAGCAGTGGAATTACTATATTAAAGAACATTAACTGCTGTAGTAAATGCTTGAAAGTCAGAGAATCAAGAATCAAAGTAAATGATGTAAAATATTGTGTATATTACTGTTGTAGTTAACCACAACGTAAAGTTAGGGTATGTGACCCTATTTATAGGCGAATACATTGCTTGTACAAAAGACTAAACTAACCCTGAACTATACAAGTGAATCTAGTCTAAGTACAAAATAAATGTGTAAGTTGCTCACCCGCATTAGTTCATACGGGTGAACAAGTCTTCATCAGCATCTGTTTGCTCACCCACATTAGTTCATGCGGGTGAACAAGTCTTCATCAGCATTTGTTTGCTCACCCGCATTAGTTCATGCGGGTGAACAAGTCTTCAACGGCATTTGTTTGCTCACCCGCATTAGTTCATGCGGGTGAACAAGTCTTCATCAGCATTTGTTTGCTCACCCGCATTAGTTCATGCGGGTGAACAAGTCTATTCAGCATTAGATGTCTTGATCCGCATTTGTTAATGCGGGTGAACAAATACTTGTCCGTATTTGTTCACTAGTCATCCGTATTAACAAATGCGGGTGCGCTATACTTTGTCTTTTCTTGTCTTTTGTTTTCTTGTGTTGGTGATGTCTTCTGTGTTATTCTGTAAATAATGTGCTCCAACCAGAACAACCTCCAACCACTTCTTGAGTTGGCAAGTATGATCCTTTCAGAGTCTAACATAATGTGTGTGAAGGAGCTATCTCATTTGAACCCAATCCCTCCCTGTTCTGATAAAAATTCTTTGTATGCAAGGATGAAGATATGATGTTCTTAAAGGTTTCCTCTTCGAGAACACATTTTTCTGTCTTAGCTTTGCTGATCACAAGCTCAGCTTGACATTCAGTTAACTTGGTAATGAGATCCTTTATTTGATGCCTGTAATTTGTATGCTCATGCTTAAGAGTTGAAATGGTTTTCTCTAAATCTTCTATTTTAAGTTTATAATCATTTTCAACTCTCTTAAAGTCAGCTTTTAAAATATTCAAGGACTCAAGGTCAGATCTCACTTCCATGTTATAGGACCTGTACATATTTACTTTAGCAATGCATTTAGGAGTACAAAGATGTTCTAATATCTTGGTTAGGAGAAACATCTTCTACCTAGAAGCTCCAGACAAAGCCTCCTTCTTCAACAACAACAGCAGCTTGTTATTTTGGTTGGCTTGGCTTCTCAGGTCTGGGAGCACCCTTAGTGTAGTTTGGCCTGGATTGTGCTTGGCCACCATTTGTTCTTTGGGCCTTGCACTCTCTTGCAAAGTGTCCCATTTGGTTACAGTTGTAAGACTTCATTTTACTTTTATCCACCAAACTTTACATTGCTGGGAAACTTCCTTCAGGTCCTCTTGTAGAACTTCTTGGCTCTGTGAGTGAGAAGAGCTATTTGATTGACTATCTCCATATACTCTAGATCATCTGGATGGATACAATCCATGTCTTCAAGAGTGAAGAGAATGTTGCCACAACTTTCATCAGCAGACACAAAGGCTTGAGCAGAGCTTGTCTCTTGGAATGGGCTTCCTTGGACGTAGATCTCCTTTGGTGTCTCAAGGAAGGTGATGAAATGACCCTTTTATGAGTTGTCAGAGTAGCAATTGAGATGATGTTATGGTTCTCTATTATCCCTTTCAACCATATGAAGGGCTGAACTCTGCTGATTATTGGAAGAGCTGCTTGATGGATTTTGCATGTTCATCTCTATCTGGTAGCCATTAAGGATACCATACAGCTCTATGAGAGTAAGAGTAGTGAGATTTTCAGTTCTCTTATGGCCACACAATAGTGAGTCCATTGTCTGGGAAGAGAGAACATGAACTTCTACACAATGTCCTTATTCTCAATTTTTACTCCAACATCCATTAGAGTATCCATAATCTCAAAATACCTAAACTATTGTTGAGTCATGGTTTCACCTGTCTTGTAGGTGAAGTTCTCAAACTGCTGCTTTATGAGGTCTTTCTTGTTTTCCTTGGCTTCCTCAGACCCCTCATACATAAGCTTAAGTGCATCCCAGAGCTGCTTAGCAATTTTGCACTTCTTGAAGCCTTTGTAGATAGAGTTTGGAAGAGCAGTTTGGAGAGCGGTCATGGCTTTCTGATCTACATCAATTTTCTTCCAATCTTCTTCAAAATAATCAACCATTTCCTTTGGTATCATCCCACCTCCAGCAGTGGCTGAAGAGGTGCTTGGGATGTGAGGTCTTTCAATGACAGATCTCCATATCTTTTTGTCTTGAGACTTGATGAACCCCTCCATACTTTGGCACCAAGTATCAAAATCATAGGAGTGATCATTAGAGACTTTGTCATGGTACCGGTTTCCGTATCAGCCTTTGATATAGCTGTTGTTGAGCTGATAAGTGTTTTGTGAAACTGAACAGATCTAAGATGGTGTGATCTTACAATCAAGAGCTTGAAATGCTCTAATACCAATTACTGGACCGGTGATGGGGGTCAATGCAACAGTTTCACAGTGTTAGGAGAGTTATAACACTTAGCAGATCAAATAAGAAACCAGCTTAGATGAAACAATGAACACAAGTAAAAGAATAATAACAAGAACACTCAAATATGGTTTTCAAGAATGATGTATATTGCTCTCAAGTTCTTACAAGTGTTAAAAGCTTACCTTAAGATACAAGTACTTAAGATACTTTATACTACATCCTACAGCCGGTCGTACTTTGAAAGCCAGCTCAAAACACTAATCTAGACAACAAGATCAATGTAGAGTCAAAAGTAGGTTGCCTTTTGACTAGTGGCTATGACATGCCATAGCTCACATCCTTATCTACTACAAAAAAAAAAGATAAAAGTACATAGTTGGAAAGTTACAGACACAACACCTTAATCTACCGTTGACAAAAGTATGGACTTTTTACCAACTCATGCTATTTGGTGAGTCTTCAGAGATGGCAGCGAAAAGGTGTTTCAGCTTTTGTCAAAAGTATGTCAGAGAAGACATGCCTTCTCTTTCTTCGGAAGAAACGAGTATTGGCTTCGGAAGACTTTGTCTTTGAAGCTTCGGAAGACTTCATCTTTGGCTTCGGAAGAATTGACAAACATTCAAGCATACAAAACAGACAGTAACAGTTAATCATACAGTAACTGTAACAAGCAATCATACAAGTAATCATGCAATCATACATGTTAACAATCAATCATGCATAACACAAACATACAATCAAACAGTTTAAGTATAACACACTATCATTACAATCATATCATAAACAAAAACAAACACACACATATTTTACTAACAAATAAAACATTAACAAGAAAACATTAAAAGGATGACAACATCATCCGTAGGGGGAGTATTGTTGGACTCAACAAGTGCATTAATAGATTAATGCTTTAAAGGATGATGCTTGCCATAATCAAACATAATGTGTTCTAACATTCAAACAATCATTAACTAATACATTAGTATCTTTAACAATCATATCATACACTAATATAGCTTAAATTTCTTTTTCAGGTTTGTAGATAAAAGGAATTTTTGCATAAGTGTCGGCAGCGGATGAAGATATGTCCACAGCGGATAACCCAGTCCAAGCAGCGGATGAAGAACAAGTCCAAGTGTCTACAACGGATGAACAAAACTTACAGTGGATGAACAAACGTCTACAGCTGATGAACAGTCCACAGTGGATGTTCAATCCACAGTGGATGAACACTCCACAGCGGACAACTAACAAGACAAACATACAAGTGTTCACAGCGGACAACATCCAGACACAGCGGACAGCATCCTGACACAGCGGATAGCTTATTCAACATCCACAGTGGATGACTTAGCTTCCACAGCAGACAATCTATCATCCACAGCGGACGACTTAGACTTAGGATTTTTTATGTAATTTTCATTTACATAAGGGTAGTTTAGTAATTTTATATAGCTCTTTGTATAGGCTATAAATAGCATACTACCCTAATCCTTTGTAAGCTTTTTGAACAATCAATGAATCAAGCAG
Organism: Flaveria sonorensis; assembly: GCA_025506505.1. NCBI lineage: Eukaryota > Viridiplantae > Streptophyta > Magnoliopsida > Asterales > Asteraceae > Flaveria > Flaveria sonorensis. The sequence continues at coordinate 51,279,464 of CM046423.1, forward strand.
TTATTATTATTTCTTGCAATTCTAGCATACAAAACACACAATCACTCACACACACTGATTTCATAGCATCTATCATGGGTTTCCGCACCATGGTTCATGTTTGTTGATTGAGAGATTAGAAAAGATCCTTGGGAGTAATCAACTAGTGTTTGTTCTTGTTGTTCATACTCAACAGCAAACATTCATTCACACAGAAAGGTTGATTTCATCAAAGGATATCATTTCACATAAAACATTTTAACATGAACTAAAAAATGATTCTTGTTCCTTAAAAGTAAATATTCATAGATCCATATTTGACCAAGTTACTAGTTGGTGATTTTATAAAAAGTCATAAAAGTTTGTTAATACTCAAGAAAAGCTCCAAATGGGTTATATTATGGTTACGGAATATTAGATGTTTTACGAGTATTATTATGAACATTTATATATATTCTACAAGTTACAATTAATTAGTGAGTTGTAATATGTCGTTATAAATGTTGGATTATGACTAGATGATAGGTTGACCAAGTTTACAAGTATGGTTAAAAATATAAACATGGGACTTTAAAAAATTATGAACTTCATAACAAAATATTATGTTAGTTAAAAGGATGTGTTAAAATGAGTAGTAGATGGCTAGTGGCAAAGATGGTACATGATTTAAATTATTTTGGCATGAGACTCAAAATATAAATTTATGGACCTTATAATACTAGTTACTAGGTCAATTAAAAAGATGAGTTAAGACAAATTAGTAAATTGACTATAATGACTAAGTATTTTATTAAAGGGATTTTACTTTCTAATATAATAAAAATTACTTAATAATTTGGTGAAACCCTAATTTAATACATGTTAATGTTCATAAGAACTAGTTAAAATAAAAGAATAATTCTACTAAGAAAATAATTAAATAATTATTTTATGAGTAAATATATATAATTATACATGGATGGTAAAATAGGAAAACTGGTAATCTTTCTTAGATGATAATATTTCAAATTATATTTCAATTAAAAATACAAATATTATTTTACCTAGAAAAAAATAAGTTTATTTCAAAAACCTAATTACTATAGTTTTATATGTAAATTATATAATTAATTACTAAACACTCGTGTCATGTCTTGGGTCGAGTCATAATGATATTTAATTACCTAAATAATATGTCAACTTTAAGACACAAAGGTATTTGAACACTTTCAAGTGAATTATAATTTATTAATATTTTCTAAGTAATATATATATTTCACATATATCCATCTTGTGTCACCAACGGGTCGTCGAGTCAAACACTTTGTTACCAAGTGTGTGGATGAAATGGTTACATGCTCACATTACACGTAGGAGCAATTACTTAGACACAAGTTGCCTTGATTGTTATAGGGGGAACTTAGTTTGGATTTACCCGAGTACTTAGGATACTTACATATTTTCACACTCGACTCACTTCACAGGTGAGTTTCACGGCCCCATTTTTATTTTTTTAGGGGAGATTACATGCAATTACTATTTTTGTGAACACAATTACTTGTCAATGGTTTCACATGTTATATAAGTTGTTAGTTACCGTATGAAGTCCCATGTTATCGGACCATTAGTATATTTCCCGAAGCGAAGTAATCATGGATAGTACTATTGGGTTTGACTAGCCCCACTCAGGTTAATTACCCTAACCTTCATTGGAGGTCTAAACGGGTGCATTATTAGCCTGTTCACCCCCATGCTTACGGTAGGCATGGGTAGGGGCAATCTATTACAGTTACAGTCTAGCTTCGGTTCGGTGCTTATATAATGTTGTAGTATTGTAGGATCAACTATCAAATCATGGAAAGACTTGTGGTCCATTACACTGTTTACTATTACTTAAAAACCTGTGAACTCACCAACTTATGTTGACATGTTTTCAGGCATGTTTCTCAGGTATCTGATATTTTCATCAAGTTAAGCTAGCATGAACCACATAGTATTTAGGGCCATTCATGCTGTTGGAACATTTATTTATGAATTTGTCATGTTTTAAAAACAATTTACATTACCTCTATTGCTTCCGTAATTCAACTCTGAAAACAATTATGTATTTTTAAACTTATTTGCAACGTATGTTTACAAAATCATGTACTGGTCAATCAATGACTATGACTGTGATTCCATGACGTTCACGCCCCGCGAGAAACCGCCGTGGTTTGGGGTGTGACAGTACCCGACAGGTTATGACATTGATCAACATCTTTAAGCCCTAACTGTAAGGGGGAAGCTATTAACCAATATCACTATAAGGCAATCATTGGCTTTCTAATCTATTTAACAGCTAGCAGACCTAATATCATGTTTGCTACATGTCTTTATTTTAGATCTCAATCAACACCAAAAGTGTCACATATGGTAACTGTAAAGAGAATTATTAGATACCTTAATGGAGAACCTAAATAGTTATTATGGTGTTCATAAGTTTAGACTTAAATATGTATGGTTACAATGATAGTGGCTATGGTGACTGCAACATAAACAAGAAATTTACTTCAGGATGTTGCAAGTATTTTGGAAGAAGTATTGTATTTTGGCAATGCAAGAAGCTGACTTGTGTCTCTACCTCTACTGAAGAAACAAAGTATAAAGCTACATCAAGTTGTTATGCATAATTGTTGTGGATACAAACCCAAGTGAGACACTATAGTTCTGTAACATCTGTTCCATTTTGAACATCCGAACCTGAACCCCGGGTCAATTACAAAAATTAAATTTAATATTTAAATCATTTCATTCATTTTAGAATTTCAAATGAAATATTTACGTCATTAATCCAATTTATATAATTTTATAATTTATAAAACAAGTTTTTAAAAATTTATAAAGAATATTGTTAATTATGAGATTTTTATAAATAATTAAAATTACAAATATTTTACAAGATTTATAAACTTTTTAAAGTTTTTATAAGTAAATAATTAGCTTAATTATTTAAATTTGGACTTATAAATATGGGGTTTTAAATGTAATTTTTGAAACCTTGTTTTAAAAAGTTTTACATAAAATAATAATTCTCTAAATCACAGGGACCAAACTATAATTTTTTTTCTTTTAAACCAACCCATCTTCCCCTCACGTCGCCCTCTTTCCGACAAACCTTCGGCCACATCTCTGGCGACACAAATCGATTGGAAAGAAATTGATTTAACCCAAATTAAATCACAACAAACAGTTCGCATACCAGATTCGATCATATGACCACTCTAAATTCGTTTATTGAAATCAATTACTCTCGTTCCACCTTGAAACCGATCTCATATTCAAATTCAAAAACTGTTTCAGATCAAAATGCGTTCAATTAATCATAACCAATGGTTTAAAACATCCCAACGATCATTGCAATAATAAATATTCAATCATATAAGCCTGAAACAGTCTTGTTGGATCTAATGAGGCTGGTGCAACCAAAACCACACTTAGATATATTTTGAAGTGCTAAACAAATGGTCTTCCGAAGGAACAAGCTGCTCTTCCAAAGCCAAGTCAAAGATCTTCCAAAGCTCAAGTGTGAAGAACTTCCGAAGGAAGAACCTAGTCTTCCGAGACTAAGTTCTTATTCTTCCGAAGTATGTAACTTAGAAGATCCAAAGACAAAGTCTTTAGAAGAATAAAGTCCTGAAGACTTGCAGAAATTCGAAAGAAGTTGATTATTCCGAAGTATAAATGGCCTCGGAAGAATTTATTCTTCTTAAGCCATTTTGATTCAGAAGAACCAACTATGAACCAGTGGACATAAGTAAGGTCTGTCTGACAGTCCGCTGCCACTCTGATAGACTGCATGGCCCTTTCCACGCCCATGTAGTTGACCTTACTTTATCCACTGTTCAACCATTATCAGCTTAGTATAGTTGCCACTTTTAGTTGGTGACAACCACTTGTGAACTTGGTTACGATGTTTTTTGTTTAAACTTATTAAATTACTTGTGAACTTGGTTACGATTCTGCTTCATCAACCCAAGTGACATTAAGTGAGTTTGTGTGATTATCTTGTGTTGTGAGACAAACACCGATCCTTCAATTGGTATCAGAGCTTTTTAGGATCTTGATTGTGAGATCTTACCATCCTAAATCACCCTTGTTTCTTCATACTCACTCACTTCACTCTAATGGCTTTCAACCAGAAGTCCTCTGAGTTTGAGATGGGAACTATGACCAAGGCTCCTATCATAACTCCTGATGGTTTTGAGACCTGGTGCCTCCGCATTAAAGGCTTTATCAAGTACCAGATAGCCAAATGTGGAGGCCTGTTACCCATGGACCATACAAGCCAAAAGTGGCATCTCCAGCAGGAAATGGTGCCATGATTGAGAAGGCCATTGAAGACTACTCAGATGAAGACTATAATAGAATGGACATTGACTGCAAAGCCATGACTGTTCTGCTTACTACTATACCAAACTCTATAATGGTAGGCTTTAAGCACTGCGAGTCTGCCAAAGAACTCTTTGAGGCATTGAAGCTGATGTACTCTGCAACTGCTGAATCCAAGGAGTCAAAGAAAGATGTATTGAAGCAGAAGTTTGATAACTTCACATATATTGTTGGTGAGACCTTGAACGAACAATAATTTAGATATATGGACTTAATCACCTCTCTTCAGTCTATGGGAGTGATTCTTGAGAAGAGAGACATAGTAAGAAAATTCATGAGTGCACTGCCTCATGAGTGGATTTTCTATTATGTTTCAATTAAGAGAACTGAGAATCTCAATACTCTCACCATGATTGAACTATATGGAATCCTTGATGGATACCGTACGGAGATGGAATCTCAGAAAGGCCATCAGATGAACAGTATCACCAATCCTTCAGTCAGCAATGCCCTATATGTTGCTGAAGGTTTAAGAACTCCCCAGCTCTAGTTGTACCTGAACTACCCCCAACGGTCATCCTCTTCCTCTGGGCCTTATATCACATTCCCTAAGACACCCAGGTCTCAACAGGCTCATCAAAATCCTTTCTAGGATAGCTATGCCTTTGTTTCAGGGAGGGAGCACTTTGGAGATTTTCAATTTTGTTTTGATGATCTAGAGTGTTTTAGCCCATATGATGTAGAATACATGGACATTGTCCAACAGATGGCTCTCCTGACCTACAAGCCAAAGAAGTTCTTCAAAAGAACTAGAAGGCAGTTCCCTCAGAACCCAACCAACAGCAAATTTGGATTTGACAAGACAAAGGCCAAGTGCTACAACTATAACTAGCTTGGTTACTTTGCAAGGGAATGCAAAGCTCTTAGATCTAATCCTAAAGTAACTCTAGTCTCCCAAAATCCTGCTACCCCTAAAGCTGTAACCAAATCCACTGAGCAACAAACTGCAGCTGTTGCTCAGGAAGTTGATTGGAGCTTCATGGTGCAAGATGTCACTCCTGCTCAAGCTCTTATGGCTGGAACTGAAGACACTAAGAGAAACAAAATCAGGGCAGCAAGAAAAACTACCAAGAATGTGACTGGGTCAAAGTTAAAGATAGACCTAAAGCAAAAGGGTGTATTCATATCAACTAGATTTCAAGTGGTTGGAAATCCTAATTCAGGTAAAGAATGTAGTACCAGCATTTCTGTTCTGAAAAAGGATCAAAAATTGAAGGGGAATGTTGATAATGAAGAAAAGAAGCTCCAGAAGCAACCATCAACCTGCCCCATCAAAATTAACATTAAACCCCATGCATACATTTTGGTTCAATTATATCATCTAAATTAGAAGAACCCAATACCTTCTTTCCCTGGCGCTGGAGACTTTGAGCAGAAGAAATAAGTGAGGTTTTAGTAGCATCAGCCTAGGGGGAGTACTATTGGATCTAATGAGGCTGGTGCAACCAAAACCAAACTTAGATATATTTTAATGTGCTAAACAAATGGTCTTCCGAAGGAACAAGCTGCTCTTCCGAAGCCAAGTCAAACATCTTCCGAAGCTCAAGTGTGAAGAAATTCCGAAGGAAGAACCTAGTCTTTCGAGACTAAGTTCTTTTTCTTCCGAAGTATGCAACTTAGAAGATCCAAAGACAAAGTCTTCCAAAGAATAAAGTCCTGAAGACTTGCAGAAATTCAAAAGAAGTTGATTATTCCGAAGTATAAATGGCCTTGGAAGAATTTATTCTTCCGAAGCCATTTAGATTTAGAAGAACCAACTATGAACCAATGGACATAAGTAAGGTCTATCTGACAGTCCTCTGCCACTCTGACAGACTACATGGCGCTTTCCACGGCCATGTAGTTGACCTTTCTTTATCCACTGTTCAACCATTATCAGCTTAGTTTAGTTGCCACTTTTAGTTGGTGACAAAAGGTAAGTCATGGACATGTTATAACTACCTAACCTAAGATATTATTATTTTATCTTATATAACTTACTTCTAAACAATGTAGTATTTATCTAGTTGTAATTTTTAGTTGGTTTTTCAAGTATAACCGGCTATAGATAGTAGTATATATAGTTTCTCTATGTAACTTAGTAACCATGCTTGTAAGAGTCTTGTAAAACTGAGTTGAGAAGTAATATACACAAGTATCTTGAAAACCACTCGTGTGCTTTTATGTTTTCTATTTAAACTTATTATATTACTTTTGAACTTGGTTACGATTCTGCTTCATCAACCCGAGTGACATTAAGTGAATTTGTGTGATTATCTTGTGTTGTGAGACAAACACCGATCCTGCAAGTCTAATTAATATCAAACCAAATTCAAAACACCTGTATCAATTCCATTAACTCGTTCAAGTCAAAATAGTGTCAATTATGACTATATAACTGAGGGAAAACTTTTCTTTCAATTCCTTTAAACTATCAGTGACCTCAATTCAAGTTTAAACACATTCACACACCCTTTTCGAGCACCATCACCATCGTGACCTGCAACTCAGTCGAGATCGACCCTCTTTACATTTCAATCCAAAATTGACTGAGTGTTAATTGTTATCACCATCATTTGAAGCCTCGCAGACAATGAATTGAGCTGTTAACATCATCAACATCACGAATTGATTCACCACCAGTCGCAACCATCTCTTTTCCTATTTGCATTGACACACTCTCAAATCAGGTAAATTAAACACACATACACATTCGTATTATGATAAGAATCAAAAGCCCTAACCCTAATTTGATTAACATATTTGAATAGAAAGCTAATCGAATCTAGGGTTTATGTTGATTTGGGACATTAAACATTTAATGTTTTTAAACAATTCGGGGAAGATTTATTCAGATTTGAGGCGTTAGCCCGATGGTAACACACACTGCATATAGACGGGCGACCCAGGTTCAACTCTGGGCACCCGAATATATTTTTTAAATTATTTTTATATCAAAATTAAATTTCAAAAATTATTATCTGCAGGACCGTTAAAGGGTACTTAAGCTTACACTTAGTTAACACACTTTAGGAGGATCTTAAGATCACTTAACAATTCAAATGGGGAACTGTGAACCTTTACTGAATATACAAGATAAACACAAGTAAAACAAGAACAAGAGCACAAGATAAAGTTTTCAAGGAAGTTGTATATTGCTTCTCTAGTTCTATTATAAGTGTTGTACAAGTATATTTTAAATACAAGAACCAGAGACTACTTATACTACATCCTACAACCGTCAATATAAAAAAAGACAGTTGGAAGTGACTAATCTAGACAACAAGATCAGCATAAAGTTAAAAGGCAGATTGCCTTTTGACTAGTGACTATGACAAGCCATAGCTCACTGACTTTCCTATTACAAAAAGCCAAGAAGGAACAAAAACAAAAACTTGCAGGCGAAAACCTTATCTACTTTATCATAAAGTATGAAAGTTTCACCAACTAGTGATAGCAGGTGAACTACTAGAGCATGCAGCGGAAAGTAAGTTGCTTTATGATAAAGTTGATGGAAAAGGTATCTTTTCTCTCTCTTTAGAGGAAGATCTGTCTTGTCTTTAACCAGCTTCGGAAGACTTTGTCTTGAGAGCTTCGGAAGACTTCATCTTTTACCTTCGGAAGAGTTGAGTCTTTGGCTTCGGAAGACTTTACACTTAGAATATTTTCCAAGTTCAGTGTAAAGCTTCCGCAACAGTTTCTTCTGAACTTTGACTTCGGAAGATTTTACACTTAGCATTTTTCTTGTGTGTGTAAAACTTCCGAAGCTAGTTCACCTTTGTTCTGAAGTCCATGTTGGAAGACTTGGTTGTTTTGGTATCTTTTGGTTGCATCAGCCTCTTAACTTTAGAGGTTCGTACAAACTCCCCCTAGGCTGATCCTACCAAAACAGAGAGGTTCTTCAGACTTGTACCAAAATTTAAGCTTCGAAAGATACTTCAAGAATTTCTTCCAAAGGTAAATCTCAGATAAGCTGTTTAAACGATTTAGACATGAATTTCTTACAAAGGCAACTTTTGCTTCTTCCGAAGGTAAATTTTCATCATTTTAAGAGATATCATTTTAAAAATTCGTTTTTCTTCCAAAGAGAACTAGGCTTATGAAGTGATCTCATAGACAACCTAGGACACACAGTTTTAAGAAATAATATTGATTAAGTTATTAAGAAAAATCTACTCAAAATTAATCATCCCAATAGCTGATACAAGATATTTAAATCTCTGTTCATCAAACGCTTTTGTGAACAGATCGGTATATTTTTCATTTGTGTTAACTTTGATTAGTTTTATCAATCCCTTTTCAAAATTATCCCTAATCAGATGATACCTGATGTTGATGTGTTTGGTCCTTGAGTGCTGCACAGGATTCTCTGTAATAGAGATGGCACTGTTGTTGTCTATGTGGATGGGAGTCTCCTTGAAATTGAACCCATAGTCTAGCATCTGATTCTGAATCCAAAGCACTTGAGCACAGCAGCTGGCAGCAGCGATGTATTCAGCTTCAGCAGTTGATGTAGACACACAGGATTGCTTCTTGCATTGCCAGGAGACTATCCTTCCACCTAGGAACTGACACCCCCCAGATGTGGACTTTGCAGTCATGTTACAACCACCATAATCACTATCTATATAAGCATTCAGATTGAAGTCTGAATTCTTTGGATACCAAAGGCCTAGATTTGGAGCACCTTTGAGATATCTAAGGATCCTTTTGACAGTGATTAGGTGTGAAATCTTGGGGTTGGCTTGATATCTTGCACATATGCATGTGGCAAACATGATATCAGGCCTGCTAACAGTAAGATACATAAGTGACCCAATCATAGCCCTGTAGAGATGTTCATCAACACACTCCCCCTCAAGATCAGGACCAAGGGAGTGGTTTCTGGCTATGGGTATCTTTGCAACCTTACAATCAGTCATCTTGAATCTTGTAAGTATGTCCTGTACATACTTTGACTGACTGATGAAGATGCCATCTTCAAGATGCTTCACTTGAATTCCTAGAAAGAAATTGAGTTCCCCCATGGCACTCATTTCAAATCTATTCTTCATCAGCATCTCAAAGTCTTTGCAGAGCTTTGGATTAGTTGAACCAAAGATGATGTAATCCATATATATCTAAACTAGCAATGTGTCATTTCCTGTTTTTTTGATGAAGAGAGTCCAATCAATAGTACCTCTTTTGTATCCATGTTGACAGAGGTATGTTGATAGTGTCTCATACCACTTTCTTGGAGCTTGATGCAGTCCATAAAGGGCTTTATAAAGCTTGCAGACATAATCAGGATGATCTGGGTCTGCAAAGCCAGGTGGTTGTTTAATATAAACTTCTTCATCAATCACCCCATAGAGAAAGGTACACTTCACATCAAGCTGGTAGACCTTGAAATCCTTGGATGCAACATAAGCCGGAAATATTCTTACAGCTTCAAGTCTTGCAACTGGAGCAAAGACATCAGTGTAATCAATTCCTTCTTCTTGAGTGTATCCTTGGACAATCAGTCTAGCCTTGTTCTTGATGATGATCTGTCACACCCTTAAAATCCACGTGCGGGGTTTTACCGCTAGGCGTGTGACATACCAGGATCTCAGTCATTAGTTACTCAGAACGACTCTATATGAACAAACATTCAAAATCAGAGTTTAACTTTAAAATATGCAGAAGCGTTTAATAAACCAGAAAGTCCAAAGTAAAACAATATAATGCAAAATGCGCAAACACACGGGCCCAAATTAATGCCAACAAATACTTAAATGTTTAATAACCAAACCAAAACAAGTTTCAATCATGCTCACAACTACAATGATGCTGACCCGTGCATGTGCTCCTAGGCAATGGTAACCTCAACCTGAGAATAGCATACTAAAAGTGTCAACACAATGGTTGGTGAGTTCAAGAGTTTGCGTTAATCATAAAACAGTAATAGTTGCAAAATATAAGAGGTGTATCGAAATAGATAGCTAGTCTATGTTCATCAGTAATAATCATAGTGATTTCGCGATTGAAGCTGACTGTGTTTCGTTTGTTGCCTCCCGTCACGACTTACCAGGTCATGACGATGTTTGTGTTAAGACAAAATTGCACCCGTTGACCTCGAGTCGCACAGGTGGGGCTCGTCAGACACAGTAGTACTACCCAATATTTCCCGCTAATCATCATTATTAATAATCCGAAAGTGTGAGGACTTTCATGGTATTCAGCACTATATCATACTATACACAACTCATATAAAGTAAGCGTTTGTAAAACCAGTATGCTATCTCCCCCAAAAGAGAGTACGTAAAAGAGTGGGGCATGAACTCACCTAGTGTGCACAAGCAATAACCTAAGAGTTTAACTTGGAAAGAGAGTGGAAAGACAACCTTCAGAGGTCACCTAGAACACGCAAGTACATAAGTATGTGTACACAGAATCATAATGAAACCCTAAGTGCTCCATAAACCAAAGAACTCAAGGTTTTGGAAAAACAGAACACATTGACCCAGTTGACCCATTTGACCCATTCGTGACATTATAGATGAAAATTCATTTAAATAAAGCATAATAGTTCAAGACACATGATTTTCATACAAGTTGTTCACATATATCACTTTATTAACCACATGTATTTCCTAGATCATGATAAAACCAGATTTTCATACAAGTCATGCGAATCTCAAATAATCATCATGTTCAACATAATTATATCATAACTCATGCATCATACACAGAATCAGATCATGCACAACATGCCACGTGAAGCCACTCACGACTTCACACCCTAAACCCTGCCAATCCTACTAAGTAGGGGCCTCAAATTCGCACGTGTGTATGACGATCATCATCATATTATTCAACAGAATCCATGCCAACCAAAATATTCAACAATGACATAATACAATCCCAAACAACCATCCTATCATGACCTACATGACCCATCACCATGTACTCCCACAAAAGGACCAAATCTTTCCATTAACCAATTAAGCATTCATACAACCCAAACAATACATTCTACCACCTTAGAATTCATCCATGAACATACTAGCATGATCCTAACGTAACAAACATGCCCAAATCATCATATTCAAGATTTTGTACAAATAAAGTTTCCCTTTAGGGAAAGTACATCCCAAATCTATTCTTTCATGAATTACCCACATAATCATCAATAACATGCCCAATCTAGCTCATAAAAATCATAAACATTCATCAAACACTTGCAAACCATCCAAACACAAATCTTCATACACGAAAGTTTCCACTTTTGGCAAGGTACGAACTAGACTACCTAAATCATAGATTTCTTGCACCAAAATCATAATCCAATACTCATGTGTCATCATCAACCATATTACATCACCAATTCATTATAATTCATCAACATTCAACATCAAAAGTTTCTACATTTGGTAACCTATGAACTACAACATTCATTCTTAGGTTTCTAGCATTCATATCATCAATCTAACATCCATATACCATCACAAACACTTTAACAACATCAATCCATCATCAAATCATCATATTCATACAAATAAAGTTACTATTATTAGTAACCTATGAACAATGCATCAAAATCGAAGCTTTCTTGCATAATCAACGTAAACTAGCATCAATATAACCTAACTAAAATCATAACATCATCAAACAACAAAGAATCGACATTCAATTATAGGTTTCGAACACCAACTCTCAGCCAACATCAAAAACCTTGAAAAACATGTAAAAATCTAACCTTTAAACGTGTAATGAACAAGATTTGATGTTTCTAACGTGTTGTAATACTTGTAATCGACCAAAACCGATGATATTTGCTTGTTCTAGGGCTGAATTCAAAGTATGTGTGTGTGTAGAAGTCGACCGCGGCCGTAGGGGGTATTAGGGTTAGGATTTTTTATTTTGTTTAATTATTTTGTGATAATTACCCTTGTGCCCTTTGAATTTGTATTTTATAAAAATTATGCTTTGAAATACTCTTTTAAATGTTTTTAACTAAGATAATAAACATATGAACTAATAATAACAATTATATGTTTTATCTTTACTAAATACAAAACATAAGGATTAAACACACATCTTTCCACGTTACGTGATAAAATTTACAATTAAATATTTAAATCACGTAAACATATAAGCACAACTTAATAATCACATAGAAATTATTTGTTTCATATTATTAATTATTATTAAATTACCAACGTTCAACGACAACCAGTGTGTGCTCACGACACGTGTATTCAAGACTTAATGGAACTAACGGAGTTTGGTAACGGAAAATTACCGGATGTCACATGATCCCTCTATCATCTTTCTTGTTCCTGAATACCCATTTGGTTCCTATGACACTCTTCCCTTGAGGAAGATGACATAAGTTCCAAACCTTCTGTCTTCTGATTTGAAGTAGCTCATCTTGCATAGCTTCAACCCAGCTTCCATCCTTCAAAGCCTCATCAACCTTCTTCGGCTCTATCTGGGATAAGAAACAAGAATGTAGACAAACATGGCTGTCATGAGCTTGTCCTCTTGTTCTTACCCTTGAGTCAACATTTCCAACGATGTTTGTGGAGGGATGTGACTTGTGGATCCAAAGTTGAGGGATCACAGCAAGTTGGTTAGACAGATCTAAATTTTAGAAATTCTGATCTGGCAATGAGGTGTCTCCCACCACATCAGCACACTTATCAAGAGAGACTTGATCCAATGAGTGTATGACATCATTCATGTTGTCTTCAATGGAGTGGTTTTCAGCATCAAGAAGTTCTTGATCACTGTCACCACCCCCAGTTCCTCCTCCTGCATTTGAAGTTCCTTCTCCTAAATTATGAGCCTCTAAGCTAGAATTTGAAGGCAATTCATTCGAATCAATAGTATTAGTCATGCTAGTGCTGATGGGAGCTTCAATTGCAGGGTTAGTCACCACTGGAGCTGAAGTAGTCTTCTTGTTTGGTCTTCTCAGCTCAAAGCTTAGATCAGGATCTTCTGTTGACTTGTTATCTGTAGATCCTGAAACATTCTCACAAGATTTGTTAAAACAGTTGGTAACTAAGTCAAGATCAAATAGCCAATCCAGACTAAAACCTTTTACACAGGGTGTGTGTTCATTGAAAGTCACATTGGCTAACTCCTTAATGATTCTAGTTTTGAGATTGTATACTCTATAAGCCTTAGCTTGAGAAGAGTACCCAACAAAGTGTCCATCATTTGATTTCTCAGCAAACTTAGCTATTTGATCTTTGGTATTCAAGATGGTGCAAGGACATCCAAATGTTCTAAGAAAACCAATGAATGGTCTCCTTTTGTGCCACAGCTCATAAGGAGTCTTACCATGTGTCTTAACCACTAAAACTCTGTTGTGCACATAGCAGGCTGTGTTGACAGCCTCTACCCAGAAGGTGATGGGTAGTTTAGAGTCAGACAACATGGTTCTTGCAGCTTTAATAAGTGTCCTGTTTCTCCTCTCAGCAACACCATTTTGCTGAGGAGTCCTGGGAGCACTGTATTGTCTTGAAATACCCTTTTTATCACAAAATGTATCAAGGATTTCGTTTTTGAATTTGGTTCCTTGATCACATCTTATGATTTTGACCATGTGATCAGATTGATTCTCAATTTTCAGAATGAAATTCATTAAGATTTCAAAAGTTTCATCCTTAGTTCTAAGAAAAAACACCCAAGTGAATCTTGTGAAATCATCTGTGATCACCAAACAATATGAGGTCCTTCCTAAACTCATTACACTGGTAGGGTCAAGTAGATCCATATGTAACAAGTGTAGGAGAGTAGTGATAGAGTTCATTTCCTTTGGCTTGTGAGACACTTTATGTTGCTTCCCCTTCAGGCATGCAACACAGTGGTCATCACTTGTAAACTCTTTCTTTGGCATTCCAGTTACCAAATCATTCTTAATCAGTTTATTCATATTCTTAAAATTTACATGGCACATTCTTTTATGCCAAAGGAAAGACTCATCACTATTTGCTTTAGATAGAAATAAGAAATCTCTCCAGAGGGAGATGTTTCCTGTAAGTCCATCTTGTACATGTTTTCTTTCCTGGGGGCTCTGAGCAAAATATGCTCTTGAGGAATGTCAACCTCGGGCTTGAGAACAATGCACTCATGCTCAGTAAAAAGCATGTGATGTTTTTGGTCACAAAATTAGGACACACTCAAAAGATTGTATCCAAGCTCCTTGACAAAGTTTACCTTCTCAATATTGAGCTTACCATTTGAGTCCATGCCCCTACCAGTAATGTAACCTCCTTCTTCTCCTCTAAAAGCAACTGGTCCTCCATTAATTCTTTCAAAGTTTTGAAGTAGGGACTCATTGCCTATCATGTGCCTGGAGCAGCCACTATCAATGATCCACACATTTCTGTTTGCCTTTGGCTATCCCCGCATAAAAGAGATGATTTAGTTACATTTGGAAACCCAAGCCTCATTGGTCTTGGGCTTATAAAGTTCAGATGAAGGCAATGAAATAGTAAGTGATCCTATGTTCAGGCTTTGAGGATCATTTGCTGTTGCTAAAGAGGAGCTTTTAGTCTTAAGGTCTTCATTCATCTTTCACACCACCTTTAGAAGATTGGGCTTGACCTTCACTACTTTGGAAGCTTTTGTATCTTGGGAAGCTTTGGAGACAGATCCTTTGGAAGATCTTGCTTTCACTGCAGCAAGCTTCAGTGCTTCGGAAGCATTCCTTTCTTCGGAGACCAACTTTTCTTCCGAAGGCAATTTTCTACTTGCCTTCTTCTTCATTTTGGAGCTTCCGAAGGAAACAAATTTTCCTTCCGAAGCTGTTTGTTTCTTCTTCTTCTCAGAAGTTTTCTTCTTGATCATGTGGATAGTACTCTTAGGATTGTATTAAGAATCCTTAGCCAGATGTGAAGTACTACCACACATAACATGGTCCAATTCTTTCCTTCTAAGAGTCTTCTTTCCCAAAGAAGACTGAGCTTGAACACTTTCCTCTTCTTTCTCCACCTTTTCAGATGATGCAGCAACCTTCTTAGGGTGAAGCTTGCTCTTTGAAATGGATGGTTCAAGCTGTGCAGCAATGACACACAGCTGATCACTCTTCTTGTTGTTGCTGGAGTGAGTTAAAGCTGAAGTAGAACTCTTGGTACTAGAATTCTTGACAGGATCTTCAGCTCTCATCACCTTGAACCCTGCAGAGATAAATAGTTGTTTCTGTTTGGGATCAAAGGTGGTCTTGATCTCTTGAGCTTTTCTGGATCTTCTCTTTGCTCTTCTGATCAAGTTTTTTCTCTTGGTTTTGCTCAAACCAGCTTCTTTTTCCTCCTTAGGAGCATGGTGACCCTTTTTGGATTGACTCTCTTCATTCATCTCAGAGTCATCCCTCACCTTCTCCTCTTCATCCTCTTCATCACTGGGGTCTATGGATGGCAGCTCCTCTTGACCAGTTCCACACCTAGGAGATCTGACTGATAGTAGAGTGTGTGGAGGAGCTATCTCACTAGATCCCAGACCCTGCTTACTCTGATAACATACTTTTGCATGCAGAGATAAGGATATCATGTTCTTGAAGGTTTCTTCTTCAAGAACACATTTTTCTGCCCTACCTTTCCTGATCACAAGCTCAGCCTGGCATTCAGTCAACTTGGTAAGGAGATCCTTAATTTGAGTCATGTAGTTTGTCTGCTCATGTTTAAGAGTTGAAACTGTTTTCTCTAGATCTTCTATCCTTAATTGAGTCCTATAGTCATTTTCAGCTCTTTTAAAATCAGCTTTTAAAATATTTAAAGACTCAATATCAGATCTCATTTCCAAGTTGTAGGACCTGTATCTATTTACTTTAGCAATACATTCGGGAGAGCAAAGATGTTCAAGTACCTTGGCTTCATCATGATCAGCCATGAGTGCTTTGTTTGGAGATGCATCTTTAGCTTGAAAGCTCCAGTCAAAGCCTCCTTCTTCAACAGCAACTGCAGCTTGCTGTCTTGGCTCTCATTCTGGCTCCCTCCTTTAGTGTAGTTTGGCCTGGATGAAGCTTGGCCACCATTTGACTTAGGTATCTTGCATTCTCTAGCAAAGTATCCCATCTGGTTACAGTTGTAACACTTGACTTTGCTCTTGTCCAGCCCAAACTTGCCACTTGCAACATTGCTAGAAAACCTTCTCCCAGTCCTCTTGTAGAACTTCTGGGCTCTGTGAGTGAGAAGAGCTATTTACTGGACTATCTCCATGTACTCCAGATCATCTGGATGGATACAGTCCAGGTCTTCAAGAGTGAAAAGAAAGTTACCTCAACTTTCATCAGTAGAGACAAAAGCTTGAGAAGAACTTGTCTCTTTGAAGGGACTTCCTTGGATGTAGCTCTCTCTGGGTGTCACTGGGAAGGTGATGAAAGGACCCTTTTATGAGTTTTCAGGGTAGCAGATGAGATGATGCTGTGGTTCTCTACTATCCCTTTCAACCACATGAAGGGATAAACTCTGGTGAGTGTTGGAGTTACCAGATGAATTTTTCATGTTCATCTCCATCTGGTATCCACTGAGTATCACAAACAACTCAATGAGAGTAAGGGTCTTGAGGTTTTCAGTCCTCTTAATGACCACACAGTAGTGTGTCCATTGTCTGGGAAGAGAGGACATGAACTTCCTTACAATATCCATGTTCTCAATAGTTACCCCAACATCAGCTAGAGTATCCATAATCTCAACATACCTGAAGTATTGTTGAGTCATGGTCTCACCTGTCTTGAAGGTGAAGTTTTCAAACTGCTGCTTCAGGAGATCCTTCTTGTTCTCCTTGGCTTCATTTGAACCCTCATACATCAGTTTCAGTGCATCCCATAGCTGTTTAGCGGTCTTGCGCTTCTTGAAACCTCTATAGATGGAGTTTGGAAGAGCAGTTTGGACGGCTGTCATGGATTTCTGATCAACATCAATTCTTTTCCAGTCTTCATCAGAAAAGTCAGCCCTCTCCTTTGGTATCATGCCACCACCAGCAGCAGCTGAAGAGGTGCATGGTACATGAGGTCCATTGACTACAGATTCCCACATCCTGGAATCTTGAGACTTGATAAAGACTTCCATTCTTTGACACCAAGTGTCAAAATCCTCAGGAGTGATTAGTGGGGACTTTGTCATGGTTCCAGTTTCCATATCAGCTTTGGAGATGGCTGCCATTTGAAGAGTTAAGTGATGTGTGTAACTAAGAGGATTTGAAGATGGTGAGATCTTACAATCAAGAGCCTGGAATGCTCTGATACCAAATACAGGACCGTTAAAGGGTACTTAAGCTTGCACTTAGTTAACACACTTTAGGATGATCTTAAGATCACTTAACAATTCAAATAGAGAACTGTGAACCTTTACTGAAGATACAAGATAAACACAAGTAAAACAAGAACAAGAGCACAAGATAAAGTTTTCAAGGAAGTTATATATTGCTTCTCTTGTTCTATTACAAGTGTTGTACAAGTATATTTTAAATACAAGAACTGGAGACTACTTATACTACATCCTACAACCGTCAATATGCAAAAAGACAGTTGGAAGTGACTAATCTAGACAACAAGATCAGCCTAAAGTCAAAAGGTAGATTGCCTTTTGACTAGTGACTATGACAAGCCATAGCTCACTGACTTTCCTATTACAAAAATCCAAGAAGGAACAAAAACAGAAACTTGTAGGCGAAGACCTTATCTACTTTATCATAAAGTATGGAAGTTTCACCAACTATTGATAGCAGGTGAACTACCAGAGCATGCAGTGGAAAGTAGGTTGTTTTATGATAAAGTTGATGGAAAAGGTATCTTTTCTCTCTCTTCAGAGGAAAATCAGTCTTGTCTTTAACCAGCTTCGGAAGACTTTATCTTGAGAGCTTCGGAAGACTTCATCTTTTACCTTCGGAAGAGTTGAGTCTTTGGCTTCGGAAGACTTTACACTTAGAATATTTTTCAAGTTCAGTGTAAAGCTTCCGCAGCAGTTTCTTCTGAACTTTGGCTTCGGAAGATTTTACACTTAGCATTTTTCTTGAGTGTGTAAAACTTTCGAAGCTAGTTCACCTTTGTTCCGAAGTGCATGTTGGAAGACTTGGTTGTTTTGGTATCTTTTGGTTGCATCAGCCTCTTAACTTCAAAGGTTCCTACATTATCATATTATAATATTAAAATAAAAATTGTTTTGTTAATTAAAACTACAAAAATTATTTATTAATTTTTGAAATTTTCAAAAGTTATAATCTCACTTTTTATTTAATTTTAAGGTTTTAAATATTATAACAAAAACTCATTTATAAGTTTTATATCTTATAAAAAGCATTTTAAGTCAAACCTAAATTATTTCAAACCATTTTAAATCAATATTTTATAAATCATTTAAATAATTAATTATTCAATCGATTACTTTAACCAAGTCATTATTTAACTAATTATTAAATTAATTATTTCCTTTTTTTTACACTTTAATACTCAACCTTTATTTAATAAATTATTATAAATTAAATATTTAAGTAATGTTTGATTATCTAATTTCACTAATGATTCATTATTGTTTTCAATCTTAATTATTTGATCAATTTATTTCATCTTTATCGAATCAAGATATAATTGGTTACATTTAAACTAAGTATCAAAATCTCAAATTCCAATTGAAACCCTAATTCATCCTTAGTCTTTAAATCACTATTATTCTAACAAAAAGACACCAAACCTTAAGTTGAACTGTAAGGAATTTTTGGTGTCAAGTCTAGCATTGTATCATTTTCAAATCGATTATAATTACCAAGTGAGTATTCATAGCCTATTTTTCATGTTTTATATTTTGGGGAAATCATATGATTTATATTCAATCATTGATATTTATGGTTATTCTATTTCAAAATTCAATTCAGGACATGCTACGCTACTACTTGCGATTATATGTGCATAGTTAGATAAACTAGATGATAACACAATCATTAATTCATGCAACCACGGTAACAATGATAGATCTATTGGTTTGACAAACCAACCCAATTTGTTTAGTCGCGTGGTGATTAGAATTGGAATCATTCATTCTATAAGGCTTCGTCTGCGTACTAAGTCAATTCAGTCATTAGGTTTGACTGTGTTGGTTTGTACTTTATGTTACACTATTGCATTATAAGTCTTGACACTGCCATGTGAATTGAATTGTTTTCAATCTATTTAATCAATCTATATATATATATATATATATATATATATATATATATATATATATATATATATATATATATATATATATTCAAACCTGTGTTTACTTACCGGCTAATTCGTTACCTGACTAGTTATTTTTTCACATGATTTTTCAAGAATGCAGATTAGTGGATTTCTTCATGCTCATTTAGGACTTAGACCTAGTTTAATAAAATGCTTTTGTTATATTTACTTGGATTATTGTTTAATTGTAATGTATCATTTGATTAGTATCATTCAATGAAGATGACATTTAATATATTTCAACGTATTTACTATCATGTGTTATGAACAATCGATTCACATTCGTCCGCCCCGATGATTCCACCGTCGGTCGAGGTGTGACAAGTTCTACCTTTATGAACACATTAATCTATATTGACAATAATAGTGCTATCTCAATTATTAATAATCAAGTACAACACTTAGAGAGAAAGCGTATTGATATCAGATACGTTTTTATTAGAGATTATGCTGAAAAGAAGCTTATTTACTTAATCAAAGTTCATACAAATGGAAAATATGTAGATATTTTCACAAAAGCTTTTGATGAAACAAGGTTTAAATATCCTTATATCTGCTACAAGATGATTGAGCTATGATAAATTGAATTTTGATATTTTCTTGTCTTTAAACTGTTTTTAATAGTTATCCATACAAAGAAGTAAGCCTAGTGATGTTCTTAAAATTAATCCATAACCTACACCTTCTAAAAAACTATGAGTTAGAAGTAGGATTGGTTTCGAAGATCTATATTTTCAAAAAAAACACGCTTCTTTTGATATATATATATATATATATATATATATATATATATATATATATATATGTATATGTATATGTATATGTATATGTATATGTATATGTATATGTATATGTATATGTATATGTATATGTATATGTATATGTATATGTATATGTATATGTATATGTATAGGAATGGGTTCTAATGTTAACCTAAGAAACTAAAAGAACTCTTTAAACTTATATTTAACCATTAATTTAATATTAAATAACCAAGATTCTATTTGTTTGGCTAAGATAAGATCAGGGGCAAGAAGGTCATTTTAGTGTTTGTACTTTTTCTGAAACATGTCAAGTCTCTTTATTGATAAGCACTCATAATTTTAAAGTTAAAAAACTCAATTTACTCAACCTTTAGAAACACCTTAAATGTTTTTGTTTTGTTTTTTTTCTTGAATCGCACCACTAGATCTGAATTGTGTCTTAGTCATCAACACCATCGTGTCGTCTTTCTCGCCACCGCCGCCGACGTCGTCTTTTGCACCACCTAATCTAAGTGTGAAGCAATGAAGCTCGCATGGCTCAGATCTGTGTACGAATCAATGAAAGCTTGTGAATTAATTGCACCACCGGATCTGATGGTTTAATTGTTGTTCAAGTTTTAAATCTGGAGGAGATCAAGTTCAAGTAAAAGAATTTTTGTTTACTCTCGTCTACTAATAGTGAATTCATATTTCTATTAGTTTAATTTGATTTTATATATAGAATATTTTTCATGTTATTAGCTATATTATAATTAGAGATGTTGTTGTAGGGTACAGACATGGAAGAAAGAATTTTTTAGCTTAATTCAGTCATCTGCTTCAATTGTTACGATGCAATATTGAATCCGTTTAATGGGTTTGTTTTGATTTCACATATTAGACATCAAATGAACTTTCTAATTTGATGATTTCATCATTTTAAAAGTTAATTGTGTAAGAAAAGTTGGGAATATAGGTGGATCATCAAATGAACTTTCTAATTTGATGATTTCATCATTTTAAAAGTTAATTGTGTAAGAAAAGTTGGGAATATAGGTGGATCATCCTTGAAAATAAATATGTTAATTCATATTATTTGTAATGTTTAAAATATAGATTTATGGGTGGTCTCTTTAGTATGATGATAATTGCAGATAGTTTATGCAATTTAATTAACAACTAACCTTCAATTACCTGTTAGATAGATTAATCATTGATGGTTTTTGTATAAATGACATTGGATTCTTTAAAGATTTTCTAAATTTAATAATTTCAAGATTGACAATTTAATATGATGAAAATTGCATGTTGATATACAACATGATTTTTTGTTACAGTGTTGTAGTTTTGTTTATATGGCTTTAATTACAATATTGAAATTTCATTATGGTGGTGTAGTTAAATGGTTTAATATTGTTTTGGTTGTTAGGTTTCTGAAATCATAGAGGTGTAGTTACATGGTTTAATTTCATTTGTTTTATATTTTTTTTACAGATTGATTTACATTGGTTAATATTGGTTTACATTAGTTTACATTGATTTACATTGGTGTAAATTTGTTTGTTTATTGTAACGATTGTGTTACTATTAGTTGGAGTGGTATAATATCAGGTAATTAACAGTGTAACAAGTTGTTTTCATTACAACTTTGCTAAAGTTTACATTGATTTTAGTAAAATTCAAAATTTACAACGGTAAACTTTTGATATCCGAACGTATATATACTTTTTACACCTCCCATCATCGTCTTCTTTTCTTTCCACATTCTCCATTGCGTATAATGCACACGTACACCATTTTCCTAATATATTGAGAGCGGCAACGACATTCTCGTATGCTAGCTCTTGATATATCGAGAGCGTCGGGAGCATTCTGGCAAGCTAGCTCTTGATATATCGAGCGCGTCAGGGGCATTCTCGCATGCTAGCTCTTAATATATCAAGTGCATTGGGGGCATTCTCACATGCTAGCTTTAGTATTATTTGTGTATATTAGAGAGTTAGTTAGTTGAGGAGGTTATGGTTGTTATGGTTAGTTAGTTGGGGAGGTTATGGAATATCCTTCTAGATTATTCTTGATTCTCCTATATATAGCTCTCTCTTGTATGTGCTTAGTAACACTCAAAATACTGAAAACAAATATAGAATTCCTTTCTCTCTCACTCTACTCTGATTTCATGGTATCAGAGCAACAGCTCTGAAATTCCGGTCAATTTTCGACAATTCCGACCGGCCAATCTCCGGTAATTCTTGTTCTTACACCATGTACATCCATAACTTCATCTTCTTCCTCTGCACCAACCAATACCACTACAGCTTCCATCAATACACTAGCAAACATAGCAAATTTCCTGACAATTAAACTAGATGACAGTAACTATTTGAATTGGAAGCATCAAATTGTAATAATTTTGAAGACCTTAGGTCTGTTGAAGTTTCTGAAATCAGAATCACTTGTTCCAGCTGATGATTCTATTGAAAGAGATGCTTGGGAGAAGAGTGATGGCTATGTCCAAGCTCTAATTACTACAACTCTTTCTTCTTCGTTACTACATCTTGCTCGAAACTCAACGTCTTCTGCTTCGTTATGGAAATCAATAGAGGATTCATTTGTTCAGATTGTTTTCGCCAAACAATCTCAATTACGCACTCAATTTCATCTTCTCAAACAAGACTCTAAATCAATTGTTGATTTTCTTAACGAAGCAAAGGACATTGTTCACTCATTAAACGTAATTGGAGATTAGATTTTCGATGAGGTACTTGTTCTGCAAATTCTTCAAGGATTACATACGGATTATGAGCATTTCGTGATGAATATTGAAAATCAAGATAAATCTCTTAGGTATTCTCAATTGCGATCAAAATTGCTCACTTATGAGGCGAGATTGAAGCAGAGGCAGTCAACAACACCTCCATCACTTGCTGCTATGACTGCCTCCATATCACAACCACCATATGTTCCTCTTTCAAAGGACATTCCATGTCAAATTTATGCTAAAGTCTGTCACAAGGCCTCAACCTGCTATTTTTATACACTTCTACTGAATCTGTGCAGTCGCGCCATTATGGTGGTCCAATTTGGAGAGGAAATTGATCTCAAGGCACTGGTGGTCGCTTTGGCAGTGGTCGTGGTGGCTCGCGGTGGCTCGCGGTGGTCTCCGCATGGTTCATTCACTACAAATTTGGCATCTGTTTCTAGTGATGAGATGCAAGGCGGACATGGTTCCTCCCTAAGGCATGGTGTTGGACTTTTAGGCCCAGGGCCTTCTTCTGCTTATTCGCATGGAATGTCTTCCTTTGGGCCGGGTTCAGCTGGGCCACCTACTTATGGAACGCATGCAATGGCTTCATTTGGGCCAGGCTCAGCTGGTACTGGTGCTCGGCCTATTTCTTCTGGACAATCTTCTGTTAGTAATAGGTAGTACTTTGGCCTTAACAGCAGTACTCAGATTGGGCCTGCTGTCTCCGGGTTTGGGCCTGAGCATTTCTAATCTTGGACATCTTCTCTTTGTTATGGTCTTCATGCTGACCTTTCTCGCACATGTCAGGAGGTTGAGTCCTGGATTCCTGATTCTGGTGCCACTGCTCACATGACATCCGACTCTTCTATTGTGTTTGGAACTGTTCCATATACTGGTACGGAGCGTGTCATTGTTGGTAATGGTACATCTCTTTCTATCTCCCATATTGGTTATTCCTATCTTCATTTATCTCGTTGGGTTTTACTTCTTTGTCATGTTCTCATTGTTCCTGGCTTAGCCAAGAACCTCTTATCAATTACACAACTGGTAAATGATAACCCTATATCTGTTTTATTCTCATGTTTTGGTTTGTCTATACAGACTCACACAGGCAGGCTCCTCCACCACATGCGAGCTAGTCCTCGTCAGCTCTACTCTTTTTCTGCTACATTTTCTAACTCCCGGGAGCTTTGGCATTCAAGGCTGGGGCATCTATCTGATCCTGTGTTGTCTAGGCTGTCTTTTTTACCATTGTCTAATAAATTTTTGCATAAGCCTTGTAATTCATGTTGTATCTCCAAATCTAGTCGTTTACCATTTCCATCTATTGTTTCACATTCTACTATTCCATTACATGTTATTCATTGTGATATATGGGGTCCTTCACCTATTATGTCTCGTTCTGGCTATCATTATTTCATTACGTTTATTGATGACTTTAGCCGTTTTACGTGGATGTATCCCTTAACTAGTCGATCTCAGGTTGTTGACGATTTTCGTCACTTTCGACATTTGGTCGAAAACTTGTTCTCTTGCACTATCAAACATCTTCAATAAGATGGTGCTCCTGAGCTTACTCGTGGTGATATGGCTTGTTATCTTTCTGAGTCTGGCATTATTTCTCGGATTTCTTGCTGATAATTGGGTATAATGCATGCATTTATCATTGTTAATATTACTTTTTTAATATCCTTTATGTATCAAATGGTATTACTTTGTTACGTATTTGAAATGTAGGTTAAATGAAGCTTAAAGGACATTATTTTAGAAGGATACAAAGGATAGCAAGACTATAGTTTGAAAGGTGCTGAAAATAAAGAAAACTATGCAAACTGCAGGGAGGCCGTAAGCTACGGCCTGAGGCCGTAACTTACGGCCCTGTGCTAAGTCCGACTGTAAACCCCGTAAGGCAGGAGGTTTGGCCGTCTGGTTGAAGGTAGGCCATAACCTACAGCCTATAGGCCGTAAGTTACGGTCTAACGTGATATTTTGAGGATTGTTTCAAATTTTAAAACCTATTTAAACCCTAACATTAGGGTTTCGAGAAGAGACTTGCCTCCAACCCCAAGAACAAATCTTTAGACTATTTGGAGCCCTTGGAACTCTCTTTAATCATCAATTGATCAAGGATTCATATGCCAAGTTGAATATTGAAGAGATTTTGATGAAGATGAAAGGCTAAACATCCGCGATCTTCACCGGGTGGATGGTTTGTGATTAGATTATGCTTTCTTATGTTCTTACCTAGTGAAGACATAAACTTTGATTGTTTAAAAACTTTTATTCGTTTATGTGTTTTGAATCATGTGTTGATTAAAGATTCGTGTTAGTTGATTTGATTATTACTTATCAAGTTATCAGTTTTACATTGTTAACCATTGAGTAGTAATTAGGTTATCATCATTAATCGGTGATTGCAAATAAAGTTTCTAGATTATGGCATTAGTTAGTTTACTAATTAATTTACATAATCGGATATCGAGTTGGTAATTACCATTCAACATATGTGAGATTTCAAGATTAGATGAAACATAAACCTTGTATTAAATTATATTCCTGAAACTCGGGTGTGATCTCTTTCATCATAATAGTTTTAAATCAAGTCCAAGTTTTGTTTTGTTTATTAAAGTAATTTTTTTTAGTTAATCTCATCTACATCCATTTACAGTCAAGAGACACTAGTTCAGTTTTCTAAATTAGTAAGTTAGTTTAATAATCAAACAAATCGTGTAACACTAACCACATGCTCCCCGTGGATACGATACCTGACTTACCCTAGCTACCTAGGTTAATTAGGTTTTTGCATGACCCCAATGACAGGTCATCACTTGCCCTTATACACCCTAACAAAATGGGGTGGCTGAGCGCAAGAATCGTCATCTTTCTAAGGTTACACGTGCATTATTATTTCATTCTCATCTACCGAAGAAATTTTGGTATGATGCTTATGCTACTGCAGCCTTTCTCATTAATCGGCTTCCTACGCCGGTTCTCTGCCATTCCTCTCCTTATGAGGTCTTATTTGGTACACGACCTGAGTACTCACTTCTCCGTACTTTTGGGTGTTTGTGTTATTCGTTCATTGGCGACACTCGCTCGGATAAACTTTCCCCTAAATCTACTCCGTGTGTTTTTCTTGGCTATGCACCTAGTCATCGTGGTTACCTTTGTTATGATCCATGTACTTCTCGCACTCTCACTTCTCGTCACGTATTATTTCATGAGACAGTGTTTGAGATTCCAGGGGCTTTGTCTTCTACTGACTCTTCAGATTCCTCTTCTTTTGTTGAGTTTGTCATTCCTCCTCCTTTATATTTTGGTTCCTCTTCTATTTCTTCTAGTGCTCCTTCTTCTTCCTCTTCTCCTCCTCCTCCTCCTCCCCCTCCTCCTTCTTCTTCCTCTCTTCTTTCTCATCCTATGGTCACTCATTCGTGTGA
The DNA here is from genome assembly GCA_025506505.1 of Flaveria sonorensis. NCBI lineage: Eukaryota > Viridiplantae > Streptophyta > Magnoliopsida > Asterales > Asteraceae > Flaveria > Flaveria sonorensis. The sequence continues at coordinate 51,305,942 of CM046423.1, forward strand.
TCATACTCGTCAGCCTAGACAGTTTCCTAGTCATGTTCTTTTTCATGTTACTACCTCCCCTACCACTGAGCCCTCTTCCTTCTCTCAGGCTCAGCACTTCTCTGTCTGGTAGGATGCAATGCGTACTGAGATTGCTGCATTGCATTCCAACCATACTTGGGATCTTGTTCCCTTGCCTACTACAGCCAATGTTATTGGTTGTAAGTGGGTTTACAGGATTAAACACAATCCTAATGGTTCTGTGAGTCGTTATAAAGCCCGGCTTGTTGCTAAGGGCTTTCATCAGACTGAGGGGATTGATTATACTAAGACATTTAAACGTGTGGTTAAGCCTACCACTATTCGTCTTGTCTTGTCTATTGCCTTCTCTCGTGGCTGGTGCATTCGCCAAGTTGATGTCAACAATGCCTTTCTTTATGGTGACTTATCTGAGACTATGTACATGTCTCAGCCACCTGGCTTTGTTGACTCTGCTAGGCCTCATCATGTTTGTCTTCTTCGGAAGGCTCTTTATAGCCTCAAGTAGGCTCCTCGGGCTTGGTTTTCCAAGCTTTCTTTAGCTCTTTTGGCGAGTGGGTTTACTCAGTGTGTCTCCTATACATCCTTATTCGTTTTCCAGCATGATAGTGATATTTGCTATATCTTGGTGTATGTGGATGACATCATTATTACTGGGAGATCCTCTACTTTTGTCACTTCATGATTGCTCATTTGCATTCCCAGTTTGCCCTTAAGGATTTAGGGGATTTATCCTATTTCCTGGGTGTTCAGGCAACTTTTTCTGATGACTGTCTGCATTTATCTCAGCAGCGCTACTTGCTTGATTTGTTACAGCGTACCGGCTTAGCTCAGTGTAAGCCACTTTCTACCCCTGTTGCTTCTGGTCACCAATTATCTAAATATTCTGGGATACCTTTGGATGATCATGTGCTATATCGCAGTACTGTGGGTGCTTTGTAGTATTTGGTCTTGACTCGACCTGAGATTGCTTATGCCGTCAGTAAGGTGCCACAGTTCTTACAGACACCAACTAATCGTCACTGGGTTGCTGTTAAACGTATTCTACGCTATCTTCGTGGTACCCTGTCTCATGGTTTGACTATATGTCGTTCTACCTGCTATGATCTTCATGGGTACTCTGATGCAGACTGGGCTGGTTGCTCCGATGATCGTCGTTCCACTACTAGATATTGTGTGTTTCTTGGACCCAATCTTATTAGTTAGAGTTCTAAGAAACAACATACAGTTGCTCGTTCTAGTACTGAGGCTGAATATCGTGCTCTAGCCCATACTGCCGCTGAGATTCGCTGGATTATGTCTTTATTGAGAGAGCTACATATTTCTCAGCCTTGTCCTCCTACCCTTTGATGTGATAATATTGGTGCCACTTATCTTGCTGTTAATCATGTGTTTCATTAGCGTACGAAGCATATTGAGATTGACTTACATTTTTTTCGTGATATGGTTCTATCTCAGACTCTTTGTGTTCGGTATGTTCCGACTGCTTCTCAGATTGCTGATGTGTTGACTAAAGGGCTCTTTTCCTCTCGCTTTGATGTTTTACGGTCCAAGCTTCACGTGGCATCTTCCCTCTCAGTTTGAGGGGGCATACTAGAGAGTTAGTTAGTTGAGGAGGTTATGGTTGTTATGGTTAGTTAGGTGAGGAGGTTATAGAATATCCTTCTAGATTCTTCTTGATTCTCCTATATATAGCTCTCTCTTGTATGTGCTTAGTAACACTTCAAATATTAAAAACAAAAATAGAATTCCTTTCTCTCTCACTCTACTTTGATTTCAATGTACACTTTTGTAGAGATGTAAAAGTTCGACAACCCCTTGCATCATAAGTCATTTAAAATTACTCACAACTTCTCACTAAGTCACCAACAATTTGTAAAAATAAATCTTTATTCTTCTGAAATCTTCGTCGAAACATCTTGGGTGTGAACGTTAGAAGGTTATCACCTGAATAATGTTCCATTAATCGGTTATGAGAAGATTCATGATTGTCTCCCTGCACATACCGTAACAATATAACCATTTTTAATAAAATAAAATAAATAAAACCTTCTTAAAAAATTAAAATTAAAAATAAAACATTTACTAAACTAAGTAAAGAAAACCTTTTAAATAAATTGAAAGTAAAAAATAAAACATTCAACTTGATGCGGTGTCTTTAACTTCGTCTGTGGATGTCGAGACCAAGGTACCAAATATTCAAACTTTCTTCTACTCGTCCTGACATTTTTACTCTCGACTTCTCTCGAAAGTTGAAGACTCAAATGAAAATGATGGAAGGTTAAAATCCAACATATCCATCGAGAGATATTTGAAAAAAAAAAGATTTGGGTTAGAAATTGATTTTCTTTTGGGTGAATTATCATTAGTTTGAAACTTATATATATGGTTAGAAAATATATATTTTCTAAACCTCACGGTATTTTAATAGTAATATTATCATTTTTGGGGTGACATGTAATGTTTGGTCAACCAATGAATTATCACTATTTTTATGTTTCTCCTATTTAACCCCGGAATCCGGAGGAACGGCAGTGGCGGAGCTTGAACATTCTCGTATAGGGGCGGGGGCGAAATTAATTTTTTTAATGGGGGACGAACTCTATATTTATATAAAAATTTACATTACCGGGCAAAAAATTTACATTATCGGACTAAAATTTAACACTACCGACAAAAAAAAGAGGGGAGGCCCCCACTATCCTCCGCCAGTGGGGAACGGTGCTTCTGCTCAAAGCTTTTGTTCACCGTCCTTCCTAGCCTCTTTACCGAGTCGACTAGGAATGACCTTAGTCACTATTGTATGAAATTACACCATTATATATTTTTAATTTTAGTTATATATACAAACAAAATATATATAAAACAAACATTTGTATTATAACTACACTATTTATTATGCAATAATATATCATATTAAGAAAAAAAAATCTATGTTTAAAATGTCGACCCTATTAGGCTGGATTTATGAAGCTCAATTCGAGTTTGTTTATTAAACAATATTTAACATGGAATTGACCTTTGCATGGCTCGCTTAACCTCAGCTCGAGATTTTAATGAGTCAATATCAAATAACTCACGAATAACATAGTTGTAAACAAATCTAATTTGTGAGAACACCGAGCCGTTTGAGTCAGATACGGTGGTTGTGATTGTTTTCAAATACAAGCAATCAAAACACTTTCTCTATCATTAGTCGAACTATCAAACTCTCACCAAATAAACAAATGTCACATAAATAGAACATTCGATACCAAACTAACCTAACACAATACCCCACCAACTTCACCTCACTTGCCTATAATTACACTGATGTTCCTTCATAACTTCCTCATAATCAAGGTTTCTGTTTTGTGTGTGTTTGCATTATTCTTAAACAAAAAGATGTATCAGTTTCACATAAAATTTTGGTCAAGAGGGGTAATTTTGTCATTTACTATAATGGCAACTATGTTTTCATCATCATTTGCTAAAACTTGCTCAAACTATGCATTTGCAAGCAACAAAATATTCAATGCTTGCAATATCCTCCCAGTTTTGAACTCCTTTCTCCATTACACATACAACCCATCTTCCAAAACACTCAAGATCGCGTACCGCCACAAGAACGTTGGTTCTTCGCGGTGGGTCGCGTGGGCCATAAATCCAACTTCTCAAGGCATGGTGGGCTCACAAGCAATTGTGGCATTCAAGCAATCAAATGGCAAGATGAAGGTTTACACTTCACCTGTTACAGGTTATTCAACACAGTTGCGGGAAGGTGACCTGAGTTTCGCGGTTTCTGACTTGTCGGCTACTTATTCGAATAATGAGATTATTATTTTTGCCACTTTGGATATGCAAAATGTGAGCACGAAGCTGAATCAAGTTTGGCAAGATGGGCATGTTTTGAATAATGTCCCTATGGTTCATGCTACTTCTGGAGATCATATTAAGTCTATGGGTACACTAAATGTTGTTTCGGGCGAATATGGGAGTGCAACAAGAGCAGGAAGTGCAAAAACCAAGAAAAGAAACGTGAGTTTTTAAAGTTTTAATTTTTTTTTTTAAGAATGGTTAACTCTCAAACTCCCTAAACCTACTAGTAAATCTTAAGTTGTAGGGTCATTCAAAATTCAGATATCCGGAAAGAGTTTCGGATAACTAATTTCCCTATTTGAAACGGTATATGAAATTACGGATATTAGAATTTTCGGATACGAATTCAGATTGCAAAACGATATCTGAAAAAACTAAAAAAGTAATAATTATATACAAATATAATAATAACTTTAAACTATCAAAACAAAAATTAAAAAATACACACAAATATATATACATTATATTACGGTTTTCGATTTGGTTTTACTTATGTTTTAAATTATAAAAATAAAAAGATATATATAAATATAAAATTTTGGATAGTTCGAATATATGAACTATCCAAATTTCCTAACATCATTGTTCGATTCCCAATCCAAAAATATATTCAAATTTTGTATCTTGAAATTCCGAATTTTCGGATACTTCTGTTTTGGAATTTCAGATATTTCATTCGGGTATTTTATACACACCCCTAACCTTCAACCACACGAGAATGAACTCGTTTACTACACACTATAATAGCTTAGGCTATAAGCCCTTTGCAAAAAACTTCTGGTTTATCTTGGTGATGATAGTTAACTTGATTTGGAAGTGATGCAGATTCATGGCATCCTAAACGCAATCAGCTGGGGGATCATGATGCCTCTTGGCGCTATGATGGCGCGATACATTAGGGTCTTCGAATCAGTAGACCCTGCATGGTTCTACCTACACATCACATGTCAAACTTCTGCATACATCATTGGAATAGCAGGTTGGGCCACCGGAATCCGGCTTGGCAGTCAGTCTCAGGACATCGAGTTCACCTCACACAGAATCATCGGTATCATCCTCTTTTGTGTGGCCACTCTCCAGGTACCTCTAGGCTCTTAAAAGAGTTCATTACTTTTTAACTGTTACTATTATTCTACTCATTTTTATGAACTACACCAATTCCAAATTTATAGAATCAAACTTTGGTCTTCTGCTAATATATACGGACTCTATCATGCATGCACCTTTATTTAGGCAAGAATTAAAACCTTCAACTTGTTGGTAATCCATAATTAATTACAATATTTGTTTTGATGATGCTTATTAATTACAAATCGGGTAAATACCATGAAAAACTAATATACTTTTAGTTTTTTCTTACAAAAGTCTCTGTATAATTTTTTACATGTAAAAAACCAACATATTTCTGTTTTGTCTCATAAAAGTCATTCAACAGTTTTTACACATAAAAACCAACAAACTTTTTATTTTTTCACATAAAAATCCATCAATAATTATATACACATTTAAGTCACTTCACTTTTTGGATTCGAGCAAATTATAAAAAGAAACTAAAACAACTTTTGCACCGATTGTTTTGTTTGCGGTGTATTTTCCACCCTATGCGGCTCGTTTAAGTTATAAGATCCCGAGTTCGGATTGTTTAAGTTGTGGGAGCTCAAGCTCTACTCGTTTAAGTTTATAATGAAGTGAATTTAATATGTAAATAATTGTTGAGTGGTTTTTATGTGACAAAACAGAAAATATGTTGGTTTTTATGTGTTAAAACTGTTAAGGGACTTTTATGAGACAAAACAGAAAGTATGTTGGTGTTTTACGTGCAAAAAATTATACAGAGACTATTGTGAGAAAAAACTAAAAGTATGTTGGTTATTTATAATATTTAACCTTACAAATTTAAAGAGTTAGTGTTAGAAAAATCTTTAATAAACTAATAATTATGAATTCGAAGTGTTATTATCATAAAAAATCAATATAATTATTTTTTTCATGAAAATTTTTGATATTTTATATCAATTCGTAAAATATATGAAAAGATCACCAATACAAAAGTGTGAATGTTATGGTAAAGAGTCATTATGCTATAAAAGTTCATAAATTACGTACATCCAATACAAGTTTAAAGACTTTAATACCAAAAATCAGTTTATTGACTTTTTTTTATGTATTTTTAGTGCTACAAAATTTTTGTGATAATGACTAAATTCGGAATGAAAAATAGTTATACGTTAACTTAAGCCGTTGGAACTAAAAGGTTGTTTCAAGATGTGGTTGGTTGTACATACGTAGGTAATTGCTTTGCTTGTAAGGCCAAGGAAGGATCACAAATACAGGATTTATTGGAACATCTACCACCATTCACTTGGCTATGGCATCATCATTATGGGAATCATCAACATATTCAAAGGCTTTGACATTTTACACCCTCCACATAAATGGAAGCGGTCTTATAGTGGCATTATCATAGTCTTAGCTATTGTTGCAGTGTTTTTGGAAGCTTACACTTGGTTTGTGGTCTTAAGGAGGAAGAAAGCCGCAAAATCGGAGAAGATGATTAATGGTAGAAATGGCCATAATGGATACGGTGTGGCTACTAATGGTTGATCTTGATTTGATCATCACCAATGATTTTGATCGATCTTTTACTTATTTTATAAAGTATTTGTAAGATTATTTTTCTCGTATATTCTATAAATGATTTTAGGATTCTATGAATGGTATAGTATGATATTGTATTGTGTTGATCGTATATCAACATAGATGTGGTGTATTTAGACTTAGTTTTGTACTGTGTGTGTGTATATATATATATCCTAATAATTGTTTATATTTTTTGACACATGTCATTTTCACATCCACTTTCACATTTATTTTTCCGCCTAAACTATTTATATTATTTAAAAAAATCAAATAACTAATTTCCAAATCTTTCTTTTTCTCTATCTATATTATAAATCTAAGTTTTTCTTTAATCAATAATATTAAAAAGACATTTTTCATTAATAAAAACTAAGTATTTTGATTTAAAATACACTTTTTCAAAAACAAATTTTGTAAGAGTATTATTTTTTCTAAAACAATGAATATTTTTTAAGTAATGAAATTATTTTAAAATCATTCTTATTTTAGGGTAAAAGTTTTATATAAAAAATTTACAAAACAAATCCGGAGTTTTCAAACAACGAGATATTGATAAAAATAATTTTTTATCAAAATAATATTTTTTTAGAACGAACGTTTTAGAAATAATAAAAATATTTTATCAATTAATCAAAGTATTTACTCATACGTAATTTCAGTTATATTTTATATTAAAATAACGTTTTACAGTTACTAACTTTTCATTAATAAATATTTAGTATTTTTCTTATTTAACCCGTGTAATACACAGGGTTATACCCTAGTCTGTGTGTGTGTGTATTCCTATTTCTTATATACATTATACTGTGTTTGAATGAGAATTCTTTAATTTTGTTCGCGTTAGATGTCATTATAGGAAAACTGTTGTGGTAGAATCACGCTTTCTATGCCCACGAGAGATCTTAATTTCAATAGTGGGCTTGAAGCAACTAGAATGGAAGAATTTGATCACGTCATGTAATTTTATTCCTGGTAACCATTCTTTCTTTTGTTGAATAAACAACCATTGGTGTAATATCTGTGAGTAAGTTGGGTCATTCTTACAAACATCTATTAAAACTTACAACTTTCATAAGTTATAATACTTGCTTGAGTTATGTTCCTTCCAACTTGCTCATGAATTGGATTTTGCTAAACAACATAATTAAAAAACATGAGGTGGTCTCAACCTGCTAATGGTAACTGATATATTTTGACAAACAAAATAGCAACATCGATGAATACTAGTTGTCGGTATGTATCGACATAAGGCCGACGAACATTGTAAAAGATACAAGAAAAACCTTAAATTAAGTAAGGTTAATTATCAGCAATTATGACAGGTTACCGACACACTCCATGTCTGGGTCACATGAATGTTATTGATGGATTACAGTCTCAAGAAAAGCGTGGTTTCATCGATTCTGGAAGGAACAATGTTAAAATTGGCTCATCATTGGTATTATGTCGGAGTCTTGAGGATATGATTTTTGATAAGTGATATATGAATAATATACATGTTAGATAATATATCATCCCTTATTTCAATCATTTCTTGGTTGTAAATTCATTTGGATTGACAATTAATTGTGTTTAATTTATATTGTGTAGTATTAACTGGGCTCTTCGTTATTATGGGGAAAACTGAAGAGATAAGAGAAGTTTTATGAGTATAGCTACTAACACGGTTGTGTCCCACCTCAGCATGCCCATGTGAGTGATCATGGATTGCCTTGATAAACTTTTCAAGCATTTAATGGCCGAGACAGTTGTTTCACTTATAAACACAACCTTGAGCAAACTCAAATGTGCTTTTAAACCTAAATTGATCCTTTTTACCTAGACAAAACTCTAAGGACTTAAAACCTAGTTCTTTCCAACGCTTAAGATAACTTTTACCATTTATTGAAGGAAGAAAAACCATGATTGAAGATCATGCACTTTAAGGAGGAATCTAACACCACATAATCCCACTTCTTCTAGTTTTGGTTTGATAAACCCTTAATTAATTATGATTCATCCTTCCTACAAGCTTGGTTGCGGTTTTTGTAAGCTTAATGAGCTAAACACTCTTAATCACTTAGATTAAATAAAGTTCATCATGCTTTGACAGTTTGTATGTAACCTGTGGTAATAATTATGTCAATATTTACTACAAGCGATGTATGTTCTTCAATAATTGTGTAAGTTTGTTTAACTAGATGACATATTAATCTTGTGGGTGTTATAACCATTGGAAAAAAATTATGTGTTAAAGCATCTATTCATGGATTGCATATTTTATGTGAGATATATGGCATTTGACTATGAATATTGAATGAGGGTTGAATATTTAACAAAGTTAGATAAGTGTGCATCCTTTTTTTTACATGTGTTTGTGATAATCATTGTATTTGTTATGAATTCATCTTATCTATGTGTATGTGTTATTAGAGATATTGAGCTACATATTTGGGATAACACATACATAAGTTGAGAAAATTACATATCTATTGTTACATACACAAATTGAGGTGATTAATAAGTGTTTATCGCGTTAACTTTCTATAGATGTATGAGTTTGGATAGTCTTGAAGGGAGCCCATACCATCTTCCATATAGATTTAATAATATCATTGATTCATAAATAACTTTAGGTGATAATTATGTGTTTATCATTCTAGTTTTTAGAAGAGTTATATGATTAGATAACCTTGATAAAAGTCTAACTTATATCCATACATCATATGTAAGAAATGATCTCATCATAGGTTCATGCATATTGTTATTCTTTTGCTAAACTGATTCAAAGTTTAAGTGATATCTTCCTTTGATTTATTAACTTCATCATTGTTCAATTGGTTCAATTATACTAACTACTAGTTAATTTGGTTCACTTATAATATTGACAAATCATCTATCTTTATTAGTTGAATAATAATACATGTAGTACCTACCGTATCCTTGATTTGATAGTTGATTATTGCTAAACTTATACTACATATATGACATGTACACTTATTTATGTGTTTGTGGTTTAGTTCTTAGGTGAAAATCAATTATATTAATTTAAAACTAGATTGTGTGAAAAATCTTTATTGTGTATATGTACACATCCCTACTAACTTCATATGGAGATTTAGGGCTTCCCAATTTAGAAATAAACTAAATATTCTAAGGATATATTAGAATGCCTTTAGAATTGATAATATGAAGCTGTCCTTCCTTTAGCCAGAATTCACATTTTGATAATTTAGCATATAATTTCTCGTTTCTTAATAATTTAAATAATATTTAGGTTGATTCGTGTATTTATGTCAAGTTTTGCAATAAATAAGAATATCATATTTGAACATGATTATGAACTAATCTAAATAGGGCTTACAAAATTTGATTCATCACATCTATAAAAACTGCAGGGTCATTCATGAGTCAAAACGATATAACTGTGAACTCATAATGTCTGTATTGCACTTTTAGAAATATCTTCTTTTAGAAATTTCGAGCTGATGGTACTAATCTCAAATTAATTTTAAAGAATTACATGCTCCCTAAAGATGATAAATAGATCATAGATTCAAGGAAGCAAATTCCGATTTTTAAAGGTTACATTGTTCAACTCATGGTAATCAATACACATATGTATTCATTGTCTTTCTTCTTTACAAACAAATTTGGAGCTCCCCAAGGTGAAGAAATTGGTCGAATAAATCCTTCTCTAATAAGTTATCCAACTAGTGCTTTAATTCTTTCATTTGGTTGGTGGTAATCTATACGGGGTTTTGGCTATTGGCGTTGTACATATAGGAGATTAATCTTTTATTGAATTCTCGATAAGGAGGAATTCTAGGCAATTCATCTGGGAAGACGTAAGCAAAATTGGCTATAACTTGCGCATCTCTAGTCCTCGTCTTTGTTTTGTCATTTGATACATTGATTAGATGCTAACCATCCCTTCAACATTGAGATTCAGACATGGTTTGTTGGTTTTTCGCCCTTGACAATAATCTCTTCTTTAGTAGGTGCATAGAATCTAATCAACTTTTGTTTATACATAATATAGGCTTGGTTTGAGGCCACCCAATCCAACTGAGCACACGTTAAATCTCTCTAATGTCATTTTCAAAAGTTTTGTAGGGATGACATGATTTGAAAGAGTTATCATACCATTATCTAAGGATTCAGAGATTTTAACAAGATCTTCTTGTGTTGTTTCAACTCATAGGATTTGCCTAACTTCGCTAGAGCATTATTGAACAAGCTATAGAATTATAGAGTATAAAACTTCGGTTCACACAAGAACCAAATAGAATTTTAGCATAAACATTATTATAAGATGTGTACTGGTAATGATGCTTGATAATTCAGCATCCTCACGAGCATTCAGCATAAATGCTTGCGCTCCCTCCCTCACACAAGGATTTGTTTTGATTCCAGATCCTTTAACACCACCTTTTTTTAAGCTTCAAGCATTCTGACTTGTAGTGTCCATATTCATTAAAGTTGAAACAGTAACAACTCTCTTCTTGTAGTAAGCCTTACAAGTGTGCCCCGAAAATAGACACATAATAGATTGGATCTGTATCTTCCTATATGTATCTTCCCACATACTTTGTATATGGGGAAGACTAATATACTTCTTTCTTTCCTGACCCGTTATCAAGTTTTCTTGTCTCTACATTTGGTTTTTGAGTCACCTCTTTCGTCTTGTTCTCTTCTTGGGTTTTAACCATCCTATCTGTCAAAAGCTCAATTAACTTTACCATAGACTTTATTGATTATGGCATGACAACCTTCACCATATTATAAATTTTGATTGACCAACCCCTAAATGTAATGATCGATCATGTTAGATTCGGGTGTCACAAGATGTTGGACCAATCGGGCTATGCAAAGAATTTGTTATTATACCCCTTGTTATATGAACCAACCTTTCAAAGATTCAGAAATTTGTTGGTGATTTTCTTTTTTTTTGTTCGTGGGGAATATTTTTCATATCATAAATGCATGTAATTCTTCCCAAGTCATTGCCTAAGTCTTTTGTCATCCCTTCGTCTGGATGATAGAGTTCCACCATTCTAATGTCGTAGTTTTAAAACATATAAGGTGAACAGAACCTATACCCATAAGTATACTTGCTGATGGCCAAAACTGCTTCAATCTTTTCCAGCCATTAGATGGTTGCAATTGCTCCTTCATTCCTTGAAAAGTCCGTAGGCTTGAAATGTTTAATATGAACATCCTTCATGCTTCTTTCCTTTTCTTTGATGCTTCAGTTTTAGAATTTTCATCATTTAAACTACGACCATCATCTTCGTTATTTCTAGATCTTGAAACTTTTTTATTTTGACTAAAGTTTCTTTCTTATTTATTGAGATTATGGCGGAAATCACATCTTTAATTCCAAAAGCAATCATCTTTTGTATTTTGGCCCTTTAGGCTGCACGATCTTCATATTCTTTAATTATCTTATGTTTTCCTTTGTTGTACACCAAGGTTCTATTTTACTTTTTATTTGACATTTTACAACGAGAAATAAGAGTGAATGTCCTAATACCAAGATCCGAAACTTTTGCCAATAGTATTACTGGATACTTTGACGAGTATCACGATTGTTTTCAAGAAATAAGGTTCATTTATTATATGAGTATTTATTTATTTCGAGACTAAAGAAGTTAGGGGCTGTTTGTTTGGGTCTGAATGACCCCAGTCAGACATGTAGTTAGACATGTATGTCAGACCGGGTCAGACATGTATGTCTGGGTCCGACATGTCTGACCGGGTCAGACATGACATACATGTCTGACCGGGTCAGACATGACATACATGTCTGACAGGGTCAGACATGGTCAGACATGGTTGTTTGGTTGGGTACCTCTGATTGAAAAAGAGGTCTGAATCACCACTTACCGAGTCAGATTTGAGAACGAGTCTGACCGACTCCCGTCACCTCCTCCCCCTACCCCCATCGCAATCTGCTGCCGGGAACCCTCGCTTAAGTGCGGTCGCCAGTCGTAACACCTCCGCCGCAAGCCGCCACAGCCCGCCTCCGCAGTCCGCAAGCCGCCGCAGACCTCTCTTTCTCCCGCTGCCACCTCCTCGTTGGCGCCGCCCCCTCGTCGGCAGCCCCTTCTTCCAAAGGTCTTCTTGCTCCCGCTACGTTTTGGTGGTGATAGAGGCGGGGGACGATGGAGATGGTGGTTTTGAGGTGGTGCGACGGTGACAGAGGATGAGGATCAGATGGAGTTGGTGGAGGTGGAGAGACTAGGGAATATGTCAGAGATATGTTAATTGGAACATTGAACATAAACTTTGGTTACAATTAGGGAATATGCCCTTTTAACTAGAGGTGGCAGGATGGATAAGTAAATTGAATCGAACTTAAACGAGCTTGAGCTTATGTTTGAATTGAGACGGTGAGGTGGGAGTTAACGTGAAATTTATCACGGTCGTTCAACAAGAAATAATTTAGAGGGTAAAATAGTCATTTTACACGGTCATTCAGTTATCCAATCAAACAAACTTAAACTGGTTCAGCACTTATTGGTTCAGACCTCTTACTGGTTCAGACCTCTTACTGGTTCAGCACTTATTCATTCAGAAGTTGCCAAAAACCTCTTAGTGTAGTAATTATTATTTCCAACCTTCTGCATATTAAATATAATGGTGCATGCATATACCTATTTTTTCTTTGTAAGCAATATTTTTAAGCATATACCTCGGTTTTAGCACACCCAAGAGTGTGATTGATTGGTACACGTTATTGTTCACTTTTTATTTTTTTGTCTTGAAAAACGTTTACGCGTTGAAAATTTATTTCAAGATTCATTTTATAATATAAAACAACTCTGATGGCTGTTTAAACAAACTTTCATATACTCGTTGGGAATTCAATACCCGTAACTTTTAAAAAATGTTTAAAAAATTTTGAAGGAAAATGTTTATTTTTATCAAAACTTAAGGAGCAAAATCAACTTTGAATATATTATTAAATTTTAAGATTGATTTTCGTTGAAAAGTTCTCTCCCCTAATTAGCTAGTCGTCCCGATCGTTGTCCAATCTCTCACTCTGTTTCTGATAGTCCATTAATAGTCTCTACTGAGCAATGTAGCTGCAATGAGCTTGTGTTGAAATGGAAAGAGTAGACTGAAATTAGGACGAGGAATGCCCTTACACTTAGGAGCAGCAATTTCTTTTGTAAATGGATGGCAAGAATTTGTTCTTGGTGGTAGGGATTAATTAAGCTTTTAGTAGACATAAATCAAAAGAAACTGAACGATCTAGAGAATTTCCACTATCAGAAGAAAACTCTATGACCACACCAATTGTAGATCTTGCCAGCTACCAAAACATCCACTTTGTTTCAAAATGCAAACTAGTTTAGTCACAAACCAATATTTATGAGCTTTAGGGTTTAATAATCATATATAAATATATGAACATGTATTGTCTGTTATAAACCTAATCAATTGAATCACTTCCCCTCTACTCTAACTCTACTTTCTCTCTTGTTTTTCTACCAATTACAACACACTTCAATTTATGTAACTTTTTAAACCCACTAAAGCATGCACAGTAAGTTTTTTATTTTTTTTTAAGTATGTGTTTAATATTATAAGAGATTATTGTGAGTGGAGCAGAAATAAAGTATTGCTGTTCATTTCTATATTTGAGTAAACATTATTTCACCCTCATAAATTTTTCATATTTTTAATGGTACTTGTGAGTGGAGGAGTAGTAGAAAGATAAATTAATAACATATAAACATTATTATTTAATTGAAAATAAAAAAGAAAAATAATATTTTTTAATATAATTATAAAAACGAAAAGAAAACTGATAATTAGTTTATAGTTGTCCTGGGCCAAACATTTAAGATTTGGGTTGGAATAATATAGGGTCCAATGAAGGAAAAAAAAAAAAAAAAGTGGGTCAAGTTGGGCTCCTACAGGTTGTCATCATTCATCAACATTCAACAATCAAACACTAGGTTGTCTCTATTCGTCTTCTACCTAAATTTCATATTCATTCTTCTCCGCCGTGACGTTGGTTCCCCACACCCAAACTCCACATCGCTCACTGCTTATTCGTCTCTCTTTCTGCTTAAATAACGTTCTTTGGAATATCTCATTGGTGTTAAGGTAACTTTTTGAGAGCTCGATTTATAGTTTTGTGCTAGTGAATTGGTCATGGATGTTTTTAGCTTTCTATCGCTGTTAATTCGTACGTTAATGCTTGCCTTTCAAAAAAAATATTCTTAGGGTTTTTGAGTCATCCTTTTGGGTATTAGGGTTTGTCAGCAGGTTTACTTTTCTGTGGAAGGTACTTGATTGTTTTCACATAACTTTGTTTAGGTTTGGGACCAAAGTTTACATTTTTAACATGGGTATATTGTAATTGGGGTCTAATGGCTTTGATTCATCCGTATAGGTTATTGGTTTTGGTTACAGTTAAGACTCTTGGTAATCAAATTAAATCGTTCCATCTTTATCTTTGTCATCTGGTTCAACTATCTTGAATTTTCTTGTAGATTGATTGTGTAGAGTTTTTGAAACATATTTTTATACCCAATTGTGGTTTTTAACTGGTGATACACAGAACCTAATTTTCATATTCGAAACTTGTCTAATTGGAAATAGTTTGGTGGTTGAAGTTCTTAGGTTTTGATTTAAGCAAAAGGAGATTAGTGTAATGGCTGAAGAACTTCAAATGCAAGAAGCTGGACAAGGACCAAGGAAGAGAAAAATAGGTCACAAGAAGGGTAAAGGGAAGAAGAAAATGAAAGTGTTTCAGGGCAGTGGCCAAAAGGTCAAAATGGATGGAAAAATGAAAAAGCTTTTCAGAAGAAAGGCAAGAGATTATAATTCAGATGATAGTGATGATGATAATGATGTGATGAAAAGCCTGTGAAGTTTGAAAAGAAGCAGTTGCCTATTGAAAATAAGGAGGATGATGAAAAATCTTCGGATGGAGAAATGGACGATGATGGTGATGGTGATGGTGATGATGATGATGTGGGCAATGATGTTTCCGATGATGAAGAGAGATAACCGACATGGGATTATGAATTTTCTGAAGGAAGCACTTCTTTCAGAAAAGCATTTGGAAAATATAAAGAAGTGGATCAGATGATGTACTGGTAAGTATATATAACACCCATAAGAATAATTGCACGTATTATATGTTGAATAGGTTTAGTTAACACTTTTTGGATTTCAGTTGGAAAATTTTATTTAGAAATCTGTTATTGCTACAGGGTCCTGTATTATCTGCTCACAAGAACCTTGTTGTAAAAAAGCTTGCTGAAGAAACTGCTGAAAAGAAAGTAAAAGGGGATGCGAAAAAGGAAAAAGCTTTGGTAATTAATTTCAACATGGTTATAAGTTTTACGCTATAACGTGCGTATACATACTAGTTCTTTTACTAACCACCTGCAATGGAATTTATTTGGATATATAGTTAAGAGAGAAAGGACATGTAAAGCCTGATGCATTTTCAGTCTCACATGAAAAGCTACTCTTAGGAATTGCCACAAAAGGAGGTAAATTATATTTTATTTGCTTAATTATCTTGAAAACAGAAACTTCTTTTGCATCATTGGCTCATTGCCAGTTTTAAACTAACCTGTTGTCATTTTTTTCATGTATTGGTGGAACTTTCAGTGGTGAAGTTATTTAATGCTGTGAGTTTCTGATCCATGAATATAATAGTTCCTCTCTTTTTTTTTTCAAAGCTAAGGGTAGTGGTGGCTATTTAGATTCATTTACTTATAAAATGGGTTTGATTAGGTTGTTTATTTTACTTCTATATCTAACGTGTCAAATGGGTTAAGCTAAAATATTTGACTAAAAAGAGAACAGGACGAATAGGTGATATGGGATTGTGTTTAGAAAGATGCATCATACATGTTTTGACCCTGACCCATTTGGAGCCGTTACCCAACATTCCTGCTCGCCCATTTTGCCACCTCTAGCTATGAGCTATATCTTGAAATTCATCTTATGTTGCTGGTTGTTTATAGGTTAACAAGGCTCAGAGTTCACAAAGAGGTTTAAATCCGTTAAGGTCTAAAGATGCTAAAGGTATGCAACTAAATGCTTATTTCTCTTCTTTAACTTCTGTCTATATGAAGTGGAACAACGTTTTTGTTGTTCAGCCTCTTCCTCTGAGCCCTGGCTTGACTTTTGTTGACTTGGTTCATATTTGAAAGATGGCTTACTCTGTTCTATGACTTTTCAGTTATTCAAAAGCGGAGGAAAGAAGCTTTCTTTTCTGAGTTGGGCAAACATCCATCTGGGTCAAATGCTAAGGTTATTTCCCTCTATGTACACGCGCGCGCGCACACACACACACATCTGCACACAAGCACACACATTTGCACACACTGAGATATTCACATATCACAATTCACACCTTTAATTTATGATGCAGGTTGGCCCAAGTGGAAATGCAGGTGACGAAGAAGGTCCTGCTTGGGCTCCTCTACGTGATAACTATATGCTGACGACTTCTAAGTTAAAGGATTGGGATAAAGCAGCTGTAAGCACTTTCTTTGTGTTTTTCCCTTCTGTGTTAGTTACTCTTTCATGAAAATCACAACCTTTGATATAGATTGCGATAAGTTATCTCACAAATTCATAAATATCTAAATCAGCTTCAAATGGGAAATTTCTTATAGACCTAATTGAGTACCATTGATTGATTAATCTATTACAATAGTAATAGTTGATCGGTAAGAGATTAAGGGTTAGAGCTTACAAATTGGAAGGGTTTGGTAATGGGCAAAGTTTAAAAGTACGGAATCGAGCCTCGAGGCGTTTTCCTTTCGCCTCATGAGGCGTAAGCCTCGAGGCGAACCGAGGCGTAAGCCCGAGGCGGAATTAAAAAATAAATATAAAAATTATATATCTTATAAAAATAAAATACAGATTAATTTCATCATAGGATTCATCAAAAACATCAAAAAACCCACATTAAAAGACATGAATGTTTGAAACTGACACAAAAAGTCTAAAACATAAAAAAAAAGTGAAAAAACCTCTGAGGGCGCCTTGAGGCGCATGCCTCAGGTGCATGAGGCGCACGTACAAAACAATCTACTGAGGCGCCGCCTCAGACTCGTTTTCTGGGCGCCTCGCCTCGAGGCGCACGCCTCACCGTTTTTTAAAACCATGGTAATGGGTTGAAATGCCGAATGTGCAATCTTTTTGTACTAGTTAACGCAAGGCCCCTGGGTTGACCGGAAACACTTGTCTAAAGATTTTATTTTTTATATATAACTGGTGTGTTAAATGTTTTTACAAAAATGATATATTTTTTCTTAGTGTAATCCATTCGAGACATTTTTTTTTTCATAATGTTTTGATTAATGATCGATCTGGCAATTTATAAGCAAATGGGTAAAATATGCCACCTGGAATTATGATTATTTGAATATTTACTAGATGTGAACTCTGATTGATGTGTGTAGGATGAACCTGAAGCAACAGATGATTTTGGAAGACAAGATAGTTCATCTGAAGATGATGATTAGTTGGCTATATGCTTAAATGCTCTAATTTGTTTTTTTGAACTAAAAGGTCATTTGATTATAGGTTGAAACTTGTATGCAAATTGTGAGTATTTAAGCACTTTGACCAAAATTTTGACATGATCATCTTTTGAAATTTGGTTGATTAGTTATGTTCTTGTTGATGCTAATCGGAGTTCGAGTCTTTTATTATTCTCCACTTTTATTACTTTCATAATATATTGTTTTTAATATGTAAATATAAGAGAGAATTACCTATTTACCCCTAAACTTAATCAATTACATATATATCCAACTTAAAATTTTATTTACATATATCGTCTTTTAAAACTTAGTCATTTACGTATATACCTAAACTAAAATTTTAATTACATATTTGTTTATGTTTTAGTATTAACATTTCTTACTTTCTCTATGCAACGTTTACCTTTTTCATAGTAATATTTCTCAAACACTTTTAATCCTGTCATGCGACAAGATTCAAACATTAATTTTTTTTTGTGCTACGAGCAATTATCCGGTTTTGGATCTTGCTTTTGCATCCGTTTTATTAAAAAAATCAACAAACTCCAAACCTTTTTGTAACTCTATTCATGTAGCTCAAAACTACTTGAAACTAGCTTAAAATACTAGAATCTAACTTAAAACGAAACGAACACAAACTAATTATGTTGGAATTGTCTCGTCATCAATTATGTTTTTCCGCCCTCCAACAACGGTTGCTAGTTGGGTGGTGGACAGTTATAAGACGATTTCAGCACAATAAATTAAAGTTTGCTTTAAGTTCATTTCAAGTTATCAAATAGATTCATAAGACGCTTCGGGTTTGGAAGTTTTTGAACCAAACATGTGCTAGTTGGGTGGTGGACAGTTATAAGATGATTTCGGCACAATTAATTAGAGTTTACTTTAAGTTCGTTTCAAGTTATCAAATAGATTCATAAGACGCTTCGGGTTTGGAAGTTTTTGAACGTAACGTGTGCAAAAACTGAATTCGAGATGAAAGAATTACCTGTGATACAAAATGAGTAAAATTATATGTTCAGATCATTTTGCATGACGAGACTGTAAGTGTCTCGTATAGAAACCAGAAAAAATTAGTATCAAAAGGTAAAAAATAAGATAAAATAAAAGACGTTAATATATAAATATTAATAAATAATCAAAACTCAAAAGCTAGTAAAAAAGAAAAAAACATAATTTTATAGTTTAATAAAGAGTTAAATGCAATTTACATCCCTGAGGTTTCATATAAATTGTCATTTGAATCCAAAAGTTTAAATTTTGTCATTTGCATCTAAAAGTTTCACAAAAATTACCATTTGAATCCATTTAACTACTTATAATTAATGTCGTTAAGTTTTTTGGTTAAGTTTCCTAAACTAGAAGTATTTTAGTCAAAACAATTACAAAATAAAAGATCAATTCTACATGATAAATTTTAGACGTTCAGTCTCCTTTGCAAATCATCATTGTGATTTTAATTTACCAAGAATGATAGGTAAGCATTTCTTTTATTTTATCAAGAAAGATAACTCTGAACATCAAATTATATAAAATAAAATAAAAGTATAACTAATTAAAAGTAATTCATTTCTAATTTTATAAAACATAAAAAATAAATATATATATATATAAATAAACAAACAAGTCATATAATATAAATTATTTGAATTATAATCATAAAAGACAGATTATCCTAAAAGTATAAGAATAACTAATATATGACATTAACTGCCCAAGAATAGTAATCATAAAACATCAATAATCGTAACCATAATTAAACTTTTAATCAAAGAAATCTATGTTTAATAAAACGGACAAAAGTAACATGATTACTAAACCAAAAAACATTAACAAAACAAAACAATAAAATACTACTATAGAGTCAAATTATAACTGCAATTATCAAAAGAAGCTAAACATATAAAAAACCCTCATGTGAGTTGGTTCTTTATTTTGTAATTTTTTCTATTAAAATAACTCTCATGTTGGTAACTGTGTGTAACTATGTATGCGTATAAGTATGTATGTATATGTATGTGGTAACTATCTATGTATATGTACGCATGTTGGGGTGTTCAACGGTTCGGTTAACGATTTATTTAGATCGATTTATTCAGTTACGAAGAATTTTTGACCCAAACCGTTTACGAACTTATCCAAGTTGGAAATTAGTTTAATTGAACCGAATTTTGGTTAGGTTATCTGATTGAAGCAGTTATTGTTCGTTTTATTTGGATAACCGGACAAAATAAGCAAGATTCCATGTAATTGTTAATCGAATTGAAAACTGAAATTACAACTCGGACGCGATTAGAAACCGAATTGAAAACATAATTAACAATTCGGTTTAGTTATTTTCAGTTATGAATACAGTTTGGTTTTCGGTTTTTGTGAACACCCTTATATATGTGTGTATATGTATGTTTGTAATATGTATGCATGCATGTATGTATCTGTGAGTGCGCAAGCCAGCGCACGCATGTGTGTTTATTTAATCTTTATATTTCATTTATAAATAAAAAATAAAAAAAATTAAAGCGTACCTTATTTATACCCGGTTCCATTACATGACTTTACACAACCTCCAGTACCCCGCTTTGGTCCTACTCAGTTCCTCCGTGTACTTAGCCCATCAATACCCCGATCCTACAGGAAACTAGTTCTGACTCAATACTTGATTTGTGCCCTCTAATCGAGAAGGTAACCCCATCTAATTTATATAATGGATGCCCGAAAGGGTACAGGTTAGGCATCCGGGATTGTAATAGTTAAATACTTGAGAGGTATGGGCTAAATACCTTGTTAGGAAATGTGTTACGTGCCCGTGGTATGATTAGAGCTGCATGTGAACACGATTGTGTAGTAAGTACACAAACATATAATTAAAATTCCTAGAAGTGCTAGAAGTAGATAGGTTGTGCTTTGTAATGTACTTCTAGGGCATAGTCGTATACTCATATATGGAATCGGCATGATGCCAGAATGAAAACCCTAGATAAGAACTAGATTGTGCATATGATCCTAGGGTTGGCTCACTATGTACAGAATTGTAAACACTTTAGGATCTCTTGGTTTTAGGATGTTAGGAAGAAATTGGTTGAGTTGATTGAATTGAGTAGGAGCTAACGATTACTAAGGCGAGTTCTATCGCCTCACTCCTTTTACATGTTTTGGTTGATGTTCATGTTTATACATGTTATGACAAGTGTTGAATATGTCTGTTATTGTATGCTCCTTGTGTACAATAGGCATTCGTAAATGGTCTTAGTTGGATTCTAAGAAAAGGTTTGACACCCTGGTGTATGAAGAACATGTTCTGTAATTATTTTTCCGGGTAAGGTGCAACGTAAGATTTTGAAATGATTTAGAACTTGATGTGCAAGAAAAAGGTTTTGAAAAGGTTTATGTGTAGAAAGAAAAGAGAAGAATGTATTTGGACACACGTAATGACGAGGACTCGTAGAATGTTTTATTATTATTGGCCTATGGTTAACCAAGCAGCGAGTGCCTAGAAAATGATAGTGATGAAACTTTACAATTTTGTGTATAAGAAGTGGTGACGATCACTTGAAGGTGAACGTGCCCTTTGGTTTGCATAAGTCTTGGGTAGGGATTGTATTGACATTAGCATGTAACGCTTGCGTGCACTAACCGTTATTATACGTGTTATATGATTGATACTGAAATGTGTGAAAAGCCAAAATCATTTAAAAAACTTTAAGCGTAAGCCCCAATTTGGCAAGCATATTAAGAAAGAACGCAACTTCTTTTTTAAAGGCAAGGAAACTATATGGAGAAGGTAATGGAGATGGGTACCCACTGCATTGAATACTGACTTAGTTGTAGATAGTATCGCTTTTGCAATAGCTTTAGTTTCTAACTAATACAGTAAGTTTTAATTTTTAATGCGACATCTCTTTATGCTTTCAGGTTTGTGTAAATCCAACAGATGGTGCATTCTGAGGCCAAGTCCAGAATCGACGCAAAACAATGTGTCAGAGCATTCACATTAGGGGTCAACATATATTTTTAAAGGAGAAATATAAAAAATATGTAATTTTACTTTTATATCAGGTTTCCAGTCCTAGTCTCCATCTATTATATTTTTAAAGGAAACCATAATAATTCCCTATGTTTAAGGGTCACCAACAATCCCCATATCTATTATTTTATATATATATTATGAGTGGTTGTTAGTGAAAAAAAGATAAAAATAAAAAAAAAAATGAATAATTAAATACTATTTAATTAAGGATAAATATGAGGAAATTTAGATAAGATAAATATGAGAAAACTAATGTGAAAGAATTTTAAAAAATAAATAATTTTTTTTCAAGGATGATTTTTTTTTTTTTTTTTTTTGTTAATTATGAAGGATGAGGATGAGAAAGTTAGTTAACTTTTGTGGGTCTGTTTAATTGACATTGAAGTAAAGGTACTTTTGTACTAACTGTCTAATTAGCCTTAAAATTTGTACGAAAGTGTAAGTTTCATACCAAAGTGATGGTAAGACCCTCCACAACCGTTAGGCAATTTCAATCGAGGGTTATTTTACGACCAAAATCAGCTATAGTTTGTGAATGCGCTAATATTGCGACCGGTTTGCGTTTGACTTTGGCAACGAGTTTGTGACCTTCATTTTACCACCGGTTTACGACCTTCATTTTGCCATCGGTTTGCGAGTGGCATTTTGCCATTGCTTGCTGCAAGCTAACGAATTGGCACCACCAAGTGGCCATATTTATGCTGTATTAGTCATAACTCTGCTTTTGTTCTTTTTAACTATTATACTTACTTTCCTATTTTGTGTTTAAACCTGCAAATAATTTAAATTAGGCAAGCAAATATAACATAGTTCAAATTTAAAATAAAAATAAGATTTAAACATCTAAATTCATATAATTACAAAATAAATTCGTGTTTCTTAACATCTATCTATATTAATATAAGAGCATCTAATGAGCCACATGACATATTTTAAAGGCCTCATTATGTCACGTGGCAATCATTTAAGATCCTTTCTTCCTATACTATTTTTCACATGGATCTAAAATCGGATCTGGTATACCTGTTAAACTAAATGGATCCTATACATGTTAAATTTCCCCTTTTCAAACCCTAACTCATCCTTACGTAAGGTATCTTTCTATCGATTCATCATCTCCAGCTAATTTAACTTTGAAATCTTGCAGATGAGCTCCTAAGATGCGTCGATCGACCGCGTCAACTCCACAAGCAAGTATCATCTTCATACCAACTTCTTTTCTCAGTGTTTTTCTATGTATTTCTTCACAGATCAATGTATTATATGTCACACCCCAACCTTAACGGCGGAAACGTTGATATGTGAGGGTTAAGATTGTTCATGCCACACAACGTTATTTCAAAGTGTAAATATTATTAAATTCCAAGTTTCATGACATGCATAGATGAAAAGCATAAGTTTCAAACAACCAATGTAACAAGTATTCAAAGTGTAAATATTATTAAATTCCAAGTTTCATGACATGCATAGATGAAAGCATAAGTTTCAAACAACCAATGTAACAAGTATTCAAATAGCATCATGTGACAATATATGTAATTTTATTAATCTCTAGGTCCACTCCTAGATGTGTTCAAGTCTTCAAGAGCAATTAAGCGGGATCATTTCCTGAAACATGTTAAAAATGCTGTCAACATATGATGTTGGTGAGTTTCCATAGGTTTAACATACATAAATATATAAACTTTAAGACGACAATTCATGTCATAGGTTAATGAATAATGTATAATAAATGGATAAACAAATGTAACAATTAAACCTCGACAAATATGGCCACAACATGATTATACGATTAGCTAAGTGTACTTGGTTCCCATAGTGATCAAGAATACGTCACTAGGAGCCGGCAATACCTCGGCTTTAGCACCAAATAGGCTTGTAAGGCCCATAGATCTATGACGTCGCTAGGCTAGCAATAGTTAATGATTGTATCTTACAAGTGTTATCACATGATAATTGCAAGAGTTCAAATAACCATGACAAGATAAGATGAATTGTACAAGTGTTACAAGAGTATAAAACGTATTTACAAGTGTGTTTATAATAAGGTTAACATGTTTCACCCCAAAAGTGTGAAATAATATAAAATAGGGTATGGAAAACTCACATGGATTATAAAGGTGAACAAAAAAGAAGTCTTGTTTTAAACGCCGACGATATGCTATAGTTCAACCTAAAGACGACGTATTAAATTAATAACGATTATTATAATGTTAACGGTTCATGGGAATTCACGGTTTAAATTTGGGCGTTTGGATGATAATTGTAATGATATTATTTATAAATCATTAAACCATGATTTTAGATTATAAGATAGATACAATTTATAATTGCTTTAATATTTAAATGATTAAATAAGAATTTTAGTTAGTAAAACCATTAATAAAAGTTAAACTTTTCTTTATCAAAGGATTATTATTTACTATTTAAAATAGTAAATTTGTAGATTTAAATGTTTAAAATAATTCTTTTAAACCCAAAAGATGTACATTTTAAATATGTATATATATATATATTTATCTTCTTTAAATATATAACTAAATTTGTAAATATATTTTATAAAAATGAATAATTTATTAAATTTAAATTCTTGAAAATTAAGGGAGATTTATTACAATTTAAAATTAATAATAATTTGTATTTTGTAACAATTTTTATAATTTTTAAAATAAAAGATTAAGGATTTATTAATTGAATTTCTAAGAAAATTTAAAAGGAATTAATTTTATTTAATTTCTGATTAAAAATGATTTTTATATAAATAAAAATAATATTTAAATTCTTTCTGTAATTTAAAAATTAATAAAAACCTTTTAAAAAAAATAAAGGCAGGGACTCGGGTTCGAACCCGGGTCCCTTGCCACACCACACCATGCTTAAACCATTGGGCCAAGGCCCTGTTTCTTGTCAAATTTCCGAAATGAAGCATTTTAACAATTTACCCAGAAAAACCCCCAAATTTCACAAGAACCCTAGTTTTCCAAATCGATCATATTGAAGATCAATCCGATTATGGTTATGCAGTTAACCATAAGGCTTTTGTTTCCCACCTCAAATCGAGTACATTCATGTGTGCAATTACCTGATTCGATGCAGTATAATCGATTTCAAGTTTGGACTAGGTTCGCGACGGGTTCTCGTTTCAATCTTGAGGTTTGTGTGTGTTTTTGGTGCAATTGATGTTACAGAGAGATTAGGAAACTCAAATGAGACGGTTTGCCTTGGTTTTATAGTATCAATTGGGTCGATTTAATGCCCAACGAGTTCAAGTTGGTTGACGGGTGTTTCAGATTGAAATTGATGTATTAGCGACCGTTGCAATCGTAATCAAACACAACATTGATTAAGAAATGATGAGATGAACGTTTCTACCCGTTTGATTGAGTTATTACAGCGTTTTAATTGTGAAACCGATTTGGTTTTTATGTGGTTCGGTTTTTGATTTAATTATCCAATGAATTCGTGATTAACATCTAAATTCCGTGTGTACTCATGTTCGAATCGAGTTTACGAGCGATTAGGAACGATTTTCGGGTTAAAAGAATGGGTTTTTAGGGTGCTTAGGGGTCGCCGGAGTTTGGTCGGAGGTGGCTGGAGGCTTGGCCGGGAAAACGGGGGGGGGGGGGGGGGTTGGGTTTGATTTAAAAATTACACTTTGGTCCCTGTGCTTTATAAATTTACATTTGTAACCCAAAGTTTAATTTCTAGTTTAAAAGGAATTTACAGTTTAGTCCCTGGAGTTTTAATCTTATTATTTTATGCCCATTATTATTAAATTACAAGTTTTAAATTAATTAAACCTATTTTGTTTCTATTTATTTTCAAGATTAACCCCCATTATGCTTATTATTATTATTATATTATTATTATTATTATTATTATTATTATTATTATTATTATTTTTTTATTATTATTTTCATTATATTATTATTATTAACATTTTTATTATTATATTCATTGGTATTATTATTATTATTATTATTATTATTATTATTATTATTATTATTAACTTAATTATTTAATAATAACACAAATTATAAGAAAATCTAAATACCCAAGAGAGATTAAGATACAAGAAATTTCAAACGAATCCTTGTATTTGTATTAATGACAATACAAGCCCTTACAAGAGATAACGGAATTAACAACTTAACAATTACACGAGAGGTCACATTATACCTATTCCTTTACCCTGATGATCGATTACCTTTTAGATCTAAAATCTTTCATGATTTTAAACCTTGATATTCTACTATTGACTTTCTATTTTACATTTTTATATTTTTTTTTTTTTTTGCAAAAACCTCTTCAACCTAAACTTTCTATTAAAATCGATGGTATGTAAGATGTTTTTTGGTTTATTAATTTCAAGAAATCAAAGTTTTATTATAGGTTTTGTTATACCTTAATGATTGATTATATTTTAGATCTCAGATCTGCCATGGATTTAAACTTTTTGTTAAAATCCATGGTATTTAATATGAAGTTTGTTTATTAAACTCAAGAAACCGAAGTTCTTTTATACATTATGAAATACCTTGATGATCGATTATCTTTCAGACCTCAGATCTATCATGTATTTAAACCTTCTATTATGTATTCTTGAGTTCCTATTATATTACACATACATATGTAAATAAATATTTAGATTTGATACTAACAATATTTTTGTAAACTTCCATACAACATAGTTCCTTTCCTTTGATTGATCTACCACCTGGATTCTTTGCCGTAATCTCATACACAAATCCTGCATATTTGGTGAGATATTCGAAATAAACGTATATAATGTTTTGTAGTCTTTGTCATTAGTTAAAACCTAACTGTTACTTATCATTGTGTAGCCGATTCATGTTGCTTGTGTTCAGACATTTTTCAAGGAACAACGTGATACTATTTTATTCCGATGTGAGGATAATACCCTGTGGAAAGTCCATATGGAGGTTAGAGATGACCGATTGTGTCTTACTAATGGTTGGAAAGGGTTTTAACTCACAATAATCTCTCTTTGAGAGATTTTGTAACTTTTAATCCAATATATCAGCATACATGGTTCCTTTGTTGTATTTTTCAAGACTCCAAACTTCAAAAAAAAATTCACTTTTCTTTCGTGTCATGTGGAATCCCTTAAAACCATCGATGGTTTGTTATTTACCTCTTTACTTTACTCATTCATATTGTTTTTCTTTAATATTTGTTTTTTTATCATGTAATCATGTATGTGATCACTTTTCTTATTAATCTTATTTAATTTTCAATTTATAGATGCAAACTTTATTCAGAATCATTTCAACAAGAAACTACTTGGCTACTATGTAACTATAACATCCAAACTAGGTCATAAGTGGTAGGTCAAGAATATTGAACACAAAACTCTATATGTTTTTTATGTATTCATAAAGGTTCTCAGTGATTATCCAGTTATACATCTAAATGAAGGTACACAATGATATTCGTTATTCTACAAAAAATATGAATACGTGTTTATCAATGTTTTAAAACCGGATCGGATAACGAACCGGTCTTGTTACTGTTTCACTGGTCGAACCAGATTCAAGAACCGGATAATATATTATAATGAATAATAAAATGAAGAAGTACACCCAAAAGAAAACATTTACAAAATAAAGATATGTTTCTATTAAAATACTACATCCTTTTCTGTTCAAAATATTTAACAATAATAAGCATATAATTTTTAACTAAATTACAATTGCAACCAAATTCATTAAAATAATATAAAGTACCATAAATTATAAAATATATTAACTTTAATTGTAATGTTTGGGTACTACGATAAAGTATTCGATATCTTTTGAACTTTTTAATAATTTAACACACATATCTATAAACATGTGTCGGACGAAAAGTGATTTCTTTTGTTTGATTTACTAGGTTATCTTTTTTCTATTTTCTTTTAAAAATGAACTTTATGATGAGATGAGAAAAAGTGCAGAGCTGGGGAAGCCAATGGAGGAGAAGGAGAAGTCGAGAGGTAGAAGAAAGTATCAAACTTTTGAAGCATCGATGCATGACTCGGGGTATTATGGTTATGTGATTTTGACTTTTCAAGAAACCAGAACCAGAGTACCATCGATCCAACCGGAAGTTCACTGAATCCCGATCTGACCTGAAACTCGGGATGAACCAGCCCGTTCTCATATAGTAAAACGATTTGATTGTGCTCGGTTCGCTACACACACACACACACACACACACACACACACACACACATATATATATATATATATATATATATATATATATATATATATATATATATATATATATATATATATGGGAGGGATCAAATAAAACCATCATTTTAAGAGAAAACTAAGAAAACACAGTTCAACTGATCATCGAATTATAATATTTTATATATCTAAAAGGTCAATTAAGTAATTTTAACACCCTTTAATTTTGGTAGTTATCCATTTTTCTTAAATATTCCTTGAATCTCTATCATTTAATTATTTTTTTTGTCATTCTCTCTCTAAATCAATTGAATCAAATGTTTGCCAAAAAACCATTTCTCTTTCATTCTTTCTCTCTAATTCAATCGAAGGAAGAGTTCATCAGAAGCAAACACGTTTTATGTTTTCATTTTAATCCATATTCTCATGTCAGCATTCTTGATTTCACGTCATTACCTTTGTTAATCAAATCCATTTGGTGTCCTCATAAAGCAAAAACATCAAGTAGTATGTAAGGTCATCAATGGAAGTCATCTTATTCATCTTCGTCTTCTTCAACTTCAAAACCATGGTTTATAATTTTCATATTTGTTTATGATATATACGAATCCAAGTCATGATTTTGTGATTTTCATCTTTGTTTTGATGATGATTTATAATAAATCACATCAAGATATAGATAAAATCATGGATTTTTTTTACATATGTAAAAAACACATACTAGTTTGTGTTCTTGGTATTCATGATGAAGAAGATGAAGATTTGGAAACTCTAGCAAGTCTCATGTATGAGTTATGTATACGTAACAGAAACAAAAGTTGTCTTCTAAAGGAATCGATGATGATGATAAAAGTTGTATTCTTTCTATATATATATATATATATATATATATATATATATATATATATATATATATATAGGGGAGGGATCAAATAAAAACCATAATTTTAAGAGAAAACTAAGAAAACCAAGTTCAACCGATTATCGAATTTCTAGAATCATAACATTTTTATATATCTAAAAGTTCAATTAAGTAATTTTAACACCCTTTAATTTTGGTAGTTATCCATTTTTCTTAAATATTCCTTGAATCTCTATCATTTAATTATTTTTCTGTTATTCTCTCTCTAAATCAATTGAATCAAAGGTTTACCAAAAAACCATTTCTATTTCATTCTTTCTCTCTAATTCAATCGAAGGAAGAGTTCATCAGAAGCAAATATGTTTTATGTTTTCATTTTGATCCATATTCTCTTGTCAGCATTCTTGATTTCACGTCATTACCTTTGTTAATCAAATGCATTTGGTGTCCTTATAAAGCAAAAACATCAATTAGTAAGTAAGGTCATCAATGGAAGTCATCTGATTCATCTTCGTCTTCTTTAACTTCAAAACCATGATTTATAATTTTCATATTTGTTTATGATATATACAAATCCAAGTCATGATTTTGTGATTTTCATCTTTGTTTTGATGATGATTTATAATAAATCACATCAAGATACAGATAAAATCATGGATTTTTTTACATATGTAAAAACACACACTAGTGTGTGTTCTTGGTATTCATGATGAAGAAGATGAAGTTTTGGAAACTCTAGCAACTCTCATGTATGAGCTATGTATACGTAACAGAAACAAAAGTTGTCTTCTAAAGGAATCGATGATGATGATAAAAGTTGTATTCTTTATATATATATATATATATATATATATATATATATATATATATATATATATGTATATATATATATATATAGGGGAGGAATCAATTAAAAACCATCATTTTAAGAAAAAACTAAGAAAACCAAGTTCAACCAATCATTGAATTTCTAGAATTATAACATTTTTATATATCTAAAAGGTCAATTAAGTAATTTTAACACCCTTTAATTTTGGTAGTTATCCATTTTTCTTAAATATTCCTTGAATCTCTATCATTTACTTATTTTTCTATCATTCTCTCTCTAAATCAATTGAATCAAAGGTTTACCAAAAAACCATTTCTATTTCATTCTTTCTCTCTAATTCAATCGAAGGAAGAGTTCATCAGAAGCAAATATGTTTTATGTTTTCATTTTGATCCATATTCTCTTGTCAGCATTCTTGATTTCACATCATTACCTTTGTTAATCAAATCCATTTGGTGTCCTTATAAAGCAAAAACATCAATTAGTAAGTAAGGTCATCAATGGAAGTCATCTGATTCATCTTCGTCTTCTTCAACTTCAAAACCATGATTTATAATTTTCATATTTGTTTATGATATATACAAATCCAACTCATGATTTTGTGATTTTCATCTTTGTTTTGATGATGATTTATAATAAATCACATCAAGATACAGATAAAATCATGGATTTTTTTTACATATGCAATAAACATACACTAGTGTGTGTTCTTGGTATTCATGATGAAGAAGATGAAGATTTGGAAACTCTAGCAAGTCTCATGTATGAGTTATGTATACGTAACAGAAACAAAAGTTATCTTCTAAAGGAATCGATGATGATGATAAAAGTTGTATTCTTTCTATATTTAGCTTACGTATCTATCACTATGAGTTACATATGAATAAATATAGGTTATATCAAGTTACATATAAGTAACCATAGTTTTATGTATGTAACTTGTAGTTATATATATTTAACAAAAAAAGTTTAGTTCCAAAGTTCTCAAACCTTCTTTCTCATCTTTTCTTTCATATTTCTTTTGTTCAATTTATGTTTTCATATAATTAAACATTACATTTACGTATATGTAACCCTATGCTTACATATACGTAAGCATGTGGGTTGGATTAATTTAAAATTATATATGTAACACATGGTGGCTATGAATATGTAACTAGTATGTAATAGGTTAGATAAACGTGCAAGTTGTGATTAATTATTTTATAGTGAAATGTTGATGATGGAGAGAGGAAGATATCAAGAACATTAAGAACATACTACAGCTACATAATGTAAACAACTTATGGTTTCGTTCTTTATATATGTAGCTTTTACGGTTACATGTATGTATCATAGTAGTTCTATTATCATTTTTCTTATTTAAATATATGCTTACATATACATAAGCATGTCTATTAAATAAATGCAAAAATATCTCAAGCCTTTGCAAACAAATGATCGATTATTAGATATCTTGTTTGTTATTTCCATTTTTGACTTTTTTTTCCTTCTAATTTATTAATGGGACAAAAAACAATGATGAAAACTTTGAAAAGTGGAGGTGACATAAGAGAGAGAATGCATATTTTTAGAAGATTGTTAATTATCTAGCATTGTTCAAAGTTAAACAAATTTTAGTGTTCCTAAAATACCCTTTAAAGTCTTTAATTAAAACCTTAAAATATCATTTAATTACCATCATACCACCATTCAATCCTAGCCATAGATTAAAAAAATCAAGGGTTATGAAGTGATTTTTATGATTTTAATTATAATATGGTTTTCAATGGAACCCTCCCATATATAAATATAAATATATATATATATATATATATATATATATATATATATATATATATATATATATATATATATATATATTAGGAGGGATCAAATAAAAACCATGATTATAAATGAAAACCTTTGTTTAAAGTTTAACTGAATTTTAATTTTCCTAATTTTTTGCATAATCAGTATCTTCCAATTTTTCCATCGAATTTCAGTTATTCATCATCTAAAGTTGAACCGAATCTTCATTTTCATCATTGATGTTCATTATAGATTTGGATTTTTGTTTTTCAATTATTATCAAGCGATGGATGTCAAACAATCAAAAGAGATGAATCCAATATCCGAAATCCTTGAAGCAAACAATGCAATTGCTAATGTTGTTGATAGTGTTGATACGATTCAGGATGTGATTTAAATAGATAATGTGAATTATATATATCCAGATGTTATTACCGATCAAATTCAAGAATTAAGTCGGGACGATGAAGCTGGTAAGGATCATGATGTTGTTACTGTTTTTTTACAGTGCATACATATACGTATCAGGCAGTGGAATCACGTTTATACATATAGTTTCACTAGTTTGTAGTAGTATGAATAATTGTCCAATCTTTTTTAACAGTTTACTATTGCTGATGATCATACATATACATATCATTGTTTTTTGTATTTATTCGATATATGTTCTATGGCCGTTTGTAAATACATTTACATTGTCTTTGTTGGTAACAAATTTATATTTAATTATTAACTTTTTTTATTTCTGATAATGAATCAGATACCACACATGATCTTATTGACAATGAGTATGATGATCTCGAAACTGAGAATGATACCTTATTTCTAACCGGTGTTGAGAATGAAGGCATTCAATTGTTCTACATATAGTATTTTATTTGTGTGTTTATTGACATTTCTTTTTAAACATTCATTGTTTCAGATTCTATACGCAACACTTTATACCAGTCCCCCAAAGGATCCAGGTATTGGATCCTAACGTATCCGTTGAGCATAAGCCAGTGGTCAGAACAAGGTACGGAAATTGGGACCATGCTGTAAGGATGTATGAGGCATACGCTGAGAAGGCCGGCTTTAGTACCCGTTTAGGTATAATGAAAAGAAGAAAGGTGCGGTCACTCATAGGTACATATTGTGTAACAAGGCTGGCATATCTACGAGCAAAGTAACTGACACTTTGGATGTTTCCACAAAGTCTCGAGTTCGAAGAAGAAACTTTAAAGTTTGTGATTGTTGTGCCCGTTTAAAATTAAGAGTTATTGAAGGAACTGAAATTTTTGAAGTATTTGGTTTTATCAAGGCACATAATCATGGTTTGGTGAATTTTGATAATTTAGATTTGACACGGAAGCAACGTAAGCTTGATTTTGTTGATAAGGATTACATTGCTAAATGTCGTTTGGTAAATATTGGGCCTTTCAAAGCATATAGATTGCAAGTTGCATTGAAGGGTGGCCATCATATGATTAGAGGAACTAAGATGGATTATAAAAGTTTTAGCAGGGATATCACTAATTTTGTTGGACTATTTGAAGATGATACTTACCAAAACCTAAGTTCCGAATCTCATGATGATTACCAAAACTGACACGGTGAAGCTATGCTAAAAATATGATCAAAACAAAGAAAATCGACCAAAGTCAAACATGGTCAACCGTGGTCAAAGTCAACATCAGCGGTCGTCCGGAATGACGTCAGCACCCGGAAGTCACACATCAGCAATAGAGAATTTATCAGACTTAGAAGAATATTTTTGTAATCATTAGAGCTTTAATATAATTTTGTTCATTTATGTAAAAAGTATAAATAGACTAAGTGTAGTCATTTATACTAAAAGGACTAAGCACTAACAAGAAAAAACAAGAGAGAATTAGTCTAATGAGAGAAACAATTAGGTTGAGTGTGTGTGAGAGAGAATTTTCTTACAAACTCCCTTTGTAATCTCCTAGTATCATCCTCCATATGAATGAATAAAATTTTTATAAATATGTGTTCTTGAATTGTTAATCATTCATTCATCATCATACATTAAATCTTGCAACAAATCTCCACTTGAAATCATCAACAGGTCTATGAGATTCCGCATCACAGATCTGATAAATGGCAACAATACAATTGCAATATTTGATCCTACGATTATTGAATTTCCATAAATTTCATTGGTGATAGTGATGGCCAATACTTCTTAGCTAGGATGGAACACCGAGTGTTATGCCAAAACAACTTCACATTTAATTTTCTAGTGGTTAGCGATGAAATAGGAACTTATTTTGGTTAGATGATGTGTCAAAGGTCAATTATATGGCGTTTGGTGACGTGTTAGCGTTTGGTGACGTGTTAGAATAACAAGTATGTAATTTATTTACAACATTTGTCTTGATATCTCTATTAAAAATTAATTTTTTATGTAGGTATAATATGTCTTTTGTTCCATTTATTGGAGTTGATCATCATAAAAAGTGTGTCACTTTTGGGGCTGCATTGTTGTACAATGAGTTGATCGAATCATACACTTGGTTGCTCTAAGTGTTTTATGGAAGCTCATAACAACAAGCAGCCAACGTTAGTTCTAACGGACCAAGACACTGCAATGAAACAGGCTTTTCATAATGTGTTGGACAATTCAATTCACACACCTTTAATACCTTAAAGCTTTTTCATTTTTTAAATAAATTAAAAAAAATTAATATAATACATACATTTTATAATTCTATGCATGAAATATAGATTTACTTACATATACGTATTCTGCTTTTACCTGTAATCTATGTAATGTTCTTTTAGAAGTGACGTCTAACTCTTATTCATCATAATTAGGTATCTGGACATATATTGAACAACATAAATATGTGTGCATCCATTCATAAGCTTGTTTGGAATGTTTACTTAAAACCCTCCACATTTAAGTCACGATGGAAGTTAGTAATGGAGAAGCATGGTTTGCAAGATCATAAATGGCTATCTCATGTGTTTTCCATCAGAGATCAGTGGGTTCCTAGTTATTTTATGAATATTCCAATGTGTTGTTTGATGAAGACCACATCAAGGTGCGAAAGCTCAAACTCATATTTCAAAATTAATTCTAGCCCGTCGAACACACTTGTCCAATTCTTGTTGTGTTACGACAATGCTATAGATGGCCAAAGATATAACCAACATGTCCTTGAATTCAACACCACCACAGTTCCTAAATATCTCACAAGCTTAGTAGTTGAACGACATGCTTCTGAGATATACACACGTAACATATTTTTAGAGGTGCAAAAGGAGATACATAAGTGCAAAACATTATGTACATAGTTAATCGTGAGGAAATTAACAAAATATACAACTACAATATTACACATCAAGACAACAGATCTAAACTCCTCAATGAATTTAAGGTACGGTAAGTTTATGTTATTTATTTTTTGATACGTATATGTATGTACATGTTATATTTCTGTACCAATTAATTCTGTTAATTCTGTTACATGTTCTTGAATCAGTTACGTATGTAATTTCTGTACATGTTATATTGGCAAGTCACACTTGATTTGTCAGATAATTCTGTTACATGTTCTTTCATGTCATTCACACGTATTGGATATCTTTGCCGACACGTGTTCTGCATATTCAGACATCATAAGATTGAAAAAGTTCCACATCAATACATGCATGGAAGATGGCGGAGAGATGCATTGCCCAAAAGGGTGTTTAGTATGTAGTATAGATACTATGTAGATCACTCTGAAAATGCAGCTCTGAGACATTGTTTGATGGACACTATGCAACAATGTGTGGATAGGTTAAGGATGAATATGGAGTGACTTACATGGCTTGATGAGCATCTGAAAAATCTAAAGTCTTAAATATTCAATGAATTTCTTTTCGACCCTTCATATAATAACAAAGATGTAGTAATTGAAGGGGTTTTACATCAACCAGAACCCCATAAAGTACAATACAAATCACCAAGTGGAATAAGGAACAAAGGTTGTGGAAAGAATAGGCGGTTGATTGGTCCTAGTGAGAAGGCAAAGTCTAAAAGAAAGAAGCCTAAAAGGTTAAGTAATTTCTATAAGAAATACGTTCGTGGTCACGATGCTCGTAATTGCCCCGATAAATTAAAACTGCTCAATAAGAAAGTGTCCGAAAAAGTTGTTCAAGAAGAGGTTTCATCAAATCACTCATCAGAGTACAATTCTATTGAAGACGGAAGCGATCAGGAAGTGAATAGGAAGATTCTGAGGAAGAATTGGAGGAATAAATTGTTGAACTTATTTAGTTTTGTGTTTCCTTTTCTTTTCGTATTAAAGTGTAATTAATATCCGTACCTTTTTTTACATACTTTATTTGTATTTGGATTTGATCGTATTAATATTGAACCATTCTTTGTTACATATACGTATTACAGATCATTTGTTGCTTCGTATTTCATCACCTTAATAGTTTTGCACTCTTTATTGAAATACGTATTAAAGACTTCCTCAGGTTTAATATGACCTTGTATTACATATACGTACCTCTCAAGATCCTACTTGTCTCTATAATTGATCATCTTACAAGGTGTGAATTGTTTATTACATATACGTATTTAAGCACTATTTTTGATGTAAAACTACATAATCATAGTTTTTCTGTTGCTAAATTTTTTTTAATTATGATATTAATCTGTAATACATATGCGTGCCTTTTAAAAATTTAAATTATATATATTGATCATCTTTACTAGATTCAATATTTGTTAATCTTACTTTTCTATTTATTGTTTTCCTATGTCAATTCATGCTTTTTTTTGTATGTTTTTTAATACTACAACGTATGACAACATAGATTTTTATACTACCCTAAACCCACTCCATATATGTATTTGAATCATGATTTATAATGCAAAACATATATGTTATAGGTTTATTTAGTACATTTATAGGCTACACACCATTAGCAAATCTAAAGTTTATAGTATTCATATGAATAACATATTAATGTATTAATGAGTACTATAAATGTATTAGACTAGCATCTAAAAACATATACCCAACTGGATGTCATTAAATTGATTTAACCCTCCAAAACATCATTAAAACCAAAACGAGGATACAAAAAACATTCTATCATAATGCCAATTCACATCTTAAACTAGTTCCTCACGTATCATCTATCTTTTTTTTTTCTTGCTCCAACTCACCGGCTTCCTTCAACACCTTATCCTTATATATATATTTACCTCTGACGTAAGGATTTAAAGGCATATTTTTTCTCAAATTCCTAATCTTTGTCTTCATTTTGCTCTCATCCGATGGAAACCCACATTCCCGATTTTTAATATGACTTCCCATAAACATTTCTATATGACGCATAACAAATATACCACAATCTGTAGAGTTTTTTGACGTTGACCATCTGATATGTAACTTCTGAGGGTAGGCTAATTCTATATCTCTCCATTTTGGATGCTCAACTGATCTCAAGTAAGAGACAAAAATATGTTTATGCACAATTAAAAAAAATTCTTTATTTTACATGTCTACGTACACACACGTAAGAGTTAAATAACGATAGTAACATAAACTGCAAAAAAATACATCTTACCACTTTTAAAGGAGTTCCCTTCTTAATGAACTCCGCATCATCGTCAAACTGATTAGACATTGCTCGTCACTCATATTGTCTATCACTGTAATTGCCGAATACTTCATATCAAAGCAAACCAAATAAAAATAATTTTTTTCCAAAATAGGGAAGAATATTATGTCAAATTGTTTTAAGTTTTGCAAACCTTCACATCCTTCCATAAAGTTTTCTAGATTTTATTTAAAGTGATTGACACGTTCTTCATCTGTCTTCTTATCGCTATCAACTATCCAGCCAAGCTGTAATTTGAATTCATATTATGTCCTTAGTCAGCTATATATATAAAATATACTTCAATCAATAATGAAAAATACTTACAAATGGGTTACGCCACTAAACAAACGATATGGTGAGCTCGGGCATGTATCCTTTTCATCATGGTTAAGCACTTTGCCCAACAGTCAATCACGTCATTATAAATTTGTTGTCCCGGGCATAAGCTATTCAACTGATAGAAATTCGTTCCCACTCAATTTTTGGTTGCAAATATATGAACACTGCACCCAAAACAATACACATTAGTTGGTATACAACCATTTTCTCATTACACACACACACACACACACACACACACACACACACACACACACATATATATATATATATATATATATATATATATATATATATATATATATTCTTCTAGACTATTCAATACTAACCTTTATTTTTCATTAACCTGATTCGTACATGTATATGTGTTGGTACATATACGTATCGTATATTTTATAAGAGTTTAGGAAGCTTTTAGATAAACTACATTCCTATAGAGTTATATCACCATGTATGATTGTTTTTATAAACGTAAATGTTTGTACCTAATATGTTACACACTCGTTCTATGTGTCTATACTAACACATACAAAATTTTAGTAATTGATGTTTTCTAATCACAATCGATCATATTGTGTCTATATTGATACATATACGTACAAGTTATATAGAGAATTCTAAAACTTCTCATATTTTGAGCAATGTAACAGTTGACTTACATATAAGGACCAAAATATAGTTTTATATGAAATTGATATATTAGGTTATTTAACTTAATTTTGTGGCTATACGTATAGTATTGTATATTTTATAAGAGTTTAAAAAGCTTGTTTTTAATGCTAGATTAACTACATGCATGTAGAGTTATATTTACATGTATGATTGTTTGTTTTCATAAACGTACATGTACGTACCTAATATGTTACATACACGTTCTATGTGTCTATACTAATACATTTAAAATTTAAGTATTTGTTGTTTTCTAAACAGAATCAATCATATTGTGTCTATACTGATACATATACGTAAAAGTTATATTTTAATTCTAAAACATCTCAGATTTTGAGCAATGTTACAACTGTCTTACATATACGGACCAAAATATATGTGACAACCCGAGTTTTCAAGTTAACCTCATTCCCTTAACCTAACCTCTCTCTGTTATGTTATGATTAATTAAATTTTAACTAACCGAATTACGATTATTAAATAATACTAATTGGTATTGTAAATAAATGATTGTTATTGTAAATACCAACTAAACATAATTAACTTTTACTAGCTAAACTCAATTTACTTAAAAATGCAATTTAGGTGAATTTGAGGGGCTTGTTGTGTCATCCGCAAACGGACGGTCAAACCGAGCGAACCATCCAAACTCTAGAGGATATGTTACGTCTTTGTGTTCTAGATTTTGGTGGTGACTGGGATACGCACTTACCATTTGCGGAGTTTTCTTATAATAATAGTTATCACTCAAGCATCAAAATGGCACCATTCGAAGCTCTATACGGTCGTAAATGCCATTCTCTGATTTGTTGGACTGACATTGGTGAAAATTTCCTTATCGGCCCTGAACTCATTCAAGAAACGACTAATAAGGTTTCTAAAATCCGTAATAACCTTGAGGTGGCTAGGAGTCGACAAAAGAGTTACGCGGATAAAAGACGCAAATTGTTAGAATTTCAAGTCGACGATGCGGTTCTTCTTAAAGTCTCACCATGGAAGGGAGTTGTTCGTTTTGGGAAGAAGGGTAAGTTAGCTCCATGGTTTGTAGGACCTTTTAAGATTCTGAAAAGAGTCGGGAAAGTGGCCTATAAACTGAAACTACCATCTGAACTTAGTGGGGTTCATCCCATTTTTCATGTTTCAAACTTGAGAAACCTGTCGAGATCATGGAAGTCCAAATAGACGATTCCTTGCATTTTGTTGAGAAACCTGTCGAGATCATGGATCGAACAATGAAGAAGACCAGAACGACTACCACCCCAATTGTCAAAGTTCGTTGGGAAAATAAACGTGGCGCTGAGTTCACTTGGGAACGTGAGGATTACATGAAGAAGAAACACCCACATCTGTTTATCTAGCCTTATCTTCAATTTCGGGACGAAATTTCTTAAAGTTGGGAAGACTGTGACATTTCGTATATTTGTTAACTACTTGTTATTTCCATTATCTCTTGGGTGCGCTATTTATTTATTATAACAAATATGAGGGTTCATCTTTGTGCACTTCAAATGGTCTTAATTTATAATCTTAGTTTTGAAATCTACAACTTAATTAGTTATTAAATAAATAAACTAATAAAGTGCTATTTGTAAATTTACAAATGTTCCTAAATTTAAAAAAAATATATATATATACATATTATGTATATAAATAAATAGATATTTATTAAAATGTATTTATTAAAATGTATTTGTTAAAAATGCAAACTTTGAAATTTAATAAAATGTTTTGGCATAAAATAATAAATTTTAAAAACCACAGGGACCAAAGCTGTAAATTTCTTTAAAACAGCCCCCCCCTTCTCTCTCTCCCCAAAATTCCGGCGACCACCTCCGGTCAACTCCGGCGATTCCCAAACCTTCGAAATGCACCAAATTAAACCCTATTGATTCACCATTTATTCTCGTACATCTGTTTCGAACCCTCAACCCTTGCGAATCGAATTGTCGAGTCAAATTAACTCAAAACCGAACACCCCATCAAAAACCAAATCCGTTTCTACACTTACATTTTACTATTAATGCAATTAAACGTGTATAAACATTCATCTAATCATTTCGAAGTTATGAGTATGATTAATTTCACTTGAAACGACAAATTACACATCCAAATCAACCGTAACCCCCGAAATTAATTCGAACTCATTGAAATCGAATCGGTTCTAATCGAAGCTATTTTAACAGAGGGGAAAGGTGCAACTTGTTCTTTTCCAACTCTCTGTAATCTTAATTGCTCGAAAAACATACACCAACAACCCTTTCAATCACCTCTACTCATCGCGACTGTTCTAGAGGTGTTCATCCTCAAATTGAAGCTAATCAGGTAAATTAAACGCATGTTCATACTCGTTTTCTCTTATATATCAAAAGCCCTAAGTTGAATTCTGTTAACAATCACGTTTTGGTAAGCAATTTGGATCAAACGGAAACTAGGGTTCTTGGTGGAAATTGGGGGTTTTCTGTTTAAGTTCTTTAATTAATTTGAAACGAGATCTCGACAGGCATAAGGGCCCGAGCCTACCGGTTAAAACACTCCCCTTACACGCAGAGGACCCGGGTTTGAACCCGGGCACCTGCAATATTTTTTTAAAAAAATACCCGATTTTTAACTATTTTTAATTCCAGAAAATTTTAAAATGTTATTAAATCAATATAAAAATCATTCTAATAACTTATGCTAAATCGGAACTTATTTAGAAATTTCTAAAATTTTTAGAAATTATAATTTAGTAATTCTTCATTTTTCTTTAGATTTTAAAAGTTATAAAGTTATTATAAAAATATATTTAGAAATTTTAGATTGTATAAAAATGATGAAACATCACATAAGAATTTTATCTAAGTATTTTTAATCTAGTATTTTATAAACCATGTAAATAAATTAATCATTCACGTGTGTTATTTAAATAAAGACAACATACTTTATTTCAGTTATTATAATCCCTAAATTATTATTAGCTAATCATTTTGCCCATTTCATTTAACCAAGTTAAATAATAAAAGTATATATATTATTATTTTAAACTATTTTACTAAACCAAAAATCCCGATCACAATTGAAACCCTAGTCTTCACGTATCGTCTTTTGACCTTACCGGCTAAATTCTAAATCTTGGAACATTCATTTTTAGGCAAATTGTGAAGACATCGTTGTAGTTACTTTATTCTTATTATTCCTTGTACGTCATATATCAAGTGAGTTTTCCCATACCCCGTTTTACTTTAATCCACACGTTTTAGGGTGAAACATATTACTCGTATCACAAGCACACTTGTAAAAACGTTTAAATACTTGTAATGCACATGCAATTCATTTTAAATTTTGTCATGGTTATTTGGGACTTGTGCAAATATTATGTGATAGACTCTTGTAAAAACAATCATTAACTATTGCTAGCCTAGCGACGTCATAAATCTATGGGCTTGACAAGCCTACTTGGTGCTAAAGCCGAGATTATTGCCGGCTCCTGATGTCATATTCTTGTTCATCATGGGAACCAAGTACACTTAGCTAATCATACATTTCATTGTGGCATATCTTTGTCAAGGTTTGATTGTATCATTATGCTATCCATTTATTTTTGCATTATTTGATAATCTATGACTTGAATTGCCACTTAAAAGATTTTATATATGTATGTACAATCTATGGGAACTCACCAACATTATATGTTGACCATATTTTCTAACATGTTTCAGGAAATGCTCAAACTTAGTTGTTGCACTTGAAGATATGAAAACATCTAGGATTGGACCTAGAGAAAAATAAAAGAATTATTTTGAAATTTGATGTTCAAGTTTAACTTATGTTATGGTTGTTGATTTGAGACTTGTGTGATGAATTGTTATGTTGTGAATTTGAAATTTAATAATATTTACACTTTGAGATAGCGTTGTGTGTCTTGAACAATCTTAACCCTCACATCTCAATGTTTCCTCCGTTAAGGTTGGGGTGTGACAGTACATCAGCTAGTTGGTCTTCAGAATGGATGTGTTGCACACGTAGTGAGCCGTTTGCAATTTTTTTTGAACAAAGTGATAGTCCAACTGTAACACCCGGAAACTTGGTCAAATAAATAAAAAGAAAAGTATCTATAAGAAAATAAAAGAAGGGGCAAAGATGAGGGGTGTAAAGTGTAAATAGTACACCAAAAAGTCAAAAGTTTTAGTTTTAAGGCATGGTTGCCCATGCTAAGCTTGTTCTGCTGCTGTGTTCGACCAAGAAAAGAAGAAAGAGCTGAAAACTCTTAATTCTCTCAGCTTGTTGAGGAAGAAGACAGCATTCTTAGAAGGTTAGTGTGTTTATATGTTAATTGGTTCGGTTTCTTTGTGGTTTCACCCTTAGAAACTGATTATTAAGTGTTTTTGGTGTTTTGGTGCTTGTTTATGCTTGTTTTTAGGTGTTTGAACTCTAGTGCAGGCAAGTTTGGAGGAGTGTTACTTGTTTGCTGCTATAGGTGAGTTCTAGACCTCGTTTACATG
This sequence comes from Flaveria sonorensis, assembly GCA_025506505.1. Lineage (NCBI taxonomy): Eukaryota > Viridiplantae > Streptophyta > Magnoliopsida > Asterales > Asteraceae > Flaveria > Flaveria sonorensis. The sequence continues at coordinate 51,348,776 of CM046423.1, forward strand.
TGTTGTAAAGTATCTTTGGGGCTGAAAATGTATATAAATGGGTTTTCTCAACTTGTTACCTTGTAACCGTATGTATATATGTGTATGCTCATGTTTTGAACTTATTTTTGTGTTAGGTATGCTTAGAAATGTATGTTTAAGCTTAGAACAGGTGATGGAATGTGTCTGGGTTGATTCTGAAATGTAGAAATGCATAACCGATAGTCATGCGCCCAAACAGGGCCCATGCACCTAGGATCATAGCATGAAACTACCCAAGTTCAGGCCATGCGCCCAAACAGGGCCCATGCACCTGGAATTTACATAGAAAATCCTAAGTGGGGGTTCATGCGCCCCAATAGTGTCATGCACCCAACCCTTTGTTTAGGCGCCTAAGTGCTAGTCCATGCACCTGAACAATTCATGAGCCCAGAATGTAAGCTAAAATGCCTAAGCGTAGGATTCATGCGCCTAAATAGTGTTAATGCGCCTAAGCAGGACTCGTGTGCCTGCATAGTGCTCATGCGCCTAAACACTTAAAAATTTTTATGGAATTTTGGGAAATCAGAATTTTAGGGTTTGACCCTGGTTTGACTTGTTGATATTACTTGATTATTTTATTTATGTTTTGGACTGTTCTTGTGTTCCTATTTATTATATTAATATGTGACTTTACGTGGTGTGATTTATCCGTATAACGTAAAGTATTATCATTAAAGAAAGTGGAAAGATTAATGATAATGAGAAGTGGAACATAAAGAACGGAAGAAAGTCTTGCAAGCAAATTCACATGAGGTTCACAACCACTAGGTTGTTAGCTCAACTGTGTGCGGTTTAGCTAACCCGTTGGATGCACACAGGGTCAATCTTTGAGATTGAGGGGACCCTTGTTGCTACCCCGGTACTGGAGTTGGCTTCGTGCATCAGTATGGGGTCTATGTGTAGACCTCGGCCCAGTACCAGTTTTGTTCGCAATATCGGGGGCATAACACATTGGTCCAGATTATGTGAAAGATTAAAATAAAGGTTCGAATGAACGAATATGGAAATGGTAAGGAAGATAATGGATGTTATCTTAACTGTACGTTTGATGTGTAATCGCGTACGAAAGAAAAGTATATTATTTTTAAAAGGGCATTTTCATATACAAATCTTTCAAGGTATTTTAACGTTTTAAAACTAGAGCTCACTCAGCAACACTGACTTTTATGCATTTTCAGTTGGCAGGTAATTTTGCTGAGGATGGCACTCGGGGAGGCTACTCGTCGGGGCTAGACTGGCATCCGTTCACGCATACTAATACTGTTGTTTTGTAATGCAATTAATATGATCTTTTGTAACTATTAACAATTAACAATGTATTGCTTATCAACAGTATTTATTAATGAAGTGAATGGCTTTTGATATTAATTCCGCTGCACTAGTTTAAGAACTATGAAATGTTTTATATATACTGTGCTATGATTGACCAACTGTGAGGTCTCCGTGAACGGGGCCTTACAAGTTGGTATCAGAGCCAAAGTTTAAGAGAAATAGGTAAATATTTTCAAAACCTAAACTTAAACTGAGAATGGGACGAATGGAGGGATGCCAGCCCGACTAGCTACGTGCCATCAAGTATTTCTTTTCTTAATGATAACCGGCATTATGTTTGTGTGCTATTTGATTTATGTGCCTTTAGTAGATTTGAATACTAATGTAGTCAGGATAGGAAATGCTCGAGGGATGAAGAGTAAAGTAACTGGCTAATCATAACTGGCCACTGTAATTAGGCACTTACTATACTTGACATAAAGTGAGCTATTACCTTGAATGACCGTGTTGGTGTTTGGATCTTATAGTGTTTAGTGGATGGCCGGAGGTAGATCATCGAAAGCTTCTCGTGGTGGAACGCGGGGCGTTCGTGGTAGGCCACGTAGTACAAGGAACAAGACCATAGAGACGGCTCCTGCTGAGCCTGAGCTTCATCACCCGGAGGGGGTGGATGAGAGTGCTAATATGAGAGCCTCGGTGAAGGAGGCAGTGGTGGAGGAGGTTCATCAAGTCATGCAGACGATCCTACCATCTGTAGTGACTGAAGTCATCCGTGCTGTTAGAGAGGACGAAAAGAAGGAGAAGGAGGAGGAGAGAAGGAAGGCGACTGGGAGAAGGGAGAATGACGGTGAGGAGGAGGAACTGCATGCTGATAAGGCAGCCTCTAGTGATGAAGAGGAAGTGGTAGTGCGGGAAACCGCAAAGGGATGCAGCTACGGGGCATTCCAACGATGTAGACCCCCTACTTTCGATGGCAATGGTGATGCTGCTGCTGCTCACCGCTGGGTGAGAGAGATGGAGGCAGTATTGGAGATCAGTGAGTGTCAGGAAGACCAAAAGGTGAAGTTCGCCACTCACTCCTTTGTTGACACGGCGCTGTGTTAGTGGGACAACCTTGTCCAGGCTGAGGGCAACCGGGCAATTAGAAGGATGAGGTGGGGAGAACTAAAAAAGTTAGTGATCGAGGAGTTCTGTCCTCATCGGGAACTTGACAAGATCAAGAGAGAGTTCCTACAGCCGGAGGCGGGAACTATGACCCACTAGCAATATACCGCCAAGTTTAACGAAATGGCGAGGTTGGTGCCGGATCAGGTTACGCCGGTATCGAGGAAGATCAATCGGTACGTCCAGGGATTACCGGCCGACATCCGCAGACACTTGATCGCTGCCCAACCGAGCACTTTTAGGTCGGCAGTGGATTTGGCAGAATGTTGTATGATGAAAGGGAAGTAGCGGTGGTTGAGGTGAAGAAGATGGACGACGGTGATAAGAACTGGAGAGGTAAGCAGTTTGGGCTTGGCGGTTACACCCCAAACAACAAGAGGAGGAGGATGGATGACTGGCGGGTGGTGTCATCAGGCCCGGGGTTGAGGAAGTGAGACCGATGTGGTAGGGAACACACTGGTGATTGTATGAGGGGAGTGACTGTGTGCTTCAAGTGTGGGAAGCCCGGTCACATAGCAAAAGATTGTGGAATATCGAAATGCTTCAACTGTGGCGGGACTAACCATAGGTACTATGAGTGCAAGAAGCCGAGAGCTGAGAGCTCTGGAGCCAAGAAGGGGACCGAAGAAGGAGGACATAGGGCAAGTGCTAGAGCCTTCACGATGACCCGAGAGGAAGCCCGGGTAGACCCAGACGTCGTGTCAGGTATGTTTCCAGTAAACCAAACTTGTGCCTCTGTATTATTTGATTCTGGTGCTAGTAGGAGTTTCATTTCTGCTACTTTCTGTGCTAAGTTGCCTGTTAGTAGTGGGAATATTGACGAACCATTTGATGTAGAAACTGCTATTGGTAAGTCAACCAGAATTTCTAAGAAGATTGAGGATTGTGGCATAGAGTTAGAAGGCCATAGGTTTGCTGCAAAACTATATGTGATGCCCCTAGGAGGATTCGATGTAGTACTAGGGATGGACTGGTTAGCAACCTATGAGGCAAACATCGTGTGTCGTAAGAAGATGATTCAATTAACTGCGCCCGATGGAAGTTCGGTGACAGTTCATGGTGACCGCGTTACGACGGTTCCTATGGTGATTTTGATGGAGGTGGCAGAGAAGTTCATGAGACGCGGTTGTAATGCTAACCTAGCATACGTAAAGGATGTGGACGCGTCAATACCATAACTTTCTGAAGTGTCAGTTGTGCGTGACTTCCCAGACGTATTCCTAGAAGATTTACCTGGTGTGCCACCGGATCACAAGATCGAGTTTCAGATCGATTTGATACCCGGTGCTCAGCCCGTTGACAAGGCACCGTACTGATTAGCTACGACTGAGATAAAGGAACTAATGGTTCAACTGCAGGAGTTGATGGACAAAGGATTCATCCGACCGAGCATCTCTCTCTGGGCTGCTCCGGTCTTGTTTGCAAAGAAGAAGGACGGTAGTATGAGAATGTGTATCGACTACCGAGAATTGAACAAGTTGACGGTGAAGAATCGATATCCCCTACCAAGAATTGATGACTTATTTGACCAGCTCCAAGGTGCCAGTTGGTTCTCAAGGATAGATCTCTGATCTGGCTACCATCAATTGAAGGTTAAGGAGCAAGATATTCCTAAGACAGTTTTTCGCACGCGTTATGGACAATACGAGTTTCTCGTCATGTCCTTCGGTTTGTCTAACGCACCAGCTGCCTTTATGGATTTAATGAACCGAGTGTGTCGGCCAATGTTGGATAAATAAGTGATTGTGTTTATTGATGATATACTGATTTATTCAAAGAGCGAAGAAGAACATGCCGGCCACATACGCGAAGTGTTAGAGACGCTTAGAAGAGAGAAGTTGTATGCTAAATTCTCTAAGTGTGATTTCTGGTTATGCGAAGTCCAATTTATGGGTCACGTGGTCAATGTTGAAGGAATCATGGTGGACCTGGCGAAGGTTGAGGCAACGATACAATGGAAGTCTCCAAAGACGCCATCCGAGATTCGTAGTTTCTTGGGTTTGGCGGGCTATTCAAGACTTCTCCAAAATAGCCTCACCTTTGACCAAATTGACTCGTAAGGATGTGAAGTATGTGTGGGGACGGGAACAGGAGGATGCGTTTGAGGAGTTAAAGGAAAGATTAATTCAGGCTCCTGTCTTGACATTTCCCGAAGGAAGTGAAGACTTAGTGGTATACTCAGATGCTTCCTATTCGGGACTAGGTTGCGTGTTGATGCAACATGGAAGGGTAATAGCCTATGCGTCTCGACAGCTGAAAACTCACGAAGCCAATTACCCCACTCATGACTTGGAGTTAGCGGCGGTGGTTTTTGCATTGAAGATTTGGAGGCTCTATTTATACGGGACAAAGTGCACAATCTTCACAGACCACAAAAGCTTAAAGTACTTCTTTGAGCAGAAGGACCTCAATATGAGGCAAAGGAGGTGGTTAGAGTTGATCAAGGATTATGACTGCGAGATCCATTACCACCCGGGCAAGGCCAACGTAGTGGCCGACGCCCTTAGCCGAAAGGAGAGACCCGAGACGATTCGGGTGAAGGCGTATCAGTTGGTGATGACCTCAGACGTGATGACACAGATCAAAGAATTTCAGAATGAGGCGCTGAAAGAAGATCGCCTCAACTCTAAACGAATGAGAGGTCTAGTCGTGGAGTTGGGAGAAAATACCCATGGAGTTAGAACCCACTTCAGGCGGATGTGGATTCCCCGATGTGGAGATCTACGGGGGAGAATTATGGACGAAGCTCATAAGACTCGATACTCCATTCACCTCGGTGCTACCAAGATGTATCAAGACCTGAAGAAAGATTACTGGTGGCCGAGTATGAAGCGCGATGTAGTGGAGTATGTGAGTAAGTGCCTTACTTGTTTGCAAGTGAAGGCAGAACATCAGAAGCCATACGGGAAGATCCAGCCATTGGATATACCCGAGTGGAAGTGGGAGCACATCACCATGGACTTCATCAAAAAGTTACCCCGTACTGCGAGGGGGTACGATACCATATGGGTGATAGTTGATCTTCTGACAAAGAGTGCTCACTTCCTACCGATCCGCGAGACATATTCCTCCGAGAGACTGGCTGATCTATTCATCAAGGAGATTGTAGCTCGTCATGGTGTGCCGGTGTCTATTGTGTTGGACCGTGACACCCGGTTCACATCGAAGTTTTGGAAGAGATTCCACGATGCCATGGGGACGAGGCTACACATCAGTATGGCTTATCGTCCTCAGACAGATGGTCAGTCTGAGAGGACAATTCAGACGCTCGAGGATATGCTCCGAGCATTCGTGATCGACTTTGGAGGAAGTTGGGATGAACACCTACCGTTAGCAGAGTTCTCGTATAACAACAGTTATCATGCCAGCATTGGTATGCCACCATATGAGATGCTATATGGTAGAAGGTGTAGAACGCCCGTGTGTTGGGGTGACATTGGGCAGAAAGAGTTGGGAAGTATCGAGGTGATTGAGGCTACGACTGAAAAGTTGGAAAAGATCAAAGACTTTATGAAGGCGGCGAAAGATAGACAAAAGTCATGTGCCGACAAAAGGCGTAGACCGATTGAGTTCAACGTAGCTGATAGAGTCATGTTGAAGGTCTCACCTTGGAAGGGAATTATTCAGTTCAGGAAGAGAGGCAAGCTAAGCCCGAGATACATAGGACCTTTCCGAATTGTTGCACGAGTAGGAAAGGTGGCCTATCAACAAGAAATACCCTATGAGTTAAGTGGGATTCACCCAACATTCCATGTATCTCATCTGAGAAAGTGCTTAGCCGACGAGGATATGATTGTACCACTGAATGATATCGAGGTGGATGAACAGCTCAACTATATGGAGCAACCAGTGGCAATCATCGATCGGAAGGAGAAAAGGTTGAGGAATAAAGTGGTTCCACTTGTGCGGGTGCGGTGGAAACACCGAAGGGGTTCGGAGTCTACGTGGGAGACCGAAGAAGAGATGAGACAACATTACCCATAGTTATTCGAAGAGTGACAAGTTTCGGGGACGAAACCTCTTTAAGGGGGTAGACTTGTAACACCCGAAAACTTGGTCAAATAAATAAAAAGAAAAGTATCTACAAGAAAATAAAAGAAGGGGTAAAGATGAGGGGTGTAAAGTGTAAATAGTACACCAAAAAGTCAAAAGTTTCACTTTTAAGGCATGGTCGCCCATGCCAAGCTTGTTCTGCTGCCGTGTTTGACCAAGAAAAGAAGAAAGAGCTGAAAACTCTTGATTCTCTCAGTTTGTTGAGGAAGAAGGCTGCATTCTTCGAAGGTTAGTGTGTTTATATGTTAATTGGTTCGGTTTCTTTGTGGTTTCACCCTTAGAAACCGATTATTAAGTGTTTTTGGTGTTTTGGTGCTTGTTTATGCTTGTTTTTAGGTGTTTGAACTCTAGTGCAGGCAAGTTTGGAGGAGTGTTACTTGTTTGCTGCTATAGGTGAGTTCTAGACACCGTTTACATGTGTTGTAAAGTATCTTTGGGGTTGAAAATGTATATAAATGGGTTTTCTCAACTTGTTTCCTTGTAACCGTATGTATATATGTGTATGCTCATGTTCTGAACTTATTTTTGTGTTAGGTATGCTTAGAAATGTATGTTTAAGCTTAGAACAGGTGATGGAACGGGTCTGGGTTGATTCTGAAATGTAGAAATGCATAACCGGTAGTCATTTGCCCAAACAGGGCCCATGCGCCTAGGATTATAGCATGAAAATACCCAAGTTCAGGCCATGCGCCCAAACATGGCCCATGCATCTGGGAATTTACTTAGATAATCCTAAGTGGGGGTTCATGCGCTCCAATAGTGTCATGCACCCAACCCTTTGTTCAGGCGCCTAAGTGCTAGTCCATGCACCTGAACAGTTCATGCGCCCAGAATGTAAGCTAAAATGCCTAAGTGTAGGATTCATGCGCCTGAATAGTGTTAATGAGCCTAAGTAGGGCTCGTGCGCCTGCATAGTGCTTATGCGCCTAAACACTTAGAAATTTTTCTGGAATTTTGGGAAATCAGATTTTTAGGGTTTGACCCTGGTTTGACTTGGTGATATTACTTGATTATTTTATTTATGTTTTGGGCTGTTCTTGTGTTCCTATGTATTATATTAATATGTGACTTTACGTGGTGTGATTTATCCGTATAACGTAAAGTATTATCATTAAAGAAAGTGGAAAGATTAATTATAATGAGAAGTGGAACATAAAGAACGGAAGAAAGTCTTACAAGCAAATTCACATGAGGTTCATAACCACTAGGTTGTTAGCTCAACTGTGTGCGGTTTAGCTAACCCGTTGGATGCACACAGGGTCAATCTTTGAGATTGAGGGGACCCTTGTTGCTGCCCGGTACTGGAATTGGCTTCGTGCATCAGTATGGGGTCTATGTGTAGACCTCGGCCCAGTACTAGTTTTGTGCGCAATATCGGGGGCATAGCACATTGGTCTAGATTAAGTGAAAGATTAAAATAAAGGTTCGAATGAATGAAGATGGAAATGGTAAAGAAGATAATGGATGTTATCTTAACTGTACGTATAATGTGTGATCGCGTACGAAAGAATAGTATATTATTTTTAAAAGGGTATTTTCATATACAAATCTTTCAAGGTATTTTAACATTTTAAAACTAGAGCTCACTCAGCAACACTGACTTTTATGGATTTTCAGTTGGCAAGTAATATTGCTGAGGATGGCACTAGGGGAGGCTACTCGTCGGGGCTAGACTGGCATCCGTTTACGCATACTAATACTGTTGTTTTGTAATGCAATTAATATGATCTTTTGTAACTATTAACAATTAACAATATATTGCTTATCAACAGTATTTATTAATGAAGTGAATGACTTTTGATATTAATTTTGCTGCACTTGTTTAAGAACTATGAAATGTTTTATATATACTGTGCTATGATTGACCAACTGTGAGGTCTCCGGGAATGGGGCCTTACACCAACACCACATGCTTCATGCGTGAGTGGTAGACAATATTTGCATATAGATAATTTGCACCCGCATTATCACAAAAAAGTGTAGGTGAGGTTGACTTCAGAAAACCAAGTTCCAACAGTAAGTTTTGAACCCACAAAAGTTCAGCTGCACCATTTGCTAATGCTTTGTACTCGGCTTCGGTGGAAGAACGAGAGACAGATTTTTGACGTGAGGAGCGCCACGAAATGATGTTTGAACCAAGGTATATGATGTGAGCCGTGGTGGAGCGGCCCCCATCCGTAATACCACCCCAATCTGAGTCGGTGAATGCTTGAAGATCAAGTCGAGAACCACGGTTGAGAAAAATCCATGGTGGATGGTACCCTTGAGATATCGAAGGACTTGTTTAAAGGCTTGCTAATGCTGTTCAATGGGAGCATGCATGTATTGAGAGAGTCTATTAACAGCAAACGACACATCAGGTCGTGTAAAGGCGAGGTATTGAAGGGAACCAACGAGTTGTCGGTAAGGTGTAGGATCAATTTTTGATGACCCGTCAACAAGAGCAAGTGTTTCGGTGGAGCTAAGGAGTGTAGTAACGAACTTAGCCCCATCCATGTGGAACTTTGTAAGCAGAACCTGAATGTGGGCATGTTGAGACAGGAAAAGGCCATTAACAGTGGAGATGACCTCTATCCCAAGAAAATGATGTAACATGCCAAGATCCTTAATAGAGAACTTGTCAGATAAAGAACGGATGACATGCTGAACAAAGGAGTTAGTATTGTCGGTGATAACAATGTCATCAACATACACTAGGAAGTAGCAATGGGTGCCCCCGCGATTGTAAATGAACAAAGATAGATCAGCAAGGGATTTTTTGAAACCAAGATGTAGAAGGAACTTAGTGAGTTCCAAATACCAAGCACGAGGAGCTTGTTTGAGTCCGTAAAGGGACTTACGAAGACGACAAATATGATTAGGAAAGTCCGGATGGACGTATCCGGGAGGTTGGGACATGTATACCTCCTCATCCAAAGTGCCAAGTAAAAAAGCATTGTTTACATCTAGTTGGCGAAGAGACCAATTTTGAGATAAGGTAATGCTAAGGACCGTACGAATAGTAACGGGTTTGGTGACCGGACTAAAAGTTTCAAAGTAGTCTTTTCCATGCTCTTGGAGAAATCCTTTTGCGATAAGGCGTGCTTTGTATTTGTCTATAGATCCATCTGGATGTCATTTGATACGAAACACCCACTTGCATCCAATTGGTTTGTGATGTGATGGAGGAACCAGTTCCCATGTGGCATTTGTGAGAAGTGCATTGAATTCACAATCCATAGCTTTGCGCCATTCAGGATCTTTTAAGGCTTGGTTGGGAGTGGTGGGTTCAACGGATGGTGGAATTGGGTGAAGGGTAGTGGTGTTGACAAAGTTGGAGTTGAAGTATTTTGGGTTCGGTTTGTGTTGACGAAGAGGTTGCGAGGAGAAGGGTAGGGTATGGGACGTATTTGGTGGGGAGAGGGTGGATGTGGATGATGAATTAGATGTGGAGTCAGCGGAAGAAGGAGAAGTGGATTGATGGGCAGTGAGTGAAGAGGGTGGAGAGGAGGCCGTGGGCTCGGGTGAGGGTGGTGAGGAATGAGATGGGCCGGAGGAGGATTGAGGAAGTGTGGATGTGGTTGTACTATTGGGCTCAGGTTCGAGCCCAGAAGGTGGTTGAAGTGGGTTGCTGGGCGGCTGATTATTGGGCTGGTGTGAATGGTGTAGTTGTGGTTGTGAAGGAGGAGGTGGAGCAGAATGTTGGATGTTTTAAGCTAGTGGAACAGAAGGTATTCCTAAGAAGGAATCTACTGAAGGAATGGGAAAAGAAGAGGTTTTTTGAGTGTGAAAAGGAAATTGAGTTTCTATAAACTCAACATGGCGAGAGTGATAAAGGCGATGGGTTGTAGGAGCATAGCATTTGTAGGCGGATTTAGAAGGTGAATAACCCAAGAAAATGCATTGCTTGGAGCGTGAATAAAGCTTGGACTTAGTATACGGGCGAAGCCACGAGTAGCATAGGCACCCAAAGGGTTTGAGTTTAGTGTAGGTTGGTTCTTTTTGAAAAAGAAGAGTGTAAGGAGTTTTGAAATCAAGAATAGGAGTGGGTAACCGATTTATTAAATAAACCGCGATTTGGAAAGCGTGTGTCCAGAAGGAAAGAGGGAGCCGAGCATGGTGAAGGAGAGATAATCCAGTTTCTACGATGTGCCGATGACGATGTTCGACAACACCATTTTGTTCTGGAGTATGAGGTGGGGTGGTGAAGTAAGAGATCCCTTGAGATTGGAGATAGGTGGTTAAGCCAATATATTCACCACCATTGTCAGTGAAGAGAGAGATTAGAGGTGTTTGAAAAAAAATTTCAACAAGTGATTTGAATTGAGGAAACAAGGTGGATGCATCAGATTTATGCTTCATTGGATATAGCCAAACAAACTTAGTATGAAAATCAACAAAGATCACATAGTAAGTGAAACCATCAATGGATTTTTCTACCGGCCCCCAAACATCTAAATATAGTAATTCCAAAGGTTTGGTAATGGTAAACGAGTTCAAGCCGAACGGAGTTTTATGACTTTTATTAATAGAGCATGAGTTACAATGAAAATTGTGAAAATTGAAATTTAAATCTAAGCATTTGGCTATCTTCTTGAAAATTTGAACAGACAGGTGTCAAGCTTGTGATGCCAATCAAGAATTGATGTAGTGAAAACAACATTTATTTGGGGTGACGATGGAAGATTGGCATAGTTGACATCAAGGTAATGAGTGGGAAAAAATTTGAATAGACAGGTGTCCTCGCATTAGACGTGCCCCCGTGCGAAGGTCCTTGACAAAAAAATGAGTGGGAAAAAATTCAACGGAAACATGGTTAGTCTTACATAGTTTAGCACCGGATATAAGTTTGTTTTTGAAATGAGGAACACATAAGACATCTTTTAGAAAAAGAGAACTATATGACAATGGAAGAAAGGATTGACTAATGTGAGTGATGGTAAGAGTATTACCATTGCCAAGAACAATCTCCTCGGGTCCACTATAGTCGGACATGGAATGTAGAGAAGCACGATCGGGATCAACATGATTTGATGCACTAGAATCAAACATGTAAGAGGAAGTAGCAACATTAGAGGTTGGTGAGGACTTGTTGGAGTTCAAGGAAACTCCTGTTTGGACTTGATTTTCATGAAGAAACCTCGCAAGTTTTCTACACTCCTTTGCTTCATGACCTGCAAAATGACAAAATTGGCAATAAACATTAGAACGAGTCTCGCGAGCGCCTCCATTTGAATTGGGAGACCACTGATGACGCGAGTTTCTGCTGGTGAATTATCCTTGGTTGTTGCGGCAGTCGGAGGGAGGTCGATTGGAGGTACGGTTTTGGCGAGTGGTGTAGTTAACCGTAGTGATGGTGGGTTAGGGTGAAATGACTGCAACATTGAGTTCTCGTTCGTAGTCAACGAGTTTCTCAAATAGTTCAGGGAATGTGATTTTGGAATGAAGGAGTCAAAGACAAGTAGCAATGGGTTTGAAGTCATCACTAAGTTGGCAAAGAATATGAACCATAAGGTCCTCATCTTTTACCGGGTTTTGCCCCAAAGCGAGTTCATCGGCTAGGGATTTCATGTCACGTAAATAATCAGTGACTGTGCGGTTCCCTTTTGGGTTCGAAGCCAACTTAGATTTCAGGGAGATAACACGAGATCGAGACGTATTGGCGTAGCTTGTAAGGAGCCGTTCCCAGGCTTGTTGAGAGGTGTCGGCAGAAGCAATTAAGGACTGGATTGTTGGTGAACAGCTGCCAATCAGAGCAGCAAGGATGGTCTGATCTTGTCGATACCAGGCGTGAAAATCAGGATTGGGTTTTGTTTCTTCTTAGTCGAGAAAGGGTGCCGAAATAGGTTTAGTTCCGTTAAGAAAATGGACAAGATCGAGTCCAATGAGGGTAGTGTGGACATGCTTTTTCCAAACAGATAAGTTGTCATTGGTGAGGGTTACATTAAAGTGGGTTGAGGCTGAAGTTGAGATGACAGTAGGTGGTGCCATGAAAAAGAAGAAGATACTACCGGAAAAAAAAATATGTTGCGGATCAGTTACTCGTCAGAGTATAGAGGCTTTGATACCATATAAACAGAGGATTTTATTGATTGAAAAGTATATTTTACACTATGAATTACAAAGGCTTAAATAAGCCAAGTTACAACAACCCATTCATGGAATGGAGGATCTTTAGGCAACGAATAAGATGGTCAAAGACAACTATTAATCCTATCTAAAAGTATACAAAAGTAATAATGAATGTGCTGAAAATCTGGTTATTATTTTGCAATGTTATTCTTGTTAATACTGTCCACATCACCAAAATTACCATTACACAAGCTTTGTCTTCTAAATACAAACAACAATGACTAAACAATCCATGTTATACCTAGATTTTTGGTTATGATGATAACATGTAGCTGAAAAACTAATATCAAAAAGATATGGAAAAATGTTTGAACTTCATCATAATTTATTTTAAGTTTCTAGTTTCCAGAATTGACATAGAAGAGCTCCTCCTTGGGAAATGAACATTATGAAATCATATGAAAGAAAAGGTTGCTATATCGAACCTGATTTGTCAAAATATCATGCATCACCACTATTGTCAACTTCAAAATGACCATTAGCTTTTACTTAATTAACTATGTCTTATACTATGCAAAATGTTAATATTAAACAAAACTTGTTTATTTATTAAGTATAAGGGTTAGAAGTGTCATTATTATAAGTTAGATAGTTAGAGTTAGTTAATGGCAGTTATTTAACCTTTCGGGTCATAAACGGGTTATGGTCTTTACCCATCATAAATTGTACCTATAAATACATTGATATGTATCATTTGAAGTGTGGTAATTTAAGAACTTCAAGTTTGTGTGTATTCCATCTTATTCATATACTCTTCAATTGGGATTTGCTCTTTGATTACCAACAGTGGTATCAAAGCGGCTTCAAGAAATCCAATTGATCAAGAGAAGAACAGGAAGTGTTCGATCATTGTTTGAAATTGAATCAAGAAATTGTTTCAGAATAGAAGCAATTCATTACTCGAACATCCTAGGTTGTTCATTCAATCGATCTAAGGGAGAAAAATCACGCTCTGTTATCTTGTGAAATCGATCAAGAACAGGTCGTTTTTCAAGAAGTTTGATCGATCAAACCAAAAGCAACTTGAAATTGACCAAGAATTCGATCAATTTGAAGGGTCAATATTGGGTTATTGTTTATATTGATCAAAGCAACGATCAATAAAGAAAATCAGATCGTCCATTTAATCAATGGTTTGAATATTCATTCATTGAAGTTGGAACAATTAAAAACAACAATTGGATGTGATTGTCTTTTGGTTCTGCACATTGACAGAGTTCCAAAAATTCAAAATCAATTGTTGGTTTTAAACAATTGAGACAAGAAGCAGTGAGATCGTTTGTTTTTCTTCTTGGGAATTAAATTCAAAAGTGATTGTTTTTGCAACAATCCTCGATTGAAATGACGGAGAACCGCATAACCTGTTTGTAGAATACGACGGTTTGTGACAGATTCGACTAACAAAGGTCAGAGCGGTACCGTCGTTGGCTCGATGCAAAGTCACAAACACCGGTAAAAGCGGATTCACAATCCAAAAGTGTTAAAAATCAAATTTTGTTCTTGGTTCAAAGTTTAATTTTATTCACGAATTGTGTATAAAATAAAAGTCAAAGGTTTGTTTGAATTTGAAACCATAGAAATTACACAGAATTTTATGGTTTTTTGATTTTGAACAATCAAGAACACCAAAGAGTCAAGAACTTTCGTTTTATGTTTCGAAGGATTTTTCAAAACAGAAAAAGGTTTAGAATAGTTGGTTAGATTTGTTAAGGTAACTGATAAACCCGTATACTGTTGTGAGTAGACACATACAGTTGGTTTTGATTTGCCTTGCAAGTGTACTATTCTTGGTATTATAATAGTTGGTTTAGGCAACCAAAATAAACCCGTGTACTATTGTTGGTAGAAATAGTTCGTTAGCCCCTGTACTGATAGAAACAGTTGGTTTGCTCGTGTAGTGTTGAGAACAGTTGGTAAACCCGTGTACTGTCAAGATCAGTTGGTTAACGCGCGTACTGTTGTCATTTGAAACAATTGGTTTATATTTGCCTTACAAAACTCGTATACTATTCTCGGTATACAACGGTTGGTTTTGATTCACACTGTGAACCGTTGTTATTAACAGTTGGTTTTGAAGCCTGTGTACTGTTAAAGTAGGTTATTTTTTATTCACATTGTGACTGAAAAACCCATGTACCATTGTTGTTGAAACAATTGGTTTGCTTATAACCTGTGTATTATTTTTGAATTAATAGTTGGTTTTGGTTCGACCTAAGTTCATAGGCAACCGGAAAACCCATGCACTGTTCTTGTGGAAAAGGATTGATTAATTTGATTTAAAAGTATAGAGTTGTTATCAGATTAATCATAGTTAAAGGTTGATATCGATAATAATCCGATATTAGTATAGTTGAAATCAAATTCGATCCGAAACCAGCAGTAGTCAATCTATTAAGTTTGGAATAAGAAAACTCGAAAAATGGTTGAGTCCAAAGATAAAGAAGTTGTAACTTCAAAGGAAGGAGGGACATCAATGAGTTTTCAATGCCCAATGTTAAACTCCATAAATTACACCATTTGGGCTATAAAGATCAGGTCGATCTTTAACGTCCATGGAATTTGGGAAGCCGTTGAACCAAAAGTGGGAATTGAATTTGATGAGAAAAAGAATAATACAGCAATTGCATTGCTATACCAAGCACTTCCAGAAAATATGGTATTGCAAATTGCTAATCTTACTTCAGCCAAAGAAATTTGAGACGAGTTAAAAGTTCGACATGTAGGAGTTGATAGAGTTAAAGAGGCTAGGTTACAAACTTTTGAGCCAGATTTTGAATCTCTAAAAATGGGTGTTAACGAATCACTTGATGTCTATGCCGGAAAGATTAGTGAGATTGCATCACAAGCAAGCAATCTTGGGCACATCATGAATGACAAGAGACGGATCCGAAAACTACTTGGTTCGGTACCTGAAAAGTTCATTTAGATTGTTGATACGATCGAGTAGTTTGTTGATTTTGATACAATGCCATTCCAAGAAGCAGTGGGAAGATTGAAAGCTTTTGAGGAACGCACCAAGAAGCAAGTCAAGGAGGAACAAAGTCATGTTAAACTTCTATTCACCAAAGAAGAATGAAAGAAGAAAGTCAAGGAGAATAGATGTGAACGTTGTAGTCATGAAAGTTCATATCAAGAAAGCAAAAGTCGTGGTCAAGGCAAGAATGGAAAGACATGGAGGAATAAAAAAGGAAATCAAGTGGAAATCAAGTCCATCAGAACAAAGATCACATCGGATGTTTCAAGCACGAATGTCCAAAGTGGGAGAAAAAGAAGGAAGCAAATCTAATCCGGGAGGAGGATGATGAACCAACACTACTTTGATGGAAACCAGATTTCAAAGGATGAAGACCTCGCTTAAACTAAGTTTAGTTTAAGGGGGAGTGTTAATATTAAACTAAATTTGTTTATTTATTAAGTATAAGGGTTAGAAGTGTCATTATTATAAGTTAGGTAGTTAAAGTTAGTTAATGGCGGTTAATAACCCGCCGGGTCATAAACTGGTTGTGGTCTTTACTCGTCGTAAATTGTACCTATAAATACATTGGTATGTATCATTTGAAGTGTGGTAATTTAAGAACTTCAAGTTTGTGTGTATTCCATCTTATTCGTATTCTCTTCAATTGGGATTTGCTTTTTGATTACCAATACAAAATATGTGAATGGATAAGTGTGTGGATGCTCAGATTTGATGGCGGGTGGCTTGTTTTTTGTTGTTAGGAAATCAGATTTAAAAAAATTAGAAGCTTAACAGTAGACAATTAGATATCTATTAATACTTTGAGTATTAAAACTTGTGTCGTGGTTTATATTGATTTTTAATTCAATATGACCTGTGTTGAACAATATTTGATGACTTGTACTTTTTTCATGGCATGCATATTAATATGGTTTTTCATTTTCAGTGGACCGAAATGGAAGAAACAACGATTTGAGATACTAACAATTCTATTTAACGTATGATTATGCTACATTAGATGATTTATCTTGACTCAATTGCAGGTTTATTATGATAAGAAACCTCAAGTCACCGCAAGAGAAGTACACTACAGTTTACTCAAGTGAAAGAGTATGATGCACATATCTTTGTTACGCCACAAAGTGAACATGTTAAATATGGAAATAGTGTAATAAGTAAGTAAGCCATTACTTATTATAAAACTTTTCTTTATATAACTGATTTATTACACATTCAAAATTAAATGTGTTCTTAAGTTTTTGGTATTCTAGTCATGTCTTTATTATAGTAGCATAAATAAGAGGCATGTGGCATACGAAGACATTACCTGGAGATCGAGTGGAGACTTTGATTCATGTGAAAGGTTTTGAACGTCTAATTGTATTTGTTTAAGTTATTGAATTTTCCCTTTGATTCTGCTGGTGCGTTCTACCATAAGGGTGATATTCGGTCCAGGTTCATGCAAAAAGAACTCTAGTAAACAAAAGTTTGATGGTCACCTTGAAAGTGACTTAATTGCAATGTAGATACCAAATTTGTAGTGTTACCAAAACGAGTAATGATAATTTACCCCTCTTTAATATAAATATAAATATAACATATGATAGGAATTAGATTATAAATCAAAAGAAGAGTACTTGAACTCACTTTCTACTGTTAAGGTCATGCTAAATTTCTCATTACATCTGTTGCAGTAAAGAAATAAGCTACATCTTTATGATTTTTTAAACTTGACAACCTTGTATGCCAACTGCTAACCTATTCGATCACTAGCAAGATTGACCTGAGTATTCGCCTTCATGCTTACACGTCCCCTTCAATCCTCTTTTTCTCCTTTATTCCAACCATGAACAAGTTAGTGGGGATTATTTATGTACTGGTGCTAGAGTGTGGACTATATAAATGAAAGTTCAGATGTTGACGTAGTATGTTAAAAGTCAACACTTAGTTATTAATGTTTCATCATACTTTAAGAAAAAAAATTGGCATTTTAACTTATATAAGATATATATTGAAGTAAAAGTGAAAGTGAAAATCATCAAATATTTATAAGTAAATGTTAAGAACTTTTTAGTGCTGTTGAATCAAATTGATAAAATTAATAAACTTTATTATTCAGTGGCATTTTCTTCTTCATATAAGCTACTTCATATCATACACTAGAAGTCGGTTATATAAGTATGTGCTTATAGTAGACACTACTAAATTAGGCATAACATTAACATAAAACCAAAAAAATACACATAGACCAAAACATTAATTACCAGAAGGAAATAACAATTCAACAATAACAGTGAAATTAAAATATCAATTTGACAAATGCAATTACAGTATGAGATAGTGGGATTGACAGATTAAAACAACCTATGGATTAGACCAATTAGTTCTTCACTCAACTGTCCCATTTGATCCAATAGATAAATAGAGCATACAAACCAATCTATTTTTTTTATTAACATGAACACTTGACATATTAAAGGAATTGGTAGACTAAACACTTAACATGGTATATGGAATTAATATGGCGTGTAATTCAACTGAACATACGATAACAACACATAAATTTTCTAAACAATAGTAAATATGTCGTCCAATTACGGTTGTCGGCCAGCCTTCCTTACTAAAGCATGCAAGCAATACCGCACATCGCTCTAGGCTGAATAGCTAAAGAATATGTAAAATTACTGCAATTTTGCCAAATAAACAATTATCTACATGAAGCAACTTGGATCAATAGAGAAAATAATAAATAAAATCACTCACTTTTGATTTCTCCCTCTTTGGGTGGGCACTTAACACGATTAGTGAGAATTAAATTGAACATATATGACTTCAACATCGAACTTTTTTAGAACAACAATAGTCAGTACAGTCCAATTACAGGTCTTCGTTGGTCATCTAGCTAAAGCATGCTAACAATATTGCACATTTGCTCGAGGTCGAATAGCAGACGAATACATCAAATTTTTTGTTTATATTTTTTGTTTTCTTCCTGACAATTCTGAACTTGTCGTGAACACTAATATAGTTCTAGTGGTCCAAGTTTTCACGTTTATTTTAATTATAAATCAGGAAAATTAAGTAACTTTGTAAAATTTGATGTTTTAAAAGATGCTCGACATGTGTTAATGAGGTTTCATCTTTTTATATAAAGTATCACGTGTTTTGTTTTTTTATATGAAGTTTCAAATTATCAACGATTGTGACACAACATGGGAGTTTTGAGGATTTCATTTTTTATATAAAGTATCACAAGTTACCTTCTTACCTTCTTATACCTTCAATCCACATATTTGTAACCACATTTTGACATTTAATTTTTTATTCACAGTACTGTGCCCACATTGCAACATGAGGGCCTTGATGCTAGTTTAAACATGTAGACAAGGCCTTGGTGTTAAATAAATCAACGCACTGTATCAATATAGGCATATGGTCACACAAAAAAAGTGTGGCCATAGACCTTTTGCCAAACATAATCTTTTTAGTTCAATTGTTACTAGAGGTCAAGTCATCGTAGGTATTATATGATCACTTTCGCGTTAGTGGACATAGCAACTTGAAAGTATGGCTAAAGGCTATCAATATTTGTTGCTTGAATCAAACATTCCCGACCATTAAGTATGGCTAATAGGCAGCAATTGTCACATGATTTACTATTAGTGTGGCTAAAGCATAGAAGCTACCATATCACTTTATTAAAAGGTTGGATTTAGTCATGCTTGTTCAAAAACCTGTGACAAAAAAGGCTACCGCAATTAAGCATTTTGTCAAAATAAGTGTGGTTAATGGGTAACAACAGCCACATAATTTACTATTAATGTGGCTAAAGGTAGTAGTTGCCACATGAATTTACTAAAGAAATAGTTTTAGCCACACTTATTTAAAAAAAACTCATGGCAGAAAGGTACTCTAATCAAATTGTATGTCCCAATAAGTGTAGCTAAAGGGTAGCAACAAGCACATAATTTACTAATGGTCTGATTAAAGTGTAGCAAGTGCCACATGAATTTACTAATAAGTCCATTTTAGCCACACTTATTTAAAAACCCATGGCAAAAAAGCTATGTAATCAGGCATATCGTCCAAATAAATATGGTAAAGCGTAGAAATGATCACATAAGTTTTCTATTAGTGTGGCTAAATCATAGCAACTACTAGATGAATTTAATAAAAAGTTAGTTTTAGTCGGAATTATGTAAAAAACCACGGCAAAATGATGTTGTAAACAAGCATTTCGCCCCGATAAGTGTGGCTAAAGTACAAGAATGGCCACCTCAATCGACAATAAGTATGATTGTTACCTTTTATCGGCACTTAAATTACGCAATAAGTGTGACGAGAAAGTAATTCTAGACACACAGACCAATTTGTAAAATTTTGTGTGGCTATAGGATAGTAAGACTATATGTGCTTACTCTAGGTGTGTTGCGTTTCTATTATATAGTCACTTGATTAAAATAGGTGTAACTAAACAATGTTTAAAACATAAGTAAATTTATAAAGCCAAATGAAATTTTGGGTTTTAAAATGTGACTATTGTGATCAAACACATTTTATCTTACCCATAATATTTACAATTATTTTTGTCACACTTATAGAAAATAAAGGGAAGATGCTGTGGCTAAATTTTTTGTGAAGCCACATTAGATTTTGTGCTTTTAAGTGTAGCTATTGTGTCACCTTTGATCGCACACATTTTATTTTACCCAAGACATTTTCTATTATTTCGTTACACATATAGAAACTAAAACACATATAGAAAATAAAGGGAGGAAGATTCGATAATGTTTGTGTAAAACCACTTGAAATTTTGTGTTTCTAAGTGTGGCTATTGTGTCACCTTTGGTCAGAAGCATTTTATTTTACCCAAGATATTTTCTATTATTCTGTCACACATATAGAAAACACAAGAGAGATGGTGTGGTTAATTTTTGTATAAAGCCACATCGAAATTTTGTGCTATTGTATCACCTTTGTTACACAAATTTTATTTTTCCCGAGATATTTTCTATCATTCCATTAAACATAAAGAAAACAAAGGCAAGATGGTGTAAATGTAAAGCCACATGAACTTATAATCTTTTAAGTGTGCGTACACATTTTATTTTACCCAAAAGATTTTCTATCATCCTATCAGACATATAAAAAACAAAAGAAAGATGATGCAGTTAGTGTTCGTGTAAAGCAGCATGAAAGTTTGTGCTTATAAGTGTGTCAATAGTGACATTTTTGATCACACATATTTTACTTTCCGTAAAAATTTTTTTTTTTTTCATCACACATAAAGAAAACAAAAGGCAGATTGTATATATATACTTACGTAAAACCGCATGATATTTGTGTTTTTCAATTAGGCTATTATGTCACCATTGATCACACACATTTTAATTTACCCAAATCATTTTCTATTATTCTAACATACCTAAAGAAAAAAAAAGAAAGATGATGTGTCTAATGTTTGTGTAAAGCTACATGAACTTTTTTGCTTTTAAATGTGACTATTGTGTCATCTTTTGGCCACAAAACTTTTATTTTACCCAAAAGATTTTCTGTCACTCTGTCACACATAAAAAAAAAATAAAAAGAAAATGATTTGGCTAATGTTTGTGTTAATACATATGAAATTTTGTTCTTTTAAGTATGGCTATTATGTAAACTTTTGTTACACATTTATATTGTGTTTCTATGTGGCCATTTATGTGCAATTAGGCATTTTATTTTAAATTGTTTGTAAATTAATTAAAAACAATAAAAAACATGAAAAACCTTAAATGCCAAATAATAAAATATGCAAATCCATACATATTTCAACATAATCAAAAGATGTTTTACTGTTCAAAATCCTAAAAATGCTAACTTTTAATAGCTGTTTCTAGGACGTTCTATTCTTCTTGCTCCTTGTGTGTTGTTGGTTTTTATGCTTTGTAGCATTGTAAAACATTTCTTTTGCTTTTTTACGATTTGTGTTTGATTAGATGGTGGATTTGTGATGTGTGAAAATATTATTTTATTAAGAAAATGTTTTTCACAAATAAGTTTTAAAATAAAAATTCCAAACTAAACTTCATACAAACAAAAAGTGTGGTGCTCGTGATATAGTAAAGTTTAGGTAAGTCCGGATATCAAATCCTAGAGACACGTTTGGTGGCTTCTTTTACTAAACCTCTATCAACTTGTAACCTTAATTAGTTGGATTATTTTAAGTAATTATTAATAAATAATTTAACTAAATTTAATTAAAAATTATCATGATGAATAAAATAAACAAATAAGAATTCAAACTTGAAAACTTGAATACAATCAAATGTGTGAAATAACTACCTAGATATGAATCTAACTAGCATGTAATGACACAAAGGCAATAACTCGTATGGCTATTTCAAAAGTGCGGATCTAGGGTTAACTAGCTATGTTGCTAATCCTTAAGAAAACCAAAGACACATGTGAAGCACTAGATATGTATACAAATATATCTAATGGAAGATCAACCCTAGGTTTTCTATCATAATATATTTAAGATTGTACTCTACAACCCTAAGACAAAGGACAACCCAATCAAATCGAATTGAATACCTTAAAACCCTAACACCACAAATGAAAGGAAAAACACGCTCTCGTGAAATCTTAACTTAATAAGTAATAGGTAGGAGGTTTTAAGCAATATCTATCACCGCTAGGTTCTATACAAGGTAACACACTAAAAATGCTATCAAACCATGGTCAAAACTCCTAAGATTATCTATAATCAGATTCGAAAATTAAAACCTATAGTAATTAATTTTAACGTGTATAACCTAATCTAGCAATCAATCAAGATCAAGCTTACACGAACATGACCATAATTTTCGAGCATAAAATAATACACATGTCCGTATTTAATTAAGAAACAAATAGGTTTCAAGATTAATAAACAAACGTACGAGATAAAAACCAAAATTCTAATCAAAACATGCAAGTTTTCAACCAAACCTAAGTAGTACTAAAAGTTAGCAACTCATAGCGTTGATAACATTGAGAACAATGGTAAACTTCAAACTTTAGAAACATTAATAAAAGAATCTATGCAATCAAAGAGAAGAAATAAATACAAAGCAAATTCAAATGACATTTAATTCTTGAATGCTTCAATCCTTATTTCTCATATTGTTTTTTGCTTTAAGATTGCTCTTTAAACCTACTCAAAAGCTCCAAAGTTGAATTTAAAAAAATAATGAAAATTTTGTTTTCTTTTTTTTCCTCTCATGCCTCCTCTTTTCGGTCGTCTCTCCTTTCAATATTGAAAATCGTAGGTTAATTTCCATGTATATCTAACACGAGTTGCGATTCAATTTCCTTGCATGTGGGCTTATTGTTTATTCCATTGTGGGTGTTTAATGACCCTTTGTCCACATGAGCTATAAAGCACCAAAAGTTACATATATTAACGTTTAACTTTTATGAATGAACTAGCCTAACCACCCGTGTGTTACACAGGTTGAAAAAATTATATTTAAAATAGCGTAAATTACACGCATAGTCCTTATGTTATGTTAAAATTTTGGTTTGAGTTCTTAAAGTTTAAAACTGCTGAATATGATCCTTAATATTTCATTATTTTTTATCTATGGTCTCAAATTCTGCTAGTTAACAATTAATAATGTTAGAAATTATAAAAATAATATTTTATCCTCATCGACCATCCATTTAATTTATTTTTTAAACTATAGTATTATTTTTATTAAGGAAAGCTTTGTATTCTTGTTTTTCCAAATTGTTTTATGTTTTAAGATTTATATTATTTCATTATTAGTATGTTTATTATATAATAAAATACGTTTTAAATACATGAATAATTTTTTAATAACATACTTTATAAAATGTTTGCTTTTTAAAGTGTTTAAACCGTCCGTTTTCTAAATGTTGTTCTTAAGACCGTTTGATATTTTAAACGTTTTCATAAAACTATTTGGTCTTCTAAAGTTTTTTCTTAAACTAT
Organism: Flaveria sonorensis; assembly: GCA_025506505.1. Lineage (NCBI taxonomy): Eukaryota > Viridiplantae > Streptophyta > Magnoliopsida > Asterales > Asteraceae > Flaveria > Flaveria sonorensis. The sequence goes on from CM046423.1 coordinate 51,372,331, forward strand.
TTATTTTTTAAAGCATCTTTAATAATCAATCACTTTTTTATACATCTTTTTCAAAAACAATTAATTTTCAAAAGATATTTTTAATATTTTTAAAACAATCAATAAACAAATAGTTTTAAAAACAATATTTAGAAAATAATTAATTATAAAAATTACATTCAAAAAACCGAATGGTTTTAAGAAATACTATAATGCTTTTAAAATTAAATTTAAAAAATAAAAAAGTTTTAAGAGAGACATTTAGAAAATCAATACTAAATTTAGGATTCTTACAAAAAAAATCAATACTAAATTTTAGAAAAATTGTAATAAGATTTATACTAAATTTAGGAAAATTAATACATATCAATTTAAAATTTAAATTATAAATTTGATTTTTAAATTATTGCAATAATTAATTATCATCATTATTATCTAAACAAAAATAATCAATACTAATTTTAGGAAAATTGAAATAAGGTTCATACTAAATTTAGGAAAAATAACTACATATCAATTATAAATTTGAATTTTAAATTATAACCCTAACCGTCATTTAATCAGGAAGCTAACATGTGACTGTTGTGTAATAAAAATTATGTCATGTGGTAATGCGGTAACTAAAATCAAGCCATGTGGCAAAACCTCCTTTCATTTATTTTATACTAGTTTTAGTAAACCCGTGTATTTACATGGGTTAAATAAATAAAATAAAATAAAAATTATTAATTATAAAACGATATACTAAGACATGATATGATTGCAATTATGTATGGGTAATAACTATAAGTAATAAAATAATAATATAAACTTTTAATTTTTAATTTTGCTTTTTTAAAGATAAATTAAACATTTTGTTTCAAAATAACGTTTTAGAAAATTTTTAGTTTTAAAGATTTCCTTACTATAACTCTCTATTTTAATTAATTTTGTTTTATAAAAAAATTACTATAAAAAAACCAATTTTAAAATATTATGTAAAAATAGTTTGATTTTTAGAAAAAAATCTTTTTATTAAAAACTAATTATAATATAAAAATAAATAAATAATATTATTAGTAATTAATGCAGTTATTTAATAGGAGATAGAAGAGGAAAAAGTTTGATGAAAATAAATATGGTGCTGACACGTGTCATTGTCATTTACCATTTTATTAGAGCAGAAAGATTTTAGATATTTATTTATTTTTTTTGAACGTCAACTTTTATGATTGAATGCTTTCAACTATCATATATTTATATCTTTCAATTTAATAGACTTTGACTTTAAAAGTTAGTTTATTAAGTAAACTTACAAATAAACGCACCTGTGCTTTTGATAATATAAATCAAACTTTAACTAATTTAGTTTTATATACATTGTCTTTACTCATTATCTCATGAATTCTATAAAATTCAAATATGAACCGATAAAGTGTAATATCTAATAGTAACTAACCAAAAAGTAATTAAAGTGTAGGAAAATATGTATATAAAAATATATATAATTTAGAGTACATCAATTTAGTATCTGTTGGAACAATAAAAAATGAAAATCAATATGAATACCTAGTAATTAATCAGATATTAATACAAGAACAAACCTATTGGTCATGTTTGACAAGGCGTTTTGGCCAAACAACAAAACAATTTATTTCTTCCCTAAATTTTTTTGTGTAGTTCTCGTTGATAATGCATGCTCTACACTTTGACCTAAACTCACCAAACACATGTGTGAATTCAAGTGCTTGGCATCTTGTGTTTGTAACAGCAATCATGCAATCAAGATTATCAACACAATGATGTAGTTTAAATGTTGATCTACATTATGAAGCTTTGTAAAGAGTTATACATATAAACACCTTTGCTCCATAACATCTCTCTTTTTCTAAGATTCCAAGTCTAAATGAGAACAACATGTTAACAATTTCAGCATCGGGTGATTATATTAGTACAAAAGCTACACCCTTTATTACACTATCAACGATAACTCTATAGCAGTCATTTTGTAATGGGACCCATGGAAGGTTTGATTTTCCTTTGACAAGGAAATTGTACCATGTGCCTCGTGCTTGATCAAATTTATATAATATAGAATACATTTTATTTTCTACAAAAAATTATGGCATTTTAACATCATAAAGTTAAAAGTCAATATATATTATAGAGCATGTTTTATTCTCACTACATATTTGGGAAACATCTTGTGATTCCAAATGAGATGGAGTGTCAAGAAGGGATTTTTAGACATGGATTGAACATCTGTTTTTCTTGTATTCATAATTTCCTAAGAGAACATTCAATTAACTAGGTTACAGAAAATTAATAATCACATGAAAAACTCAAAAAAAAGTTAAATTACACAAATGGTACGTATGATTTATTCCAAATCCCTTTTCTAAAAAGAATAATATTGGTAAATACTTACAATTTAAGATCCAAGATTGACTTAAGGAGTGACAGAAGGTGGTAGATTTTTGTAAGTGACTTTACTTGTGTAAGTTCAGTTATAATAACATTTTGTTGAATCATGGTAAATTTCTATAAGTTACTGTAGAAGCCTCTTGAAGATTAACATTTAGTTTTTATTAGTCTTTGTATAGTTTTTGTTATAGTGTAGGGACTTATTGTGTAAATATATATTCATTTTTTTATAGTATAAATAACATAGATAAGGTATTATGTAGGTAATCACCTAAGTAAGCTCCTTAGAAGCACTTAGAACAGTAACAAATTGTAACAGTTTCTCTCTATATTTGTACTTTCTATGCATTCTATCAATCAATACTATGAATTTTTTGATATATTTGTTTAGATTTGTTTACTTGTGTTTGTTTGATTGAATTGTATTACAATATCGTCACATATCGATCCATTTTGATCCTATCAAATGGTATCAGAGCTGTTGGTTCAGTGATTTGAGTTCTTCAAACTGTCAAACTTTTGAATCACTTGAATCTGTGATTGATAAGCAATTCAATCAAACAATTGTTGATTTCAGTTGTGCTTCATCATTAGAAACATGAATTGAATCACAATTTACAGCTCAATTTGTTCAAAATCAGTGAATTTGTTCAAATTAATATGCGAACTTGTTCTACATTTTCGAATTGAAATTCGATTAGAAAACTGAATTGTTGTTGTTGTTTGGTGAAATTGAAGATGAAGGACTGTTAATCGAACAAATTACAGTCTAATTGGAAGTTTTCAGAGCAATTCAACAAGTTTTGAAGATTTTCAGAAGATCTGAGTTTGTTTGAATCTGTTGAAGTTGACGCATTAGGTTAAAACACAATTGAAAATTGCCAAAGGGTATAGGCGCTTGACAACTGTTCAGGCGTTTTACCATTGTTAAGGCGTTTTTGGTCTAGGCGTTTGACCACTGTTGAGGCGCATTACACCTGTTTGGTCACTTTGGAACTTTTCAGAAACCAAGGAATTCTAGGCGCATTACAACTGTGTAGGCGCATTTGAACTATTTGGGCTTTTCTTCACCCGGGCGTCTGACAACTGTTTGGACGTTTTACAACTTTTTTTGTGCATTTCAAGTTGGGCGTTTTTGAGAATTTTTCTAAGGAAATTCCTTAGACGTTTCAAATTCAAAGTCAGAAGTTTCACAACTGTTTGGGTGCTTCATCACTATTCAAGCGCATCACCTCAACGCTTAAACATTTTTCAAAATTTAAAAATCCAAAAATATTTTCAATTCATTTTTCAAATTCAAAAACTTAAAAAAAAACAACAAAACAAATCTTCTTCTAAAATAAAAAATATAAAATGGTGAAGTTAGAAGATTCAGATAACAGAGTTCCTAAGCTGAAGAACAGAGCTGATTTTAAGAATTGGTCTCTTAGATTGAAACATCATCTTAATTCTATTGACACTGACTTGTGGAAGTCAATAGAAAGAGGACCTCATATTCCTATCACTTCAGATGGTCCTGATAGAGGGTTTGTCTACACTAAAGATTCTCTAGAACCATATCCTGAAGATGAGTTACAAGGTGATGATCTAAGGAAAGTAAAGAATGACATTAAAGCCTATTCTTTGATGTGTAAAGGATTACCACTTGAAGTGTTAACTAGACTTGATGGATATGAAACGGGTTATACTATGTATAAAGCTTTGAAGATAATTTGTGAAGGTGGTAAGGAGATTCAAGATCTCAAGAAGCAGAAACTGAAGAGGCAGTTAGAGTTATTTAAGCCTTTATTTGGTGAGACTATAAACCAAATGATGAATAGATTTATGCAACTTACAACTGAGATGTCAATTGCTGGCATAAAAAATGATCTCAAAGATCTAAACTTCAGGCTTCTCAATGCTCTTCCATCCTCATGGAAACAAACTGTGACATTGTTGAAGCACACTGAAAAATTTCCTATGGATCTTGATCTGTTGATTGCAAAAATTGAGTTCGTGGAGATTGATGAAAGCTTAAGAAATAATAATAGAGCAGCATCAATGTCTCAATACAAGTATGTTGCATCTCCAGCTAGCACTGTGGAGAATGCCTTTATGGCAAAGAATGAGAGTTTACCAGAAGAAGAAGGTGATATGTTTGTTGGAGCAGGATTCTTTACAGATTCTACATATACAAGTGCTCATGCTTATGCAACACAGCCTCAACCTCAATCTCCTCCTAAACCTCAAAGCTCTAAACTTCAAACTGAGACTCCATTTGTTAACTGTGCTAAAACTAGCAAAGTTAAAGATGTCATTAACATCCTATTATAGGATGAAGAGTCCAAATCTGCTTTTATTGCTTTTATGGCTAGTTTTCAAGCTTATCAAGGTAGTCATTTAACTCAATTAGATTTTGTTTTGCAGGACTTATTTGAAATGGATCCAGATGATGTGGAGGAAATGGATCTAAACTGGCAGATGGTGATGATTGCATACAGGACTCAAAAACACTCTTATGTCAACAGATGTCAACAGGAACTACAAGCCAAGTGCTAACAAGACTGTTGGATCTGACAAGTCTAAGTCAAGGTGCTTCAACTGCAATAGCTATGGTTACTTTTCAAGGGAATGAAAAGCTCCCAAAAACAAAGGAGGAAATAGTCAATCGAGTTCAAGCAATCAGAGGTTTCAACAATCATCTCAGAAGACATTCCAAAAGCCATACCAAAGCTTACCAATGCCTAAACTTAAAGATGACTCAAAAGCTTCTGAAGAACCCAAGAAAGCTTTAGTAGTGAGCATCAAGGATGGATACGACTGGAGTGCATATGCAGAGCAGTTTACAGCTGACTTAACCTCTAGTTTATCTCTTATTGCAGAAGTTTAAGGAGAAGATCGGTCAGAAGATAGTGATCCAAAGACTAAATATGATTCTGAGAATGAAGAAGAAGAATACGATTGGAGTGATAAATCTGATCCTAAAGAGGATTCAGAAGAAGTTGCTTTAATGGCACAATCAGATCAACCAAAGGTTGAAAAGTCATCTTCTAACTCTGAGACCTCTTTACCTAAATATCCTGAAATACCAGCTGAAGTAAGAGAAAAACTATGCACCAAATCTTGCTTTGAACATGTAGAATATTACCGAACTTACTCTTATAAAATATGTGAAAAGCTTAAGCAAGAGGAATTAATGCATAATAAACTTAAAAATGATCATAAAATATCAGATGAAAAGATTATTTCTCTACAAACTTCATGGAACAAAACTTTGAAAGAATTAGAAATTGTTTCCAAACAACTTGAAGAAATGACTAAGAACTTGGAACAGGAGAAAATAGCACATGCTGCTACACAAGTTGATCTAGCAAAAGTAAAAAGCTCCAAAACGATTGTGGAACAACTGGTGAGTGAACGAAAGGATAAACAAAAAACAGGATTAGGTTTTACTCACGAACCAATGCCTGAATCTATAACAAACACTCTACCAGAGGATTTAACACACATGATCACTCTCTTGAGAATAAAGCAAAACTTAAAGCTTACCAAAACAAAAACAATAAGATTTCTGATAATGAAGAAGAGAAAATCAATGTTGAAATCTTTGAAGAAAAGGATACAGAAAAGATCAAAAACGGTCATCCAATAAAAGTTAAATCATATGAACCACGGCCGAAAAGTAAGAAAATTTTTGTTTCAAAAGAATCTGTGTTGGAGGAAGTAATCATTAAAAACAAAGATAAGGCAAAACAAAAAGAAGAAACATCTGAAGATTCAAGCTCTTATGACCAAAAAGATCAAAAAGATCAAAAAGAGAAAGAAACTGAAAAAGAATCTTCAACTAAAGATGTTAAATCTCAAATAAAATCAAGTTTCACAAATTCAAGGAACCAGAGGAGAAGAAGAAAAATGACTAAAGCTAAATCTAATCAAAATAAGAGTCAAGAAAATCAGACAAAAACAACAAATCAAGCAAATAAATTTAAACCAATCAAATTTGTGTCTGCTGGTATGTTGAACATGAACTCAATTCAAGATGTTAAACAAACTCCTAAGAACAAATCGAACTCTGATCTGAAAACAGGTCAGATTCGAAGTCTTCCGCTGTCGTTAAACGATTTGTGTCTAAGGAATCAAAGAATGAAGTTCATATACAAAAGCCAAAACTAAATATACAAAAGAACAAACTGTCAAATCAAAAGCAACAGATTAACTTTTTGACGCCTAAACCTAAACAAGGATCAAACGTTGCGTCAACATCAAAAGTTAACAAACATTTGTTTAACACTCCACAGAAGTACTGCGAAATATGTGACATGTACAATCACAACACTGTTGAATGTTTCTTTAATAAGTATTGTCACATATGCGATATGAGAAATCACTCAACATCAGAGTGTTATTTTAATAAGTACTGTACCTTCTGTGATGAAAGGACTCACAATACAGAAAACTGTTACTTTAGAAAGACTTCTTCAAGGAAAGGATTTGCTAATGCATAATTCAGCAAAGGTTATGTTAATCCTCAGTTTAAAAGAAATCAAACTGTTGATTTTTAAAGATTAACTAACCAACCTTTATTAGGATTAAAATCTTTCAAAAGAAATGATTCTGTGAGACCAAACAATTCATTCACGATCAATTCATTCTAAGGTCAGTGAGAATGAACAATAAAAATTTTGGAAATAAAAGTTTTTCAAAAATTGGTTATTCCAACGGTATGAATTTTCTTAAAAATGATCAAAAATTCTATGAATAACAAAATTGGCAATTTCATCAAAAACAAGCCTGATGTGAATAAACTTCACTTTAAACAATTTACTATAGTTGACAAGTTTGGAAAACCCAAGACCATCTCGGCTTGGGTAGATAACTCAATTTAATTTCTTTGTCTTGCAGGTACGCCCTAGAAGACCAATCAACACATGGTATGTGGATAGCGGGTGTGGCCGGCATATGACGGGCATGCCTTACTTCAAGATTTTAAGTTAAAGGATGGTACACATGTCGCCTTTGGTGGTGATGCAGGAGGAAAAATCACAGGCGAGGGAACAGTATCCACCGGGATAATAAGCTTTGATAAAGTCAACTTCTGCTCACAGTTGAACTTTAATTTGTTAAGCGTTTCCAAATTTGTGATAAATCATATTATGTTCTTTTTGATGATTCTTTTTGCTATATTTTGAAGCCAGGTTTTCAGATTAGCAAAGACTGGGTAGTTGTTAAAGATGTTAGGGATCGAGATGTATATAAGCTGGATATGTCTCAAGTTGATCCATCTACAGAAACAACTTTCCTTATTGCTCAAGCATCAAATGATGAAAGTCAGTTATGGCATAGACGTCTCGGATATTCCAACTTCAAGAATATGAACAAGCTTGTAGCAAGAAATCATGTTATCGGCCTTCCATCAAAGAAGTTTGCCACTACTGATCTCTGCTCAGCATGTTTAAAGGGGAAGCAACACAGAGCGTCTCATAAGCCCAAGCAAATAAACTCAAATTCCAAACCTCTCCAGATGTTGCATATGGACCTTTTCAGACCAACCAACGTGAAGAGGAAGAAAATCTTATTGTTTAGTTATCATTGATGACTTTATAAGATTTTCATGGGTTTTCTTTTTGAATGCTAAATCTGAAACGGCTGAATTATTAAAAGAATTCATCATAAAAGTTGAAAACCAATTAGAACAAAAAGTAAAAATAATAAGAAGTGATAATGGGACGAATTTAAAAATGCTAATATTGACATGTTCTATGTAGAAAAAGGAATTGCTCATCAGTTCAGTGCTCCCAGAACTCCACAACAAAATGGAGTTGCTAGAAGGAAGAACATAACTTTGATTGAGGCTGCACGATCCATGTTAGCGGATGCGAAATTTCCTATCACTTTCTGGGATGAAGCCATATCTACTGCATGTTTCGTGTAGAATCGTACTTTAATTGTGAAAGACAAACTGAAAACTCCTAATGAGTTGATGTTTGGCAGGAAACCAAACATAGATTTTCTTAAATCTTTTGGTTGTCTAGTTTTGATTTTAAATTCAAGTGATCATCTAGGAAAATTTGATTCAAAATCTGATGAAGGATTTATCGTTGGATATTCATCTACTTCAAAAGCCTATCGAGTTTATAACTCTAGGACAAATATTATACTTGAAACATTCAACGTTAAATTCCTTGAAAATTCTTTTCCATCGGTTTCAAATGGTCCAGCCTGGTTATTTGATTTAGATTCATTGTCAAACTCTTTTCAATCTAACTTATTTGATCAATCTAACTTGCTTGATTCTACAGGTAAGAAGAAACCTCAAGGAGATCTTGGTTCTTTCAGTGATGATTCAGATTCTGATGATATGGATGACTCAAGCCTAGATTATCCATTTTTATCTTTTGTCAAAGATTCAATAATTCGATTTGAAAATAATGATGATCTCTTTCAACAAGATTAAGATCATTCTATTTTAGAAAATCAAGAAGTTTCACAACCTATTCCTAATGATGGTATAGAAATTGTACAACCTGAGTCTGGAACTTCATCCATTTATGGTGATGTAGTTGACACGGGTAATCTTGATTACTTCATCAACTCACCGACTCAAGTTTCCAATTTCAATCCACATTCTTCGAACCTATTGCATCAGCTTTTTAACTTGAACCAAACCAATCTAGATGTTCATGTTCAAGAGAATGAGATTCCAACATCTCGTATTCATAAGAACCATCCAACGTCTCAGATTATTGGTCCATTGAATGAGAGAACAACAAGAAGTAAATCAGAACAAGCAAATCTTTGCTTATACTCGTGTTTTCTTTCTCAAATTGTTCTTAAAAACGTTACCGAAGCGTTAAAGGATAATAGTTGGATTGAGGTTATGCAAGAAGAATTATTGCAATTCCGTAAATAAGAAGTGTGGAATCTTATGGATTTACCTGAAGGAGAAAATGCCATAGGCACAAGATGTATGTTCAGAAACAAAAAAGAAGATCGAGGAATTGTTGTTAGAATAAAGCAAGACTCGTTGCACAAGGATACACCCAAGAGGAAGGAATAGATTATGATGAAGTTTTGCTCCAGTTGCAAGACTTGAATCAATTCGTGTCTTCCTGGCTTATGCATCATTCATGAGATTCAAAGTGTATCAAATGGACGTTAAAGGTGCATTTTCGTATGGTCCAATCACCGATGATGTGTTCGTAAAGCAACCTCCGGGTTTTAAAGATTCGGAATTTCCTCATCGTGTGTACAAGCTTAGCAAAGCTTTGTATGGACTCCATCAAGCTCCTAGAATCTGGTATGAAACATTGTCACAACACTTAATCCAACATGGATACACGCGAGGGAAAACCAATCCGACTCTGTTTATCAAGAAGGATGCTGATGATCTTTTATGTGTACAAGTGTATGTTGATGATATCATATTTGGTTCTACTAGTCCAAAATTGTGCAATGAATTCAAAGAAATAATGAAATCTCGATTTCAAATGAGTTTTATAGGAGAAATAAATTTCTTTCTTGGACTTCAAGTCAAACAATCTGCAGATGGAATATTCATAAATCAAGAGAAGTTCGTTGACAAACTCTTGAAGAAATTTAAACTGCAAGATTGTCAGTCCATAATAACTCCAGCTGACGTAAACACCAAGATTGAGTCTGATCCAAAAGGAAAATCTGTAGACCAAACTTTATACAGATCTATGATTGGTTCATTGATGTATCTTACTGCATCTAGACCTGGCATAATGTATGTTGTTTGTGTCTATGCCAGGTATCAATCCGACCTGAAGGAATCTCACTTAATTGCTATCAAACGCATATTCAGATATCTCAAAGGAAAACCGGCTTTAGGGTTATGGTATCCTTATGAAGGAAACTTCGAGTTGTATGGGTATACTGATAGTGATTATGGAGGATGTTGTCAAGAAAGAAAATCAACTACAGGTGGTTGTTAGTTTTTAGGACCCAGATTAGTCTCATGGCAATGTAAGAAACAAACAAATGTCTTCGTTTCAACCGCAGAAGCTGAGTACATAGCTGCTTCAGTAGGATGTTCTCAAATCCTTTGGTTAGAAAACCAACTGCTGGATTACGGGTTCAAATTTCTTAAAACTCCAATTTACATTGATAACACTGCTGTTATGTTCATTACAGCTAATACTGTCCAACATTCAAAAACAAAACATATCGAGATTCGATATCATTTTCTCAGAGATAACTCTGAAAAAGGTTTAATCATTCTGATTCAAATTGCAACTGAAAAATAGTTGGCTGACCTTTTTACTAAAGCCTTCTTACCAGGACGGTTTGAGTATTTGGTAGAGTCAATTGGTCTTATTAACTACATTTAAAAACTGGTTTTTGAGTATTTTGGTTAATTGAGTCTACATATGATCAGAACCCTTCCTTACCTGAATAGGACACAGCAAGAGAAACTGTCAAAGTTAATTGCCTGATTGTATTTTGTGTGTGTATGTTTCTTAGACAAAGCAAAACCAAATACAAAAATAGAAAATTAAAAAATCAAAAGATAAAAATATAAAACAAAAACTACAAAAATAGATTTTTTCTTTGTTAATTCATTATTTAGGATGAATCTGTCTTTGCAATATGTGAGAAATGATAGATATATTAGTATGATCAGTTGCATACTTCACTCGATAATAAAGTCTGATGTGATCAGATATGATATGCAAGTAAGTTCATACAATTAGACTGAAAAAGTCAATTCTTGTGATTAAACTAAATCACTCATGCATTCATGTCTGTCTATCTTAGCACTAATGAGTAGTGTTGATGTCTCAAATTGATTGCTTGTTAAGACATAATCTCACACCTATTGGTGATATGAATAACCGTTGAGCTCTAATTATTTAAAGCATCTAACACTTCTTTGTTATGAGTCATCATAGACCTGAAGTGATGAGATACACTTTGTTGTAAGTGATTACAGACCTGGATATTCTCACTGATGCAACAAGATGCCAATGTGGACAAACACCAAATGAGATCTGGTTATAGTATATGTCAGGTTAACAAGTTGAGAACATTGACTTCTTACATATTTTTATGAGAATTAACCTCTATAAGTCTAAGTGTGACTGTATAATGTCATATCTAATTGTACCTTAATCAATCCAAGAATTGAAAAAGTAAGTGTGCTGAATATCTTGCTAAATACACTCATTTTCTATCCTTAGATCTTGTGTCTCCTTTACTACAGAAATGCTGACCTGGAACATACTTGATCAGGATTTATTCACTGTCTATGACTATCCATCAATTGTTTTTGTTTAATGTGTTGATCTTAACTGATATGATCTCACTGCAGACATTGATTCATTTGTAAATATTAGAATTTTATTCTGCTTTAGTTTGGATTTTTGCATGTTTTCTGTGTGCAGGCATATTAACAATGATTAGTCTGATCTTCTTGTGACAAATTCAAGAAACTTCTAAGTTTTGTTAAACTTAAAAGTTTAGGGGGAGTAAAAAGAGTAAACAGTCTAAGAGAAAATAATTCAATTTCAAGATATGAAAAATCAAAATTTAGTGTTTTGAATGGAAAGGACGAAGCTAAAAATTTCAAGCATATGTGTGTTGACATAATGTAAAAATAAACCTGTAAAACATTTTAAAGTGGAAAAGCTTCTTGCAAAAGTTTAATATGAGACTATTTGTTAAAATTAGAGACTAAAATGACGGGAAATTGTTTTTGAATAATTAATAACAAATATAAAAAAAGTCAAAACATAAAATGATCAAAAATAAAAATAAAAAGTTTGAAATGTCAAAAGTTCAAAATTGAGGGTCAATTATGAAATTTTGGGTGAAAGTCAAAATTTGACAAATTGTTTAAAAAAAAAATTAGTATATGAACAGTATTAATATGTTTAAACAATGTTTAGATGGAAGACTTGAAAATTACAAGTGTTAGACTCATGAAAGTTTTCTCATGCGCCTAAACAGTGTTCAAAAGTCCAAGTAGGAGCATGATGATTTTTTTCAGAATTAGTACAAGTGTTGGACGTTTCAGACAACCTCATGCGTCTAAACAGTTGTCATGCGTCTAAACAGTTGTCATATGTCTGAAATTTGGTTTTAAGTGTTGGGCGTTTCATCCAAAGTCATGCGCCTGTACAGTACCAGACTTTCAAGAGTTAGGCGTATCAAGTGAAAAATTACCAAGTGTTGGGCGTTTCAGCAAGACTCATGCGCCTGAACAGTGCAAAAGCACCTAAACAGTGTTTGTGAGTCTGAACAGTGCTCATGCGCCTAAAAATTTCACTTAGTATAAATAAAACACTTGGTGATTTTAATCGATTCATTCACTCAAAATACCCTGTTCTCTTACACCCGACTCTCGATTATCTTTGATTTTCAGATTGTGATTGATTTAAGTTCTAAAAGTGTGTTCAATAGTGAGTATTACTGATTATAAACTAAGTTCTTGAACAAAATCACACAAATTTCATGTTTAATGGTTGAATTTGATTGGGTGTTTCTATGCTATACGGGCGTATGAACCCTAGTTATCTGAAATATGTGAAATTGTTAATAAAATGGATATAAGAACTGAAATTAATGATTAATTGTTAATATAAACTTGATTTCGAGCTTGTTGATACATTCAAATCAGTTGTTAATCGAAATTGTTCTTGATGATGAATGTTCATCAGTAGAATGTTGAAGATGAACAGTCAAATTTAATTTTTTTTTAATAAAATAAAAAATTAATCATAAAATCATGTTAAAATCCGTTTTTGATAAGAATTTATTGAATTAATGTGTTTTATACCACTTTCATACTAACTTGAATGCATTTTGTTCTTGAACAGACCATGTAAACACTTAGAAAATTTTTTTAAGTGCAAGTTAGATTAAAAATTGATAAAACATGCTAATTTTTTAAAATTTTAATAAATTTCATTGATTTTAAGTGTTAAAAGTCAAAGTGTCTAAATTTCTTGTTTCAAATTTTTGCAGATGGCTGAGTTAAAATTTGAGCCAAAGCATAATGTGGCAACTTTACTAAATGAAGAACTACAAGAGGCTGTTAGCTATGAAGAAATGATTAGGTTCCTGTTGAGAACTAAATATGTATATGCTATGTGCTATCAACCAATCATATATGCAAGATTGATAAAGAAGTTTTAGAACACAGCCACAATTGAACTCAATGATGATGGTAGAAAGGTTGTAAGGGGATTTATTACTAATGAGAGAATGATTAAAGTTTCTGAAGACTCAATTAGAGAAGCATTAAGGTTGGGACATAATGACCCAGATGATTTAGCTGAATTATCTTTCAATGAATGTAGAGAAACATTTATGGCTATGGGTCACCCAGACCATTTTCCCAAGAAACAATTCTTCAGAGCACGAGTGTATAATCATTGAAAGCTACTATGTTATATCTTTCAGCACTGCATGTCAAAGAGAAGTGCAGGATGGAATTCTTTTCAGTTGACATAGCATCTCCGATTGTAACTCTTGCAACAAACAGAAGGTTTAACATGTCAAAATGGATTCTAAATGGTTTTATTTTCAATCTGGAGAAAGGAATCAGGAATAAGTACTTGATGTATCCTAGATTCTTACAAATGATAATTAATGAAGAGTATCCAGACATTCATGTTCATGGTTTTAGTGGAGAGACAATGATACTGGAGCATATGTCAGAAATTTATTATAAAAGACTTGCTATGATCACAGGTGCACAAAATGTACCCATGTTTGAATACATGAGAAATGTAGCTAATGATGAGGTGGATATTACTATAGATCACTTTCATTTGACTGAGGAAGAACCAATTGATTCAAATAAACTTATTGAAGAATTACCTCAAGAACCTTCTGATGATGATGAAGATGAAGGAGATGATGATGATGAAAGTTCAAGTTCTTCTAATGATGATGATGATAATAATGATGGTGGTAAAGATGATGATGAAATGGAAGAAGTTCATGAAGATGTTGTTCATGAATCTGAACATGTTGATGATGATATACATGAAGCTGAACAGGTTGAAGGTGAAAATGAAAATGAATTAACTGTTGAAGAGATCATTGAGATGATTAAAGGAAATGTTGAAGCTAATATTCAACAGGACACTGAAAATGTTCAAGATTTTGAAGTTTTTGAAGCTGAGATTCAAAATGATTTTCAACAAGATGTTCATATGGCTGAAGAAACAAATGTTCAACAGATCATTGATGATTTGAAAGAAGAAAACTCTAAGCAATTGAAGCTTATTGAGGAATTGAAAGAAGAAAATGATAAGCTGAAAGAAGATTTACTAAAGAAAAATCAAGTGATTGCTGAACTTGAAAAGGATAAAGAAGCAAATGTTCAAAATTTTGAAGTGATGCTAGAGATTATGATATTATGGAAGAAAAATTTAAGAAGTTGAAAGAAAGCCATGATTTATTGAAAGAAGAATTTGAGAAATTAAAAGAAAGTGCAAAATCTCCATCTCCTGAAGTGATGATTATAGCTGAAGTAACTCCAACAAATGTTGAGAGGATATCAGAAGTCGATAAAGGTAAAAGGAAAATTAATGACATTGAAGTATTAGTTATACCTGAATCATCATCAAAAGTGTAAAAGATTGTTGATGAACCTGCACTTGAAGAAGAAGGAGAGTCTGAAACTCAAAAGAAGATAGAAGCTCTTGATGACATAGACTCAGAATTTGATGATGCATGGTTCGATGAAGTACTTGAAGATGAAGATTTGGTTGAAGCAAATTATTCTCCTATTGAAGAATCTTCTGAAGTCATTCCTGTGGATATTGAAGATAAGTATAATTACTTAATCAGGATGAAGTATAATAGAGTATTTCTTGATGGATTGACAGTATCTCAAATTAATGAAGAATACAAGAAGTGCGTACATGCTGAATCAAGTGCTCTAGTAGATCCAAACGAGATTATTGTTGAAATGGTGAATGGAATCCTATTAGTGAAAGTATCAATGTTGATGAACTTTCAACTTCTGAATTGCACCATCCATATCCAAATGATATGAATGTTACTGCTTTAAAGACATGGTTACAATCACGTAACTATCCAAGGAAGAAGCTCAATAGATTACAAGCAGAGTCATTGATAAATTTGGTGAGGAGTTTCCAAGAGACTGAGAAACAAACCAATAGAATGATTGTGCTTGATATAGATAATCCTCAATATCTTGAGATCACAAAATGAACAAGAATCTTAAAGCCTCAAGAAATAAAGAATATGGAGCTAATCAGAAGTGGACATGAAAGAAGGAAAGAGTTAATAAAGTTATTCCCTGAGAATGAAAAACAAACTTATGAAGTGTCAGTCGAGCAAAAGCAATTGTGGAACAAAGCTCGGACTGCTAGTGATCTAGTTAGAAACATTTTGCAAAAAGGCCAATCAATTTCTGAATTGCTCAATGAAATGATTGTGCTAGATACTACAAAGAATGTGAAAATAGTAGCATGGAAGTATGATGAGGTGTTTGATGCATTTTTGATCAAACATGTAAGCACTATTTGTGATGTTTATCATTTTTACACGAGTATCATAGCCTTATCGGTGCAAGATTTGAAGGAACTGAATAAGTTGCCTTTGATAAATCCATCAAAATCAAATCGAGGAGAACATTTTGTTAAACTCCTGAATGTAGGTATGACAAGAATGGAGTCTTATCTAAAAACAAGATGTGATCAAGAGGATAAACAATACTTTCAGTCTTACAAAAGTAAAAGAAAATTTGCTAAGAATCTGGAAGAAGAAGAAAGGTTTTTGGATGCTTATAGTGATCAATTTTTTGAAAAAGTCACTACACCTGGATTGAAGGTGATTGATGGCTCACAAAAGACAAAACCAATTTTGAGATGGTTTTATAATTCAGATACTTTTGAGTTGAAATTAGTTCGGAACCTTGATGACTAGGATAAAGATATGATCTCATTGTTTAATGTATTTGAGCTTAAACTACTGCATCCGAGCTACGTTTCATTTTTTTCTGTTCAAGAATTTGATAAAGTATCTACTGAAGTGGCAGAGAATGATCGAAAGTATTTCATGTTAATAATCAAAGTGATGAATGCTGCCATGGAAAGAATTTCTCTGAGAAAAGCTCTTGCATATGCCAAAATTGTGAAGAAAGATATAAATGAGATTGAGTTCATGAGGATCTCAAGCAAAGGAGTGTTGGAAATCTATTCAAATAATATCCAAACCCAATTGAACTTTATGCTAATATTGATATTGCAGGTTTGTCGAAAGAAGCATTGGAGATATGAATCAAATGGAGATAAAGACTAATCCATCAACGTCAAAACAAGGAGTACTTGCAAGCAAATTCAAATCAGAAATTTCCAAAGCTTTGTCTGAGTTGAAGCTATACAAGGAAAAACCGATGTTCAAGATCAAGGAGGAACCCAAAGATTACTTTGAAGTATGAAGACAAAGAGAAAAGACAAGAGAAAAAAAATTAAAGATTGAAGACAAAAGATTGAAGACAGAAGATTGAAGACAAAAGATTAAAGGAGATTGAAGACAAAGATCTGAAGACTAAAGATTGATATTTTGAAGACTGAAGACAATGTCAATCTTAGGGGAAGTATTGTAGAAGCCTCTTGAAGATTAATATTTAGTCTTTATTAGTCTTTGTATAGTTTTTGTCATAGTGTAGGGAGTTATTGTGTAAATATATGTTCCTTTTTTTATAGTATAAATAGCATATATAAGGTATTGTGTAGGTAATCACCTAAGTAAGCTCCTTAGAAGCTCTTAGAACAGTAACGAATTGTAACTGTTTCTCTCTACACTTGTACTTTCTATGCTTTCTAACAATCAATACTATGAATTTTTTGATATGTTTGTTTAGATTTGTTTACTTGTGTTTGTTTGATTGAATTGTATCATAATATCATCACAGATCGATCCATTTTGATCCTATCAGTCACTTATTGTGTTGGTGACCTATTTAAAGAAGGTGGATAGATTGGTAACTGCTATCCTTGTGCAGCCAATTTAGCTAAAATTTGATCAAGTTGGTTTTTTGATTCCCCCACCTCCATGGAAAGAGTGTTATTTTGTTCTATCTTTTTTCTTGTTCTCAAGTCTCCCCATGCGTACTTAAAGCTTATGTTGAGCGATTCCTTCTTTCGATGATCCTTTTGTTCGAGGACACCACCACTATTTACTGGAAGTCACTCCATAGACAACACCCTTCAAAAATCCTCCTTTTTCCTTGGTAAATACTATTGTGAGGGCATCAATGCCCGAATCAAGGTTCAAGGCTCCATCCTTTATTTTGTTTTATTTTCGACCATAAAAAATTGGTAAATGAATGTAGCATACACACACATCAGACATAGTAAGCATGTATAATATTAAATAAACAAGAACGCAAAAAAGAGTTGCATGAAGTTAAACTTACTAATTTCTTTGTCAGGACTTTGACATAGACATTCTTGTCTTCTTGAATTTTGTCTTCCCTTACTTTCCTCCACATTAAAGCTGAGGATGAGATTTCATAAATTGCAAGTTCATTATTTCATACATTGTAATCATTATAGATAGCTAACCAAAAGAATCACAACAAATCATTTATAAAAAATACACCAAGAATTGAAGTTTCAAGTATGTCTTAGATAAGTATATCCTCCTTGTACCAAGTGATGATCTTGAAAATACTTTGATTGTACTCTTTTTTCTTGCTTTCATATTGATCAAAACACGCACACACACAATTTGAATAATATTGAAAGTAACAAACATCTTGAATTCAACAATAAATAGACATACACTTATGCAATATAGAATTAAACCAAAACAAAATGTAACTTGAATTTGAACAAAAATAACACACACACACAACAGTGAATCAAGCAGGGACACATCCGTAACATGCCTAATATTAAAAGCAACTAACATCTTAAAATTTTTCACATAAGGATTATAACTTTCAACTTGTTTTATTATGTGTATGTTACGAAGTTGTCCTAGTCTGCTTGATTCACTGGCCTAAGATACCGCTTAGGAACCATTGCAAGTTTTGTTGAGTTACCTAGGTTGGCTAGTATGTATCCTGCATACACTTTTCTACTAAAATTCCAAAGAAGGTGACTAGGTCGATTCATTACAAGACTCCTATGACATTAATCAATGTCGTAATAACCCTGCAATTTATATAATACAAGCTAGTTTGTTAGTGATCACATTGAAATAGTGAAAGTATTGTCGTTAAATTTTAATCTACATAGGGGCCAAATATTAAACGCTACAATTAATACCTTTATTTCTCTAACATCTTATCCTTTACTTCTTTTGGCACTTCCTTCCATGCTAGAAACCTCAATCTCACATATCCCCTTACCATGTCTCTCAAAAACATTGGAAATTCTAATCTATATTTCACATAAAACCTACTTAGTTCATCAAACATAAATTCTATACACAGCTTATGGTATACTCTATAAGCCTTAGTAGTCAAAACTTATGGTAAGACTCCTTATGAACTGTGGCATAAAAGGAGACCTTTCATTGGTTTCCTCAGGTCATTTGGATGTCCATGCACTATCTTGAATACCAAAGATCAAATAGCCAAATTTTCTAAGAAATTAGATGATGGACACTCTATTAGATACTCTTCCTAAGCTAAGGCTTATAGAGTATACAATCTCAGAACTAGAGTAGTTGAGGAGTAAGCCAATGTGACCTTTCATGAACACGATCTCAGTGTGAAAAGTTCTGGTCCTGATTGGCTATTTGATCTTGATTTAGTTACCAACTGTTTTAACAAATCTTGTCAAGACGTTCCAAGATTTAAGCTGAGAAGACCAAGTGATAGAATTCCTTCAGCTCTTGTGGTAACAAACCCTGCAAATAGAAATCCTGTCAGCATAACTATGACAAACTCTTCAGCTGATACATCTGAAGTGCCTATCAATTCCAGAACTGAGGCACATAATTCAAATGAAAGGGTTTCCAATGTAGTAGGAGATGGAGATGGCGAAAGTGATAAAAAATTCCATGATGTTGACAACCTCTCCATTGAAGACAACATCAACGATGTCACACACTTATTGGATCAAGTTACACTTGATAATGTGCTGATGTGGTGGGTGATACTCAATCACTAGATTTAAATTTCACTAATTTAGATCTATCAAATCAACTGGTTGTGATTCCTCAACTAAGAATCCACAAGTCTCACCCTACCACAAACATTATTGGAAATATTAAGACCGGGGTGCGAACAAGAGGATAAACCCATGATAAAAATGGTTGTTTGCACTCTTGCTTCTTGTACCAGATTGAGCCAAAGAAAGTAGATGAAGATTTGAAAGATGAAAGTTAGATTGAAGCAATACAGGAAGAGCTGCTTCAATTCAAAAGACAAAAGGTTTGAAACCTATACCCTATTCCTTATAGGAAGACACCAATAGGTACCAAGTGGGTTTTAAGGAATAAGAAGGATGATAGAGGACTTGTCATTAAGAATAATGCAAGACTAGTTGTTCAAGGTTACACTCAAGAAGAAGGGATTAACTACACAGATGTTTTTGCTCCTGTGGTAAGACTTGAAGCTGTTAAGATTTTGCTGCATCCAAGGATTTCAAGGTCTACCAACTTGATGTCATGTGTGCATTTTTATATGAGTGACAGATGAGGTGTATGTCAAACACCCACCTGGTTTTACAGACCCAGATCATCCTGATTATGTTTGCAAGCTTGACAAAGCTCTTTATGGGCTGCATCAAGCTCAAAAGAAATGGTATGAGACACTGTCACAGTACCTTGTCCAACATGGCTACAAGAGAGGTACTATTGATAGCACACTCTTCATCAAAGGAACATGAAAGGACATGATGCTGGTTTAAGTTTATGTAGAAGACATTATCTTCGGGTCAACTAATCCAAAGCTCTACAAAAACTTTGAGAAGCTGATGAAGAATAGATTTGAAATGAGTGCCATGGGGGAACTCAATTTCTTTCTAGGAATTCAAGTGAAGCAAGTTGAAAATGGCATCTTCATAAACTAGTTAAAGTATGTGCAAGACATACTAACCAGATTTCATCTAACTGAGTGCAGAGTTGCTAAGACACCCATAGCCATAAACCACTCCCTAGGACCTTATCTTGATAGGGAGTGTGTTGATGAACATCTCTACGGGTCTATAGTTGGGTCACTTATGTACCTCACAGCCAACATGCCTGATATCATGTTTGCTACATGCATTTGTGCAAGATATCAAGCCAACCCCAAGATGTCACACATGGTTGCTGTCTAGAGGATTCTTAGATACCTCAAAGGAGCTCCCAAGCTGGGACTTTGGTATTCAAAGAATTCTGACTTCAATCTGTATGCATATACAGATAGTGACTATGGTGGCTACAACATGACTACAAAGTCTACATCAGGGGGATGTTAATTCCTTAGTGGAAGGATAGTCTAATGGCAATGCAAGAAACAATCCTTTGTGTCTATATCAACTGCTAAAGCTGAATACATTGCTACTCCAAGCTACTGTGCTTAAGTGCTTTGGATTTAGAGTCAAATGTTAGACTATGGATTCAACTTCAAGGAGACTCCTATTCATATAGACAACAACACTGCTATCTCTATCAAAGAGAATCCGATACAATACTCAAAGACAAAGCACATCAACATCAGGTATCATTTGATAAGAGATAATTTTGAAAAGTGATTGATAAAACTGGTCAAAGTTAACAAATGAACAATATGCTGATCTGTTAACAATAGCTTTTGATGAACAGAGATTTAAATATCTTGTATCAGATATTGTAATTATTAACTTTGAGTATATTTTCTTAAATTAATTTCAAGATTATTTTTCAAATATGTGTGTCTTTAAAGTTGTCTAAATCATTGCTCATATAAGTCCTGTTTATCTTGGATGAAAACTTTTTTAAATGATATTATTTAGAGTTTTAAGAATTGAAAGATATGTTTTCTTGGGAAGACATTTTCTTGACTTCGGAAGAAACTTATGTTTTCAAAATTAATAACTACTTACTAAGAAATTTACCTTTGGAAGAAATTCTGATATATCTTTCGAATCTTAAATATGCTTCTAAGTACTTATATGTTTTAAAGGACAATTTTCTTCCGAAAGCAATTAAGTCTCGAAAGCTTCATTCATCCTTTAATACAACTTCTGAAGTTTAATATCTTTAGAATCCAAATTTGTCTAGGAAGTAAAATTACTCCAAGTATATTTTCTTCTGAAGCATTCTTGTCAAACTAAGGAATATCTTCCGAAGTCAAATTGGCTTCGAAGCTTTTACAAAACTTCCAAAGACAAATTACATTTGGAAGATTTTCTACTTTCAAGATAACTACCTTTTTGGGCACTCTTTTAGGGATAGGACCGACATCCGAATTTCAAAATTTATCCTTTTGCACTACCTTTGTCTCAAATACAATCATATATATAGCCTTACAACGTTTCCCCCTCTTTCATCTTCCTCTTCATATGCAAACTTCTAGCCCTAAATTCACCCATAAACCCTCTTTGTCCTTAGCTATCTTCATCCTAAAGCTTTCTCAAATGGCCAACCTTGAAACCTGAAACCAGTCAGATTTCTCCATGCACCATCACAGGAAACATAACCAAGTTGCTCTGTTATCGTTAGAGAGAGATCCAGGTTTCTCAGACATTTGTCGCTTTCTTAGTCAATCATCCTACCTCATAGCACTCACAATAGACCCTCCTATATACGAAGAACAACTCTTGGAGTTCTGGAGGACCTGCCAAGAGGTAATCTTAGACGGTAAGAAGGCACTGTCTATATCAGTGCAGGGGAAGACAGTTTTTATCACCCTAGCCACAATCAACACTCATCTAAGGATGGATGACGAAGAAAGATAGCTGTCCTTTCCCAAAGCTATTGTGTATGAATCATTTAGGTAGATGGGCTATGAAGGGAACTTCACAGTCAGAACCTTCAAAAAGGGTAAGATCTCCTACAAATAAAAGTACCTCCTCTATGTTATCATTCACTCTCTATCAAATAAACATGGAGGATGGGACCAAATTACTAAGGACTTATCCTACATAGTCCATAGAATGGTTCAAGGGGTCAAGTTTAAGTACTCCCAGTTTGTTTACACAAACTTGCTTGCCAACTTGGACTCCTTAGAGTACTACATGTTCCCTAGATATGTCTAGCATATTCTTAACTGTGAACTAGGCTCACAGTTATGGGGAATAGGTTCTACTCTTAAATTGGGACAGTTGAAACCTGACATCTTTAAAATCATGAGAAAAACCACTATTGGTTTCTTAGGGGTCGAAACAGCCCTGGTCCCAAAAATGTTAGAGCTCATTGCTCAAGGTGACAACTTGACAACACCAGTCAATGTTGAACCCACACCTTCTACATCTGCACCACCCTCAAAGCCTCAAATAATTCTCACCTACTCAAGAAAAACCAACCCCTACTTAGTCTACTCAGATTGAACAGGACCCCATACACTCACCCATACAAGAGGAAGTAGAACTAAGAGCTCCCACTTCCCCTGAGGAGCAAACCACTCCCATTACTTCATTAATTAGTGTGGGGGTTCCTCATGCTCAGCCAAATGAGCTCATTTCCCAAGCCTCAAGCCTTCAATCTGAGTCTTAAAACTCAAGTGATCAACTTTCTAGGGACAGTTACCATCCCAAGCCTCTAGATCTAAACCAACCAATCCCTAACCTCTAATTCTATGATGATGAGGATATGGTATTCAGTAAGTATAATGAGTCTCTCTTCACCTCCCCTGCTCAAGGAGAGATTAGTGCTCCTAAAACACCCATATCTAGCCCACATCATCCACCCCTAACTGAGGTGGACTTCCCTGAACATGTTCAGGAGGTCCATATGGCTGAGGCTCTCACTTTAATAAGTTCTTACCTCATTAAGACCTCAACCATAGCAACCCAAGCCCTTGACACTTCTCTTGAAGCTTTCATGGCGCAGGAGAAATCCAGCAGCTAAGAACTACAAGCTGGTGGTGAGGGAGATAACTTTAGTTATGTCCTCTCATCACCCCGTGATTCTTCTATTAAAGATGAGGGGAGTCTGCAACTAAAGGTTGAAAAACTATCCAAAACATGCAACTATTTAGTTTCAAAGGTAAGTCACCTGGCATCTCAGGTGGCTACTTTACAAAGGCAAGTCATTGATCAACAACTTGAGATTACCGATCTCAAGGGAAAGTTAGCTGGGAGTCTTGCCAGGCAAACTCAACCAATTCCACAAAAACCTATGAAAATGGAGGAACTAACCCTTAGCTCACCTATGCAAGTGGGTGATGCTACCAAAAAGGGGGAGAAAGTCCTACCTGCAATCACAGAACCTAGGAGTTCTGCCAAGAGTATGGACATTGAGGACTCACCACCCTCACTTGCAGTTGTCCATACTCAACAACCTCCTCAGGCCCACATCAATGTGGATGCCCTAGTTCAAAGCCTATTTGAGGAGAGAATACCAAGGTCAATGTCTATACCATCCTACCTTGCTGACAATCAAATAGTAGGATGGAGGTATGATGCTGATAAAAGAGCCCTCTCTAGATCTCAGGGGAATAAGAAGTATTCAGTTTTCAAACCCTTAGATACTATGAGAGTCTTCCTCTAGTTGACATGTCAGTTGCCAACCTAAGTAATAAAAGGCAAGCTGAATGGTTGGCTGAGAGGATTCAACTGAGGGTTCTTGAAGAGTTCAAGAGAAGAACCTAATTATATAGACACAGGCTAGCAGGCAAAATTATTGGTCAACTGGATATTGAGGCAGACCCTAAGATTAGCTTCAAAGGGGAAACCTCAATTGAAGGCCTAGCAGTTGGGCCTGTGAA
Source organism: Flaveria sonorensis (assembly GCA_025506505.1). Classification (NCBI taxonomy): domain Eukaryota; kingdom Viridiplantae; phylum Streptophyta; class Magnoliopsida; order Asterales; family Asteraceae; genus Flaveria; species Flaveria sonorensis. The sequence goes on from CM046423.1 coordinate 51,396,542, forward strand.
CCTTCAGATAGGAACTGCTTCAGCACCCAGTACCCTCAGTGAGACACCAAGTGGTGAAGGTGTCTCACAGCCTCTCCCTAGCCAGAGCTCAAGTGCTACACCGAGTGATAAAGGCCAAAGCTCTCTCCACCCTGAGTCACACAGGCCAGTGATTGACAAAGGGAAGAGGAAGATGACATCTGAGGAGATTAAGGAGGGGAAAAGGGAAAGGAAAAGGAAGGTAAGGGAAAAGAGAACAAGTGGTACCCCCAGCTTCATACATGCTACAATCAGGGCTGCCACCAGGCCAAACACTCAGGAGGATGAATTAAGGGTAGCCAGATTGAACTACTTGGGGTCTAGTAACTACAACATAGATGAAATCATCTTTCTTCCCTTGGATGAGTTAAATGAACTAGCAGGTACTGAAGTGTCAAAAGAGAGGAAGGAGGCTGAGGCTGTAGAACTGCTCTTTAAGATCAAAGAAGATAGAAAAAGAAAAAGATTTTATAAAGCCCTACCCTCTCTCCAGTTCAAGAAAGTCCTAAAGTAGAGGCTATGGAAGTTGAACAAGAAACTCAGGCAGGTAGAGAATAAGATAGACAAAACATAATAACCTACCTGAGTGCCATAGGCCTCTATCAGGCAGCAGTCCTACTTTCCTTATCGTATGAGTACATTGAGTTTGAATTCCTCAAGCAGCTAGAGCAAGAAGTGTTAAAAGAAAAGAAAGTTGCTAAGAGGAAGATGAGGGAAGAGGCTGCTAAGTCAAGCGCCAGCATCCGAGCCAATTAGAAGAAGTCTGTTGACAGTCTAAAGATGGTGAGCTTCTTGAAGCTGTATGGTTATCCAGAAGGAGACTCGGTCCAATGTCTCTATCCACTATGGATGAGCACATTAGAGTGATCAAGCAGAAGATCAAGAGGGGTGAGCTAGAAGACTTGCATTCTCCACCAAGTCAGGTTGCACCTGAAGCTGAGGTCAAGGTTGAACCACAAGAGACAACACAACCTGTACCTAGTGCTGCATCTCAACCAGCTTTATCTTTTGACCCACAACAGGGTCATGAACCTTCTCCTTCTGAATCTGTAAAGGAAAAGGACCCAACTGAGAAGGATAAAGAACGAAAATCTAGTACTCAAGACCAACCTTCTTAGTTAAAATACAGAAAGAGGAAGAGAATGGTCATAAGAAGGGACAAGAAGAAGAATAAGAAGAAGAAGAAGAAGAAGTCCAAGGCATCCACCTCTACACCTCAGGATAGGTCACAACACCCTGAGGGTGATCAAGAAGAGGCTGCTCAGCCAACTCCACTTCAAGTAGAGCCTCCTGCTGCTGAGAGACCCATCTTATCTGGACCTTTTCCATAAACCTAGACAGATGGTGTGTCACTAGATATCAAGGGGGTCAATATGTACTTTTCTGGCAAACATGCTTGACCTTCCTCTGTATGATTTCTTTGACACGAGAAGATACTTTGAGAGACTAAGGAATCCTGAACAACTGATGAAAAGGGGATTAGTCTTGATTTTGATAAGGACTGTCAATAGATAAAGATCAAGACTTAAAGTTAATCTTAAGTTTTGGTAGCATCAGCCTAGGAGGAGTTTACAAGAGTTAACTTAGAGGCTGATGCAACCAACTCAGCATGCATAACTGAAGTACAAAGAAAGTTACTTCGGAAGATTTGACAAAACACAAAGAAATTCACTAAGTGACAATTCTTCCGAAGTCAAAAGACTATTTCTTCCGAAGCCAAAAGATGAAGTCTTCTGAAGCTTCAAGACAAAGTCTTCCAAAGCCAAGAGAATGATTCCTTCTAAAGACAGAGAAGACATGGTTTCTCTGACATGCTTTTGACAAAGGCTAAACAACTTTCCGTTGCCATCTCTGATGACTTACCAACTTATAGAAGTTGGTGATATCTCTATGCTTTTGTCAACTGTAGATTAAGGTGTTAGAGTCGGTAACTTTCTGCTTTGTACTTTTATCCTTTTTGTAATAGATAAGGATGTGAGCTACGACATATTATAGTCACTAGTCAAAAGGCAATCTGCCTTTTGACTTTACATTGATCTTGTTGTCTAGATTAGTGTTCCATCTAGCCTTCAAAGTATAGCCGACTGTAGGATGTAGTATAAAGTGTCTCATGTTACTAGTCTAATGGACTAAGCAGTTGTAACAATTGTAACACACTTGTGAGCAATATATATCATTCTTGAAAACCAAATACTTGTGTTTTGCTTGTGTTCTTTACTCTTGTTCTTTGTTTCTTTTTAGTTAGTTCCCTATTTGATCTGTTAAGTTTTCAAGTCTCTCCAACCTTGTGAAATTGTTGCATTGCTCCCCTGCCATGATCCTGTAACAATAACAATGTGATGAACAACACTAATGTTGTGAATAGTACCAGTGCTATGAACAGTGCCAGTTTGGTGAATAGTGTCAAGATTTCATACTTATCGTTACTACTTCGTTTTCTAGGAAACTAGTTTCTAGTAATCATAGCATGTATATACATTCATCATTTATCATACCAAAATCATAAAATTGTATCTTTTTCATATGAAATCATATTATCATTAAAGTCCAACATATAAATATGCTTGTTAGCCTTAAAGTAATTAAAAAAAAGTAAAAACAAGGATCTAGAACTCGTCTTTTGATAATCTCAAAGAAACCCTATAAATAAGAAGATAGATCTCTAGATCTACACACGTGTACATGTAAAGTTATCATTTTTATCCATTTAGATGTATCATAAACATCATATGAACCTAGATCTAGCTTAGATCTATGAAACAATATGAGAAATTATACATTTGATCACTTTTTTTAATATTCTTTATCCAACAATAGCTTTCTCTCTAAAACCATTTGGAGAAATCTTTACATGCAAGACAAGAAGGGGTGGTTCTTTTTCCATTTATAGCAAAACTTATGGTTATGAACTTTTATTTTCCCAGCTTTAGTCCCTTAACTCTTAGCTAAATCATATCATTCTTAAATTTTATCTTCTTTCTTCTTTTTTGATGAAAACTTTGGGTTAATCCTTAAAACTTGTCATTCTTTGAAAAGATCCGGATAGCATCATTTGATCTACATTCTGATTCCTATGTTGCGCCTGATCATTTTCTATGCTTCAATAACACCTTAACTTGGCTAACCACTTTATTCCGTAATTGCTTATCTTTTTGATCTACTATAGCCACCGGTTGTTCTATGTAATTTTGTCCTTCATCCACTCAATATCTGTGAGGGGAACAATCATGTCATCTTTCGTTAAACACTTACGTAAGTGTGATACATGAAATGTTGGATGAATCCCACTCAACTCATCAAGGAGTTACAATCTATAGGCCATTTCTCCAACCCTAGCAATGATTCTAAAATGCCCGATGTAAATTGGACTTAAATTTCCTAATTTGCAAAAAACAAATAATCTTTTTCCATGGAGACACTTTTAATAACACTCTATCACCAACCTGAAACTCATCGGGATCCATTGTTTATCAACATAAGACTTTTGCCTGTCTTTTGCTGCTTTCATATAGGACTTGATATTTTCTAATTTCTCCAATATGGCCTCAATAGTTTCAATACTTCCTAACTCCTTCTATCCAATATCACCCCCACACATTGGTGTTCATCCCCTACTACCATATATCATCTCAAATGGAGGCATGCCGATGCTAGCATCATAGCTATTATTGTAATAAAATTCTACTAATAGTATGTACTCATCCTAATTTACACCAAAATTGATAATCTCAAAGCATGTCTTTTAATGTTTGAATGGTTCTTACGGATTTCTAATCTGTCTGAGGATGGTAAGTTGTACCAATATTCAATATCATGCCCATTGCTTCGTGAAACCTCATCCGGAGTTTATATGTAAAGCATGTTTCTCTATAAAAAAAAAAAGACATTGACGCCCTATGTCATGCCACGATCTCTTTAATGAACAAATCTACAAATCTTTCAGACGAGAATGTCTCTTGAATGCGTAGAAAGTGACCACTCTATGTCAGCCGATACATTACAACCCATATTGCATTGAAACTTTTAGCCATATATGGTAGAATAGTATTAAAGACTACATCTTGAAAACCCCTCAAGAGATAGAAGAGAATACATTTATGAGTAGCTTCTGATAATGATGCTTGAAGGTTGAGAAAGAGTTTTGGTAGGCTCATCCTAAGGGAAATTTGTTGATTCATGAGAAGAATGAATCTACCAAAAACTCCATGTTCAGCATCGGCTCCTAACTGTCGAAATTCGCCAAGTGCTGACTTATTACAAATCGACACCCAAGTTGATGAGCTGTTGATCGACAGTTACACTAGAGAAGATTGTCTATGCCGAAGTACATTGCCAGCTATACTGTTCAGCCTTTCGGAGATAACATTGTACTGAAGCTGCTGACCTCTGATGTGTTGATTGCCTGTCTACGATGTACATATGTTATCCTAAACCTGGAATAAATGTAAAGTGATTTGTTCTAATTGTTTAGCTTTCTTAGTATAAATACCTCTCACTTGTACAGTTTTAAGGTTAGCTTGTTAGCCCACTTGTTATCTGCTAATATTTACTCATTGTAATCAGAAAAGTTAATCAAGTGATTACTTTAAAAGTATCTCTTGTGTCATTACTTTTACTCAAAGTATTTATGTGTTTGTTAGAAACATTTGACTTAAATTCCACATTTGTCATCTGACGACCACTAGAAAAGTCTTGTTAGTTAATAACTCGATCCAACATTCTTTACACACATCAAACATTTCACCATGACCAGTAATTACTTTAATCGTAGCTTCTATGTCCATTTATTACTTTTAGCTACACATAAATTATGACCATTAATAACACAAAAATAATATAACTGTGATAATTAATTTCTCTATAGCTGCATTATCAAACAAAGCACATGACGGGTCCTCTCATTTGGCCACACTTTACAAGCATGACTACTAAATGTCACATTATTCTATTACAATTGTTTAGACACACAAATTAATATAATTGGCCATATGTATTAGTCTTTAGTGACATAAATAAAAACAACACCAAGGAAAATGGTCACATTTAGGCTCATTTTTTGAGTGTGGCTACTAAACTTCACATTATTTTCTTATTACTCTGTTGACACACAAACTAATATAGGAGATCATATGTATTAGCCTTTAGCCACATTAATTACTTATAATCTATTGCAATTAGTCATATTTGACCACATTTTTTGGGCATTGCTAGTAAATGTCATATTATTTTGTAAATACTCTTTGGACACATAAACTAATATAAGTGGCAATATATATTAGTCTTTAGCCGCATCATTAACTTATGATTGTAGTTGGTCACATTTGACTACAATATATGAGTGTGGCTACTAAATGTCATATATTTTAGGTAAATGTCATATTATAATAGGTGTATTTTTTGTCACATGAATCAAATACAATGGCAACCGGTCATATTTGGACATAATTGTTCGAGCGTGGCTAGTTACTGTGACATTAATTTTCAATTAAAGTGTGCCTAATTGGTCCGTTTTTGTTCACATGATCAAATACAATGACAGTTGGTCCATTTGGCTAAATTTTTTCAAGCGTAGCTACTTAATAACTATGGCTAAAGGTTTCAGACTGTTATCCTCCAACGGTCATGTGAATCAATCAAATTTGTAGCTAAAATTAGGCTAGAAAGTTTCAAAATGGTATTAATGACCTTAACCCACACATTTAACTGAAAGTGTGTGGCAGGGACGTTTTAAAAAATTATGGTCGTAGGCCTATTTTGGCTCAATGGTAATCAATCAAATATTGATACAAACCGGTAATCAAAAGTGTAAAGACAAATCATTAGTCCTAAGACACAAAAACTTACATGCCCCCGTGCAGCCATGCTTGACGTTTACATTATACCGAAATTAATAAAAATAAAAATAAAGATGCAATTTATGTAATTTATGAAATAAATCAAAGAGGACTAGGGTTGATAGTGGCATAGGACAGAAGCTCCGGATCATGTTCGAATATCTCCATTTCATCTGGACTTAATGAGACGATGGCTTCAACACCACCATCGTTTAGCATGTCATTCAAAGCCAAGAGCCTCGTTGCTCCAGCATTCATGGAATAAAACCATATTGGCTTCCCCCATCCAAAGTCCAACTCATAGATTCCACTGTTCAACTGGCTTGTACTAAACATGCAGTCTCCTTTGTTTGCCACGTCCATCAGTTGGTGTATTTTCCTCAGCAACTCATTGAATGTCTCGTGACCATTTTCCCCTTTCATGGACTCGATGTGATCAGAGTTTATTTTTGCAATCGACTCTCGTAGTTCACCCATCAAGGTTGGCAAATCAAGGTGGCCACCGGGAAAGCACACTGCACAAGCTACATCTACAATGTTTCCGATGGATTCTTTAGACAGAGGCGGTGATGCCCTTTTCCGGAGATTCACCATTGATAATAAAACATGAGGTGACTCTGGACCAAATGGTCTTACTTTTGATGCCACTTGGGCTACAGCCTTCCACACTACAGCAGTTGTGGCTTCCACGCGTGTTGGTGGATGTGTTGAGGTGGCGTAGGCAACTGGTTGTGCCTTGAGTAAAGCCAAAGCCGTAGAATTAAACACAAATCTTTTTGTACTAAGCTTTTCAGTGGTAGGTAACTTAGAAGGAACTGGGTATTTTAAGCGATGATTGTTTGGAAACATCATAGAAGCTACAAAACTTGGTGAAATAATTTCGGGTGAACCTCTAGCAGCTGCTGCCCATGCCTTCATAAACATGAATAATGAATGCGCGTCAAAGATCTTGTGTGACACGCTCGCGGAAATCCCAATCCCACCACATTTGAAAATGTTCACCTGATAAATTACATATCTCAAGTTCAACTTGTTATAATTACTCAAGAATAAAATATTACATTAATGATACAAATAAAATTTACCTGAATACCAATAACATAATTCCCTATCGAAGATTCTTTGCCGCAAGGTTTTTCAGGCATCAACTCTCTCACTCTTTCATCATCTGGGTGACCTAAGAAATCTTCAAGTGTCTGGTTGACTCGAGCCTCCCCAAAATAGACTCCTTCATCGTTACACTCAATTTGCAAGTTGTCCTTCAGTTTTCCAGCAAAAGGATAGAATCTTGTTAGAACCTTAGATAAAGCCTCTTTCAGATGTTTTGATCTTTTGGTTGCAACAGCTGTAACACTATCCTTGTTTGTATTAGAAAGAAACAATATTAAAGGGGTGTAGACGTCGTATGCAAATTGGTCTATAATAGAGAGGTTGAAGGTTCTTAGATGATGGGGAGTCGGAGAAGATGGTTTGACGATATCTCTTGAGATTATTTCAAGATCAACCTTCTTAACATCAATTTCAATATTCCTCAACCTGCAATAATAATAATAATAACAAGAAACCACAACCTATGCATGTTAGAAAGTAGTTCATGTTAACAAAACGATTTTGGTTGCCATATCTGGTTACCTGTGCGATGATTCAGTAGCATTTATGGTTGTTGGGGTACTACAATAGTGACCAGAATATAAGGATGAAGACAGCGTTTGATCGGGTTTTGAGGACCTGATTGGGTTGAAAGCAAGGAAGAATCGCGGACGAGAACCTCCATGAAGATGATATCCTTGAGAATTGAGGAAACGTTGGGTTGCTTTGTGGGCTGAGAATAACCACTTCATGATCGGTTGATGCTTCACATCACACTCTTCTGTTATAAGTTAATCATAAAAAAACAAAGCTTTTGCAACACGCATGGTCAACTCCTTAAATGTGCAACTTAGTTCTTAATATATTACAAAGAATTAAACAGTTGTTTGCAACTGGTCACGAGCTATCAATGCTCTCACATTTTCCTTAATATATATTATACTAGATTATTACATCGTATATTACATGGATTGAATAAAAAAATATTAAATAATTAGTAATATAAAAATATGAATTATAAAACTACATTTAAAGATAAAATATGACTATAATTACATATTAATAGTTATTTTAAGTAAATAAACAAAAATGTATTTTTTTAAACTTTTGTTTTATAAAACAAATATGGTTTTTAAATATTTTGTTTTAAGAAAAATGATTTTTCTTTAGAAAAACTCATTTTATTCTGTATTTTATAAAAACTTTTGTTTTTCAAAAACTATGCTTTTAATTAAAAAATAGGTTTTTATTTATAACATTATACATTTTTTAATCTGAAAATGATATGAGTAATATTATTAGTATTTAATATCATTATTAAAAATAGAGAGAAATAAGAAAATTTGTATTATGAGACTTACAATTATATCACGTCATATCTTAATTTTTATTAATTATAGATAGATAGATAGACAGACAGATAGATAGATAGTTTAGAAACTCATTTATTAAACGGATTATAGTTAGTAGTAAACATGAAAAGTTACACTATGATATTTTAATATAAGATGTGACTAAAACTATATGTACATAATAGTTCAAGAAATAAAATAATTATACTATTTTTTAACTCTCTTATCTAAATAGTTTTAATTTTAAACATTTATTTTAAGATTTTTTATAAAAATTTATTTTTTATAAAAATCTTGTTTATTAAAAACTCTGGTTTGTAATTATTCTGTTTATTTTAATAAGACTGCTATTAGAAAATTTTACCTTTTTATAATTTTTTTTAAAAAAAAGGACCGATTTAAAATATATTTTGTTTCAAAAAGGTTTAGTATTTTAGAAAATTTATTATGTAATTATTATTATTTATACTTTAATAAAAATATGTGATTTTTAATTTCATCAACAAAATCTATTTTTAAAATGATAGTTTGATTTTAAAAATATAAATAAGAGAGAGAAATGTAGTAATTAATAAAATTATTTTTTAATAAGAGAGAGAAATTAGTTTGAGAGTTTAAAATACTATAATACCCGTTTAGAGGGAAAATGATGTGAGGATGTCCTGAAAAATAACAAGTGAAAAAAAGATGGGTTTAGAGAATGACAAGTGATAAAATAAAGCTTTTTTTATTAGATACAATAGATTAGGTTATGAAATCATGTGCTATACGAGTTGAATAAAATATATTATGTCAAATAAAAAAATACAAATAAATGATCTATTATTAAGTTGTTCTAAAAAAATAGTATCCAAACTTGTTATTCTAGACAAAACACATGACCAGCCGTGTAATTAACTCTTAAAAATATGATCTAATTAATAGGTTGAATCAAGGATACGGTGTGGATGTTGAAAAATGTTCATAATATGGTCACTATATTTAATAATAGTAATACATGAAAACATATATGTAACAAATGTTACGTAATAGTAAATTGTTACGCGTCCACAAGATAAATAATAATCATTAAAAATAGAGTTAATTTTAATTTTACTCCTTAAGTTTTAACAAAAGTAACTATTTTCTTTCAAAAAAAATATTAAAAAGCGTCAATTTACCTCTAAAATTTTCGTAACTTGTTTCAATTTCAGTTCAATAGTTTTATTGTTTTGAATTCAAGTTGTAACAACTGTTAAACAATTGGACTAAATTGAAACACCTTATAAATTTTTTGAAGATATGATATTCTTAATTTTTTGAAGAACCTTTTGTGTTTAGTATAAATAGTTTGCTTTTGATGTATATAAGTAGACTTTTGCAATTTCCTAATTTCATATTTATTTGTAATCATTTTGAATCAGAGAGTAATATTCTTGAAGTTTATTTACATTTTTTGTTTGAATTCTTTTCTTAATATCTTCTACTCATTCAATCTTTACACGTGAGCGATTACATTTCGCATTCTTCTCACGAGATTGATTTATTGTGTTATTGTTGATTCTTAAAGTTATTGTTTGGTTTCGGTTTTATTTGTAAATTATACGTATATTCATACACTTATAAACATGATTGACCGATTAATAGCTTATAAAACTTATGCTATCTAAAAAATATTGAATATTTAGGCTTTAATAAAATGCTTTGAAATTTTTACTTCAACTGGTAGATTAAGTAGTTTTATCTAACTAAGATACCATCACAGGTTGAATGAAAAATATAAATTATTAGATAAACTTTATATTAATTAAGATTTATGAATCTTAAAATGGAAAATATTGCTTTCTAAATATGAATGATCATCTTCTTAAGTCTTTGACTAAATAGAAAACAAAATCACATCCGGTTTTTAACATAATCTCAATCTATACTTATTAATAAAACAATAACTTTAGTACCAAATGACATTCTCTTAAATCTCTATTTTTTTTTAATTTCCGCCTAAATATCTATGCTCAATGTTAGTCTAGATTCATTAAAAGACATTTGGGGAAATTTTGAAAATTTAACCCTAAATTAGAATGCATCTTTTTTTGGAAATGAAATGAAACCCGATTATTCTTCTTTCTTAAAATAATTCATCTACAAAAACTGCAGATCACTTTTAAATCCATAAAATGCTCGGTTTATATTCGAATCATGACAAAAATTATGGGATTTCTTCATCGAACCTCTTCAATTCGAAGGAATTCATGGGTATCTTTCTTTGAAAATGAAATCATACCCGATTTTGTAACACACAAATTGAATAAATAAAATATCAAATAGTTTGTATACGATTTTAGAAAATATAAAACAATATTTTCATATAAAATATGATTAAATTAAATATGTAAGTATTTCAAGTAAAACAACAATAATATCTTTTTAAACATTCGTTGATGAATTTTTTTTTAACTGTTTCTTAAAAAATAATTTCATTTTGTTTAAAAAATCATCCTTAATAATCTTTAAAAAATGATATCTATTTGGAACACTCGCAATTTGTCTTTATAAACTCTGATAATAGTGCCTTCGACAGACTTCATCAATATTATCATTTTGGCTTCGGTTTCTTCAAGTTTTCTTCAAGAAAACGTATTTATTTTTGTTATATTTGAGTTTTCATCCTCTGCGATTGTGTTTTTGGATTGATATTATTTTTCTTTCATTTTTTTGATTTGAAGGTGATCTGATTCGACAATCCATCTTTAAAGAGGTATTACATGCTTTTGATTTTTAAACTTCTTTACTTTTTTTATGTATATTGCTGTGACATCCGGTAATTTTCCGTTACCAAACTCCGTTAGTTTCGTTAAATCTTGCATACACGTGTCGTAAGCACACACTAGTTGTCGTTGAACGTTGGTGACTTGATAATAATTAATAATTTTAAACTAATGATAATTAAGTTAATAATATGATTATTAAGTTATGCTTATGTGTTTATGTGACTTAAATGTTAATTGTAATTTTATCACGTAACATGGTAACTTGTATATTTACTTCGTGTGTCTTGTAACTAGTGAAAGTAAATTATAGAATTATTATTGTGGAATAATAATGTTTGCATTATTAAGTTAAAAACATCTTTTAAAATGTATTTAGAAGCCAAGTTCTTATAAAATACAAAACGCAAGGGCTTAAAGAGTAATATTGCAAAATTAAGTTACAAAACACAAAAAACTCCTAACCCTAGCCCATTCGGCCGTAACTCCCTTTCCCACCCTTCTCCCTTGCGAAATTCGACCAAGATCAAGCATCAACTCACGGATTTGGATCGATTTCAAGGCATACAACAAGTTAACAACATCAAAGCTTGTTCCTTTCCTCGATTTTAAGGTTAATTTCGTGTTTCTTTCATGTATTTTGTTCTAGCCGAGAGTTTTGTGCGATTTGAATGAATTGGAGGCCGAATGTTGGTTGATTGTTGATGTTATTGTGTTAGTTAAGTCGAATACATGTTAGTTAACGTCGATTATGCAAGAAAGTTTGGATTTTTATGGATTGTTCATAGGTTACTAAGAATAGTAACTTTATTTTGCATGAAACAATGATTTGATCATGAATTGATATTATGGATGTGTTTATAATGATAATAAGATGCTAGATTGTTGATATGAACATTGGGAAATTGAGAATGCACGTTGTAGTTCTTACCTTGCTAAAAATAGTAACTTTTGATGTTGAAAGTTGATGAAACATGCCAATTAGATGTTGTTGATCATGTTTAGATATTGTTATGGACTTAATTTGGTATGTAAATGATGAATTCATGAATGTCTTGGGTATTTGATGAAATTGGAATGTACTTTCCTAAAAGGGAAACTTTATTTGCACAAATTCTTGGATATGAGGATTTGAGCATGTTTGGGATATTAGGATCATGTTGGCATGTTCATGAATGATTTCTAAAGTGGTAGAATGTATTGTTTGGGTTGTATGAATGTTTAGTTGGTTAGTTATCTGATTTGGCCTGTTTGTGGGAATTCATGGTAATGGGTCATATGGGTATGTTAGGACTATTGTTGGTTTGTGGTTGATCATGATTGAACATTTTGGATGACATGATTTCTGTTAAATGGTATGTTGATGATCATCATACACGTGTGCGAATCTGAGGCCCCTACTTAGTAGGATTGGCAGGCTTTAGGGTGTGAAGTCGTGAGTGGCTTCACCTGGCATGCTGTGCATGATTTGATCCTATGTATGATGCATTGGTTGTGTTGTAGCTATGTTGAGCATGATAATTGTTTGAGATTCGCATGACTTGTATGATATCTGGCTGTATGATGATCTAGGTAGTACATGTGGGTAATGAAGTGTCATATGTGATCAGTTTGTATGTTACTCATGTATGATGTACTGTTATGCTTGTTTGAATGGAATTTCACCTATAATGTCACCAACGGGTCAAACGGGTCAACTGGGTCAAATGTGTCTTTTCTTTCTAAAACCTTGAGTCCTTTGGTTGTAGAGAACTTAGGGTTTCTTTGGGATTTCTGTGTATACGTACTCATGTGTTCTAGGTAACCTCTGAAGGTTGTATTTCTTCTCCTTCTTGTCGAGTTAAGCTTTAGGTATTTATCTCGCGCATCAGGTGAGTTCATGCCCCACTCTTTTACATACTCTCTTTTGGGGGAAATAGCATAATGGTTTTACAAACGGTTACTTTATATGAGTGTGTATAGTATGATATAGTGTTGAATACCATGAAAGTCCTCACACTTTCAGAATGTTAATAAAGATGATTAGCAGGAAATCTTGGGTAGTACTACTGGGTCTGACGAGCCCACCTGTGCGACTCGAGGTCAAACGGGTGCACTTTTGTCCTATCGAACATTTGTCATGACCTGGTAAGTCGTGGCAGGAGGCAACAAACGTAACACAGTCAGCTTCAATCACGAAATCACTATGATTATTACTATTTGTTATAGACTAGCTATCTATTACAATACACTACTTATATCTTGCAACTGTTATTGGTTTATGTTTAAATGCAAACTTTTGAACTCACCAACCGTTGTGTTGACTCTTTAGTATGCTATTCTCAGGTTAAGGTTGCTATTGCCTAGGAGCACGTCACACGGGTCAGCATCATGGTGTTTGTCAGCACGTTTTGAAACATTGTTTTGGATTATGATTGTTTAAACATTGTGTTTTGTTTTGCATAATACTTAGGCGCGTATGTTTGCGCATTTTAAATCATATTACATTGTTTTTGTTTTGGGTTTACTCGTTTATTTAACGCTTCCGCATGTTTTAAAGTTAAACTCTGATTTTGAATGTTAGTTCATATAGAGTCGTTATGTGTAACTAATGACTGAGATCCTGGTATGTCACACGCCTCGCGGTAAAACCCCGCACGTGGATTTTGAGGGTGTGACAGATTGGTATCAGAGCCATTGGTTATAGGGAACTAGGTTGCATACACACACTAGACTATAACCGCACAGTTGTTAGCTACTTGTCACTTACTCTCCTTACTGTATACTCATTGGCATACGCAACACGTACTTCGCAGCATGGCATCGTCATCCAGAAATTTAGGCAAGAGACCTGCACGATCTGAGTCACCTCCCACTTCTCCCGTACCTGATAGGGGATTTAACTGGCCCCGACATCCTTATCCTCCTGGGGAGATAGACTGGGATCAGCCTTTCATACCTCCTGAGCTTGATCCTCAACGGAACTGGGATTTCTACCCCACCTACATAAACCGTATGGCTTATAGAGAGCGCGTACCACCAGTAGCTCCTACATGACCTAGGACTAGGTCATCGACCGCCTCTGCATTGCCTACTCTTCCTACCTTGTGCATCCCTCTCAAGCAAGCGTTTGCAGCTTTGGTAGCCACGCTAGACACGGAGCGACAGCGGATTAGAGGACTCACTGATGAGAACTCTGCCTTACGATATGAGATGCGTCAGTTGCCCTACCAGGTAGAGACGCTTCAGGAGCGACTCTCGATGGCCATTGGTGGACATCATACCCTGGCAGGCAATGTTGTAGCACTTACTGGGCGCATGGACGCGCAGGATCACCATAACATAGTGATCAATGATAGGTTTGCTGATTTAGAGGCACAGCTAGCAGCACATCAGATTGCTGAAGCCCCCACACCTTTGGTGGACTCTGATGAGGAAGACCCGAAGAGGAACCGGAGGAAGCCCCCGAAGAAGAACCAGCAGAGATGGATGAGGACAGTGACAGATTTGACGTACTGGACTGATTCTACTTTTATATGACTTAGACTATGTAGTGTTTCTTTTCTTTGAAACCTATGTGGGAAGGGTTGTTTCCCACCCAATTGACAAACTTAAATTTTGACATCGATGGAATATTTTGTGTCTCAATTGCAATTTATTTATCTTTGGTTATTATTTCTGTTATAAATGTTGTGGTTGTGGTGAATGCATTATTTCTTATTGTTTACTGTACTTTGATGAGATTAATGTGTTGGATGTTACTCATTATTGTATTTGTGAATTGTAAAGTGAAATATGGACACACGTGGAAGAGGACGTGGGCGTGGTCGTGGACGTGGCGCCGGAGGCCGTGGTGCCGGAGCCATAAACATGACGCCTGCGGAATTGGCTGCTTTAATCAACGAACATGTTCAGGCGGCAATAGCTGCTACCCAAATGGGACAGCTAGCAGGTAAATGATAACAAGAGGTTAAACTAATTATCCTAGTTATTTGTCTAGGATATCTGACTAATGTTTGGGTTGTCAAAATAGGACCACCATCATGTACCCACAAGTCCTTCATGGACTGTAAACCCTATACCTACAGTGGGACGGAAGGGGCTGTAGGGCTTGTAAGATGGTTTGAGAAGACAGAGTCTGTCTTTGCAAAATGCAACTGCCCGCCTGCTGATCAGGTGAAGTATGCCACCGGGACATTGGAAGGCGCAGCACTTTCCTGGTGGAATGCCCAGGTGCAAATGCTGGGTCAAGCCATGGCTAATGAACTACCATGGGATGAATTTAAGGGGATCATGACCGAAGAATACTGCCCCCAAAATGAAGTGCAGAAACTGGAGATTGAGTTCTGGCAGCTCAAAATGCAAGGCTCAGAAATTGAATCCTACACGACCCGTACTCATGAGTTAGCCACACTATGCCATGGAATGGTCAATGAAATGCACAAGAGAGTCAAGCACTACATGCGTGGACTAGTGTCCGAGATTCAGAGTATGGTAACTGCTTCCAACCCCACTACCATACAACAAGCTATCCGAACAGCCCACAGGCTGACTGATCAAGCAGTCGAACAAGGACGATTACCCAAGCGGGGCGCGGTGGCAAGCGTGCCCGACCATAAACGCAAGTGGGATGGTTCAAGTAACAAAGGTTCATCCTCCAGCAACCAGCCACCACAACAGCAGCAACAGGTATAACAGCAGCAGCAACCTCCCCAGCAACAAAGGAGGTTTGATAACAACTGAAATTTCAATCAGTCATCCTCGGCATCGCAGGGACAAGGAGGCTATGTGGGGAAAAGTCCCAAGTGCAATCGATGCAACTACCATCACACCGGCAGGTGTGACAACTTCCTATGCCAGCGCTGTGATAAAGTTGGGCATGTAGCGAAGGACTGCCGGGGTGAACTGATGAAAAAGCCACAACAATCACAAGAAACTCCGAAAGTTTGTTTTGAATGCGGAAAAGAAGGCCATTACAGACGCAACTGTCCCCATCTCAAGAGGAATGGTAATGGCAATAACAACAATGGCAACAACAGCAACAATAACGCGGCAACAACAACAACGGTAATGGCAACAACAATGGAGGCAATAACAACAATGGAGCCAAAGGAAG
Source organism: Flaveria sonorensis (assembly GCA_025506505.1). Classification (NCBI taxonomy): domain Eukaryota; kingdom Viridiplantae; phylum Streptophyta; class Magnoliopsida; order Asterales; family Asteraceae; genus Flaveria; species Flaveria sonorensis. The sequence continues at coordinate 51,412,677 of CM046423.1, forward strand.
AGCCTTCGTCATTGGCTCAGGTGAGGCTCTAAATGATCCTACAACAGTAACTGGTAAATTTTCGGTTAATGGTCGTTTTGCTACCGTATTATTCGATACCGGAGCCGATAGATGTTTCGTGTCCACTAAGTTTTGTAGCCTTTTAAGTGATATGCCCTCAGCCTTAGAATCTAAATACACCGTAGAGTTAGCTGATGGTACACAGATTCACGTAACACATATTCTTAAAGACTGTAATATAGAGCTTGTTGGTCATACATTCGCCATAAATCTCATGCCTGTTACACTAGGAAGTTTCGATGTAGTAGTAGGCATGGATTGGCTTTCCGATAAGCAAGCGGAAGTCATATGCCACGAGAAGATCATACGGATTCCCATTGGCAAAGAAGTCCTTACAGTCAGAGGTGATAGGAGTGGTGCGGCGATAGGCATCATCTCGTATATGAAGGCACAAAAGTTGTTAAAGAAAGGCCGCTTAGCCATATTGGCACTCGTATCTGATAAGCAAGCGGAGGAAAGGAAGATAGAGGATATCCCAGTAGTTCGTGAGTTTCCCGAGGTGTTTCCGGAGGACCATCCTGGATTACCGCCTCATCGTCAAGTGGAATTCCAAATTGACTTGACTCCAGGAGCCGCTCCAATTGCGAGAGCACCTTACCGGTTAGCTCCAAACAAACTGCAGGAATTATCCGCTCAGCTATAAGAACTATTGATAAAGGGTTTATCCGACCGAGTTCGTCGCCCTGGGGAGCACCATTTCTGTTCGTCAAGAAGAAGGATGGCATATTTCGAATGTGTATCGACTATAGGGAGCTGAACAAGGTTACTATCAAGAATAGATATCCTTTACCTCGTATAGATGATTTGTTTGATCAACTGCAAGGATCAAGATATTATTCTAAGATTGACCTGAGGTCTGGATATCATCAGCTGAGAGTTCGAGAAGAGGACATCTCGAAGACTGCCTTTCGTACACGATATGGTCACTATGAATTTTTGGTCATGCCATTTGGGTTGACGAATGCACCAGCAGTATTCATGGACCTTATAAATCGCGTGTGCAAACCCTATCTTGATCAGTTTGTTATCGTCTTTATCGATGACATATTGATCTACTCAAGGACTGAGGAAGAACATGGAGAGCACTTACGTTTGATCTTGGAATTTTCTAAGTGTGATTTTTGGATACGTGAGGTGCAATTCTTGGGTCATATTGTCAACGAGAAGGGAATACATGTTGATCCTGCAAAGATTGAAGCGATAAAGAATTGGTCAATTCCTAAGACACCAAGTGAGATATGATAATTCCTTGGGTTAGCGGGATATTATCGACGGTTCATCGAAGGATTCTCTAAGATTGCGCAACCTCTCACAGCCTTGACTCACAAGGGAACAGCATACAAATGGGGTGAGAGTCAAGAATCTGCTTTCCAGTTGCTGAAACAGAAATTGTGTAGCGCACCGATATTAGCGTTACCGGATGGAAGTGACTTGTAGTCTATTGTTACGCTTCTATTCAAGGACTTGGGTGTGTATTGATGCAGCGGGATAAGGTGATAGCTTATGCCTCTAGACAGTTGAAGATTCATGAGAAGAACTATACCACCCATGACTTGGAACTGGGTGCAGTAGTTTTTGCCTTAAAATCTGGAGACACTACTTGTACGGTACCAAATGCACTATTTACACCAATCACAAGATACTCCAGCACATCTTTGAGCAAAAGGAGTTGAACATGAGGCAAAGACGCTGGGTGGAATTGTTGAACGACTATGATTGTGCTATCAAGTATCATCCGGGGAAAGCAAACGTAGTTGCTGACGCGCTGAGTAGGAAAGAAACTACTAAGCCTCGACGTGTGCGAGCTTTGCAACTTACTATCAGCACACAGTTACCTGAACAAATCCGAGAGGCTCAGACAAAAGCTCTGAAAGCAGAAAACATTGGGTCTGAATCGTTAAGGGGAATGGAAAAACAGTTGGAAGTAAAAGCGGATGGAATTCGTTACTTCATGGATAGACTTTGGGTACCTCTACACGGAAATCTGAGAGACTTGGTCATGAGTGAGGCACACAAGTCTAAGTACTCTATATATCCTGGATCTGACAAGATGTATCATGATTTGAAGGCGCACTATTGGTGGCCTAACATGAAGGCGGATGTAGCTACATATGTGAGCAAGTGTCTGACCTGCTCAAAGGTTAAAGTGGAGTATCAGAAACCGTCTGGACTATTACAACAACCCGAGATCCCTATGTGGAAGTGGGATCAGATCTCAATGGATTTCATTACCAAGCTACCTCGGACTTCTACTGGTTGCGACACAATATGGGTTATCGTGGATAGATTAACAAAGTCTGCTCATTTCCTAGCGATAAAGGAAATAGACAAGATGGAGAAATTAACCCGACTCTATGTGAAGGAGATCGTTTCGAGGCATGGAGTACCGATCTCAATTATTTCTGACCGTGATGCTCGTTTCACATCGCACTTCTGGCAATCACTGTAGAAATCTTTAGGTACGCTATTGGATATGAGTACTGCTTATCATCCACTGAGTGATGGTCAAAGCGAGCGTACTATACAGACTTTGGAGGACATGCTACGTGCTTGTGTGATTGACTTCGGGAATAACTGGGAAGTTCACCTACCATTGGTGGAGTTTTCTTACAACAACAGTTATCACACTAGCATAAAGGCGGCACCTTTTGAAGCATTGTATGGGAGAAAATGTAGATCACCAGTTTGTTGGGTTGAAATTGGTGACAGTCAGCTAACGGGTCCTGAGTTAGTACACGAGACCACTGAAAAGATTATGCAAATAAGGAACCGTATGGCTGCATTGCGCGACAGACAGAAAAGTTATGCTGACAAGCGATGAAAACCTCTAGAATTTCAAGTTGGTGATAAAGTCTTATTGAAAGTCTCACCGTGGAAAGGCATGATTCGGTTTGGTAAAAGAGGAAAACTAAATCCGAGATACGTTGGACCATTTGAGATCTTGGAAAGAATAGGTCGAGTGGCTTATCGACTAACCTTACCTGATTCGCTAAGTGGAATCCATGATGTATTCCATATTTCAAATCTGAAGAAGTGTTTAACTGACGAAACGATGGTCGTACCGCTGGAAGAAGTTCAAGTGGATGAACAACTTCGCTTTATTGAGGAACCGGTCGAGGTGATGGATCGTGAGGTGAAAACACTTAAGCAAAGCAAGATACCCATCGTCAAAGTTCGTTGGAACTCGAGACGTGGAACAGAATTCACGTGGGAATGTGAAGACCAAATGAAGCTTAAGTATCCTCATCTATTCGAAAGGATGATGCCAGCCGACGAAGGTATTGATTTAAATTTCAGGATGAAATTTCTTTCAACATGGGGATGATGTGACAACTCATCCAAAACTCACTCGATTTCGATTACTTTGTGCCAATGCAGTAGACCAGTGATGGATCACTCACCATGTAACGCAATTTTCGGGACGAAAATTCTTTCAACATGGGGATAATGTGACATCCGGTAATTTTCCGTTACCAAACTCCGTTAGTTCCGTTAAATCTTGCATACACGTGTCGTAAGCACACACTAGTTGTCGTTGAACGTTGGTGACTTGATAATAATTAATAATGTTAAACTAATGATAATTAAGTTAATAATGTGATTATTAAGTTATGCTTATGTGTTTATGTGATTTAAATGTTAATTGTAACTTTATCGCGTAATGTGGTAACGTGTATATTTAATTAGTGTGTCTTGTAACTAGTGAAAGTAAATTATAGAATTATTATTGTGGAATAATAATGTTTGCATTATTAAGTTAAAAACATCTTTTAAAAAGTATTTAGAAGCCAAGTTTTTATAAAATACAAAACGCAAGGGCCTAAAGAGTAATATTGCAAAATTAAGTTACAAAACACAAAAAAACTCCTAACCCTAGCCCATTCGGCCGTAACTCCCTTTCCCACCCTCCTCCCTTGCGAAATTCGACCAAGATCAAGCATCAACTCACGGATTTGGATCGATTTCAAGGCATACAACAAGTTAACAACATCAAAGCTTGTTCCTTTCCTTGATTTTAAGGTTAATTTCGTGTTTCTTTCATGTATTTTGTTCTAGCTGAGAGTTTTGTGCCATTTGGATGAATTGGAGGCCGAATGTTGGTTGATTGTTGATGTTATTGTGTTAGTTAAGTCGAATACATGTTAGTTAACGTCGATTATGCAAGAAAGTTTGGATTTTGATGGATTGTTCATAGGTTACTAAGAATAGTAACTTTATTTTGCATGAAACAATGATTTGATCATGAATTGGTATTATGGATGTGTTTATAATGATAATTAGATGCTAGATTGTTGATATGAACATTGGTGTCACATCCGGCCCTTTTTCAAAGTAGAAACCCAAACCCGAACCCGTTTGAGTCAATCTTGTAAATCAAATTCATTATTTAGTCATTTTATTTATTTTTGTGTTCCAAAAACAATAAATGTGTCACTTAATTAATTTAACTTAAATTCTATAATTTATAAAATAAATTTTATAAATGTTAAAAGGTTATTAATATCTATAATATTTTAAAATATTCAACTAAAATAAATAATCAAATTACAAGTTCTTGTGAGATTTATAAAGTTTATAAAGATTTAATAAAAAAAAGTTGTAATTAGAGTCTTCATAAATTTAGAGTTTAAATTGTAATTATTCTTTTATTTATTTAATTTATTTAATTTTATATTTATTTCAAATTCTAATCATAACTCTATTTTAAAAGACTTGTAACTCATCATTAACATCATTCATAACCTCCTCCTAACCTCAACTATAAAAGCAAGGTTTAGGCCTCACTTTTTATTTGTTCATTCTTTAAAATTCTCACACACAAACCTTTCATCATTCTTTGTTTATGATCAATTTCAAGAATTTTCTTTTACAAGTAGTTTCAAGAATTTTCTAATACTAAGGTAATTTTATATTGCTTATATATTATGCATTTCTATATTCTTTCAATCATCCTAACATCAAATTGTTTTCATGTTCTTACTTTTATTATTTTTTCTACTAAATCTATTTTAATTTTAATCATTACCATTTGATCATTAACCTTCTAATATTCACTAACCTTATAACAATCACTAACATTCCTAAATCAAGCTAACAACACACTAACGTAAACAAAGAATCCCGTTTGCATATGGACGGCTATGCCGCCGCATTCGGTTATTCCACAAGATTATTTCTCTAAATGATGGCTATGCAAAAGTCTTGAAATATTTTTTTTATAACTCAAACGAAGTCTAATATACCATATATCGACATAATAAATTTGTTCTAACCCGTTTTATGCTTTAGCAATTTTAAAAGTGCACATAAGTGCCTTATTACATATTTGGCAGAATATAGTCTGACTTCAACTAACAATAACTTGGTCATAACAAACTAAATTTGAGTAATCCCCAACTCCAACATTAAGTTCATTTAATTACCTTTTTAACGATAGTTTATACGTCTTCAAACTCAATCGGACGACTCAACAATAGCCTTCACAAGATAAGTGCGCATTTCAGCACCTTTTCTCTTGTGCTGCTGTTTTGACCTATTTACGGATATTTTCATAAAAATGTTTTTGAACGAAAGTTGTCCGGAAGACTCTGAACTAGTTAATTGTAAATTTTTATAATTTTATGAAACCGTTTGCTATTTTTAAAACCTGTTCAAACACGTACCAAACATTCTATCCCGAATCTAAAATTGGTACAATAATCCTTTTTCAATCTACCTTTCGCTTTTTGGCATTCTCTAAATATCCTAACTTCTTGTAATGAATTCCGACCTCAAGTTATTGTTTCTTTTTACCCTTTAGGACATCACCTTTGACTCTTGAACATCCAAGCTTCCTTATGTACTCTACATCCATCATTATACAATATGAGTTTTCCATGCCCCTTTTTACTTTATTTCATACCTTTTGGGGTGAAACATGTTAACTTTATGAACTTGCACTTGTAAACATCTTGATACTTGTAAATGCACGAGCAATTCATTTATAAACTTTGTCATGGTTATTTGAGATGCTTGTGAGTCTTATATGATAGTCATCTTGTAAAAACAATCATTAACTATTGCTAGCCTAGCGACGTCATAGATCTATGGGCCTGACAAGCCTATTTGGTGCTAAAGCCGAGGTTATTGCCAGCTCCTAGTGTCGTATTCTTGAGCACTATGGGAACCAAGTACACTTAGCTAATCGTTATAACTTGTAATGGATATCTTTGTCAAGGTTTGATTGTAACATTATGCTATCTATATTCTTGCAATATTTCTTAACCTATGACATGAATTGCCTCTTAAACGTTGTTTTCATACGTATGTACAAATTCATGGAAACTCACCAATATTATATGTTGACCTTTTTTTAACATGTTTCAGGATTGCTACTTTGAGGATTTCTTCATGCTCATATAGGACTTGGACTTAGTTTAATTAAAGATTTTATGTTGTTGTTTGAATCTTTAGTGTATTGTAATGATTTATTTGGTTAGTATTATTCAACGAAAAATGGCATTTAATATTATTTCAACTTATTAAATTTCATGAGCTATGAACAATCGTTTCACATTCGTCCTCCCCGATGATTCCGCCGTCGGTCGGGGTGTGACAATTGGGAAATCAAGAATGCACGTTGTAGTTCTTACCTTGCTAAAAATAGTAACTTTTGATGTTGAAAGTTGATGAAACATGCCAATTAGATGTTGTTGATCTTTTCTAGATATTGTTATGGACTTAATTTGGTATGTAAATGATGAATTCATGAATGTCTTGGGTATTTGATGAAATTGGAATGTACTTTCCCAAAAGGGAAACTTTATTTGCACAAATTCTTGGATATGAGGATTTGAGCATGTTTGGGACATTAGGATCATGTTGGCATGTTCATGAATGATTTCTAAGGTGGTAGAATGTATTGTTTGGGTTGTATGAATGTTTAGTTGGTTAGTTATCTGATTTGGCCTGTTTGTGGGAATTCATGGTAATGGGTCATATGGGTATGTTAGGACTATTGTTGGTTTGTGGTTGATCATGATTGAACATTTTGGATGACATGATTTCTGTTAAATGGTATGTTGATGATCATCATACACGCGTGCAAATCTGAGGCCCCTACTTAGTAGGATTGGTAGGGTTTAGGGTGTGAAGTCGTGAGTGGCATCACCTGGCATGCTGTGCATGATTTGATCCTATGTATGATGCATTGGTTGTGTTGTAGCTATGTTGAGAATGATAATTGTTTGAGATTCGCATGACTTGTATGATATCTGGCTGTATGATGATCTAGGTAGTACATGTGGGTAATGAAGTGTCATATGTGATCAGTTTGTATGTTAATCATATGTGATGTACTGTTATGCTTGTTTGAATGGAATTTCACCTATAATGTCACCAACGGGTCAAACGGGTCAACTGGGTCAAATGTGTCTTGTCTTTCTAAAACCTTGAGTCCTTTGGTTGTAGAGCACTTAGGGTTTCTTTGGGATTTCTGTGTATACGTACTCACGTACTCATGTGTTCTAGGTAACCTCTGAAGGTTGTATTTCTTCTCCTTCTTGTCGAGTTAAGCTTTAGGTATTTATCTCGCGCATCAGGTGAGTTCATGCCCCACTCTTTTACATACTCTCTTTTGGGGGAGATAGCATACTGGTTTTACAAACGCTTACTTTATATGAGTGTGTATAATATGATATAGTGTTGAATACCATGAAAGTCCTCACACTTTCGGACTGTTAATAAAGATGATTAGCGGAAATCTTGGGTAGTACTACTGGGTCTGACGAGCCCCACCTGTGCGACTCGAGGTCAAACGGGTGCAATTTTGTCCTATCGAACATTTGTCAAGACCTGGTAAGTCGTGGCAGGAGGCAACAAACGTAACACAGTCAGCTTCAATCGCGAAATCACTATGATTATTACTATTTGTTATAGACTAGCTATCTATTACAATACACTACTTATCTCTTGCAACTGTTATTGGTTTGTGTTTAAACGCAAACTCTTGAACTCACCAACCGTTATGTTAACTCTTTAGTATGCTATTCTCAGGTTAAGGTTGCTATTGCCTAGGAGCACGTCACACGGGTCAGCATCATGGTGTTTGTCAGCATGTTTTGAAACATTGTTTTGGATTATGATTGTTTAAGCATCATGTTTTGGTTTTTCATAATACTTGGGCGCGTATGTTTGCGCATTTTAAATCATGTTACATTGTTTTTGTGTTGGGTTTACTCGTTGATTTAACGCTTCCGCATGTTTTAAAGTTAAACTTTGATTTTGAATGTTAGTTCATATAGAGTCGTTTTGTGTAACTAATGACTGAGATCCCGGTATGTCACACGCCTCGCAGTAAAACCCCGCACGCGGATTTTGAGGGTGTGACAATTGCCATATTATTATTATGTTTGATTGGAATTCTTTTGATATGTGCAAATTGTTTTGATGCATCTGTAGTTGGGCAAATGATGGTGAATTTATTTTGAAACTCTATCTTAGCTTTTTAGATAATCTATTTAACACGTTTTGAAACTCCATATCTTGAAACGATTATAAGATGTTGTTTTGTTCATCGCTTAATATTTTATTATATGATATTAAGCTTTAAAAGAATTGAATGATTAGTGTCATTTGTTTAATCTTCTTAGGGTTAAAACATTATCTTATATGTTTCCTAACATTTACTTTAAATTATTGTGGTTTTTTGTTGTGTTTGTATCGTTTTACATTACGATGATGTAACTTTAGTTTAAATTATTGTGTTTTTTGGTTGTGTTTGTATCATTTTACCTTACCATGAATATTAATGAAACACCTTCTTTGACTTTCCACTTAGTCATACACAATAGGGTGTTTTAGATGCTTACTTTATCTGAGTTGTATTGTAATTATTTAGTTATGTGAAAGTGTCAAGTTATCGTGTCTTTAGCTATATATTACATAAGATGGTTCAATCATATGAGCAAACTATTGTTTTACTTTATCTAAGTTGTACTGTAATTGTTTAATGATATACAACTTTTATTGTTACTTTGAAAAAGTTATAACATATATACCTGCAAGTTTAAACTTATTATATACATGTAAAGATTATTTGATGCATACTACAACCTCCAATCTGTTTATGTACCAACAAGTCTTGTATATCAATTTAAAAAAAAAATTAATTACTTTGTTGTTTACTTGAATCAATACATTATTGTTTATAATAATTTTATATCTAAATCCATCTGCTAATAATATTTTCATTATTTTAATTAACCCATCTGTTGACCATATACTTATAGGTTGACTATATATTGGTCAATCTTAATTATGCATGAAATTAGTTTATATATATATATATATATATATATATATAACATTAAGTACAACTATATATACAATTCACACAATCTTTTGATGAGGTATTTATGAAATGTTATGCTGATTAACTAAAGAGTCAAATTTTATACTCTTTTTAACTCATTGTTTGTATCTGTGTACTATGATGTAACATTTAGTTTAAATTATTATGGATTTTTGTTGTGTTTGTACCATTTTACCTTACTATGAACACCAATGAAGCACCTTCTTTGACGTTTCACTTACTCATATACAACAAGTTATTTTAGATGCTTAATTTATCTGAGTAGTATTGTAATTGTTTAGTTATGTACAATTGTCAAGTTATCATTCATTTCGCTATATATTACTTTAGATGGTTTAATTATATGCAAACAGTTGTTTTAGATGCTTATTTTATCTGAGTTGTATTGTAATTGTTTAATGATATACAACTTTCATTGCTACTTTTGTCTGTTGTTTGATATTATATCTGCAAGTTGAAAAAAATCATAACATATATACCTATAAGTTCAAACTTATTATGTACTTGCGAAGATTATTTGATGCGTACTGCAACTTGCAACCTGTTTATGTACCAGCAAGCATTGCATATCAATTTAGATCTTTAGTTACTTTGTTGTTTAATTGAATTAATACATCTAAATCCATATTCTAATAATATTTTCACAATATACAAAGTATTATCAACAACATTATAACTTACGAACCTTTTTAAACAACAACAATATTTTTGGATTAAACCCGTGTGTTACACGGGTCTTTAGCCTAGTATATAATAAAAGAAAATGGTTAAGCCACGTGCCAAGATTTTAGGCAATACATTGCCACATGACATCTTTACAATATACGATTGCAACGTGTCATTTTATTAGCAATACGATATATAAAAGGAATTTTCCAATCTTGTTTAATAGTATTTAATGCCTAATTAAATAACAGTCTAAAATTAGATTTTAAAATTTAATGAATAAAATAGACATTTAAAAATCTTAAATTTCAAATTCATTCTGCAATTAATCCGAGATTTTATCTAAAAATAACTAACTAATTAGTCAAATTTAAATTTAAAACTATCATTTTGAATATTAAATGGAGCATATGTAGTTCACAAATTTTAATTCCAATAATAACAAATAGTCTGAGTATTTTATGTTAATAATTTTAAATTTTGAAAATCTTCTATATCTTAACAATATCATGTAACATTTACCTGCATTATATAACATTATATCATTATTTTGTTATATGTGTACAACAATTTTTTTCTATTTACTCTTCTTTCACTATTTAAGATATTTGATAAATATACGAAATAAATTCTTCTATGATTAAAGAGTCCAGGTGTTTTGTATGAAAAATTTCTCTTACTTCTCCATTATTTACACAATTTTTATTTTCGACTCATTGCGTATGGCATTCAATTACAATATTACGTACTTTGATTTAAAAAACAAGTTTTTAGGATAAACCTTAACAATAATATTTTTTTGTTCTACGATTATAACCTTCACTTTGTTAATTTTTTTTTATTTATGTATGCTGGTTTATACGTTATTGATAAACCATCAAATTACATTGCTCAACAGGACATCATGAGTATAAGAAGTAACTTTTTTAAAGGATGTTAACATATCATGCTGTGGTTCGTTTATGTAGGCAACCAATATGTAATAATTCGGTAGAAACTTACTCTATTGATTTTATTATGGTTGATGAGGAGGTATTGCTCAACTAATGGAATTGTTATCTTATTATTTTAATATTTATCTTCTAAAACACATATGCTATATATTCTTAATTGTTTACATTTTTAATTATAGGACACTATAATGCAAGTGAATATTATAAAAAGATGATTTTTTAAGTTTGAGAAGTTGTAGACTGAATCTGGTTAATCATTTGTATACAAAGAAGTTTTTAGATATATATAAAAACATTAATATTGTTTTTTATTAATTTAATCCTTTCTATTTAATTTACATGTATACACATTTATTTAATCGATCTTCACATGCGTATATATTACAAACTTATTAATAGTCACTGATAATTTATATTTATATTTATTTCAAATTTATTTTTTTCATCCCGTGTAACACAAGGGTAGTTAGACTAGTTAATTTATATATGTAAGATAAATAGATCAAATAGCACGACAATAATTTTAGAAAATAATGCTTTCATTCATTATAATCACACTAATACGGAGCACGTTTATCGTTTAAATCAAAGTTTTTAAGAAAGTTTTATAAACATAACAATAACTAATAGAGCTAACTAGTTAGACCATGTGTTATACACATCTTTTGCTATCCTGTATTAAAGTAGCGTCTTGTAACTACCATAAGTGTTTATATTCCCACGTTGCAACAGGTGTAAACTTGATTGATTATCAATAAAAACTAGAATTTTTTTTCCTAAAGAGTGTTGGAAGTAAATTTATTTATGAAAATGGGTGATTTGAAAAATATAGATCAATTAAAGTAGGTGTTTTTGGTGAACTTTATTTTTCTCACTCCTAAACTTATTATATTAAAAGGGATTTCTATTTATAAAAGTATTCTTTTGGAAAAGCTAAGTTTTGATAAAATTATATAAAAAAGATTGTTGGACATAACAAAAATTAAAAACCTCAACAATTCGTTTGCGAACGACTTAAAATCATTTTTAGGAATCAAAATAAACTACTTAAATTGTTTTGTTTCTAAAATAATAAAATAAGCTATCTAAAAACTATAATCTTGTTTGATCGTGGTGTTTTATAGAATGTTTTAGAAATATATTTGTATTTTCTATGGGAAATGTTTTTTTCTTAATACTCGTTTAAATTATTAATTTTTTTATAAAAAAATATGTATCTAAATGCCTTTTATAAACTGTTTTAAACATTCTTTATGAAATCGCTCTTGTTTTTTTAAACACTTTTCTAAACCGTTCGGTTTTTTAACGTCCTTTTTAAAATAGTTTAGTTTTAAAAGAATAGTTTAATTAGTTATTTATCAAAAGAAAAGGGATATAGACATCATTTACAAGTGAATTGTAAAACATTTTAAAATCTCACGATCCAAAATTTTTTTTTGTATAAAATATATTAGAAGTATTTTCTTTAATTTTTTCTAAAAATACTTTTTAAATAGAAGATTTTTAATCCAATAAAATTTGGAGTGAGAAAAAAGTTATAAAAACACCCACTTTTATGAATAATTTTCAAATCATCAATTTTGACAAATAATTTTTTGAAAAACGCTCATTTGAAAAAAAAAACTTTAAAAGTATCCAACATAAGACCATTTGTTATAATATCATAATAATTAACACAAGATTAGTGTTATAACATTAAGAATTTTAAAAAAAATTGCAAGAGCAAGAAAAAGAGAAATGTATAACTTATGAAAGTATAAACAAGATGTGCATCTTCTCCTCTACATTGAGGTGGTATTTATACTACAAAGATCAATCATTTTGGTAGACAAGTAAAACTATTTGGTAGATAAGTAGCATAGTAAACTTCTCTACAAGTTTGACAAAAAGTTCATCCACTTGCTATGGTAATAATTCATAATTGTGACAACTCATCCAAAACTCACTCGATTTCGATTTTCTTTTGCCAATGCAGTAGACCAGTGATGGAACACTCACCATGTAACGTAATTTTCGGGACGAAAATTCTTTCAACATGGGGATAATGTGACATCCGGTAATTTTCCGTTACCAAACTCCGTTAGTTTCGTTAAGTCTTGCATACACGTGTCGGGAGCACACACTAGTTGTCGTTGAACGTTGGTGACTTAATAATAATTAATAATGTGAAACAAATAATTACTATGTTGGTTATTGGTTGTGATTATGCGATGTAAACATTAATTGTGAATTTTATCGCGTAACGTGGAAACGTATGTGTTTAATCCGTATGTTTTGTATCTAGTGAAGATAATGCATATGAATATCATTATTAAGTTATATGAATGTTGATTTGGTTTGTTACCTGTTTTGGCCTGTTTGTGGAAAAATCATGGTATGAGTCATATAGGTAAGCTAGGACTTTTGTTGATTGATGGTTGATTAAGAATGAACATTTTGGATGATATGAGCTAAGGAAATTGGTATGTTAATGATCATCATACACACGTGCGAATCTGAGGCCCCTACTTAGTAGGATTGGCAGGGTTTAGGGTGTGAAGTCGTGAGTGGCTTCACATGGCATGTGATGCGTAATTTGATCCTTGTATGGTGTATTATTTGTGTTATAGATGTTATGAGCATGATAATAGTTTGAGATTCGCATGACTTGTATGATATCTGGCTATATGATGATCTAATTAGTACATGTGGTTAATGAAGTGTTACATGTAATCAGTTTGTATGTTAATCATGTGTGATGGGCTGTTATGCTTGTTTGAATGAAATTTCACCTATAATGTCACCAACGGGTCAAACGGGTCAACTGGGTCAAATGTGTCTTGTCTTTCTAAAACCTTGAGTTCTTTGGTTAGTAGAGCACTTAGGGTTTCATATTGATTTTGTGTACACGTACTTATGTACTCATGTGTTCTAGGTGACCTTTGAAGGTTGTCTTTCCCCTCTTTCTTTCAAGTTAAGCTCTAAGTTAATTCTTGCACGTATCAGGTGAGTTCATGCCCCACTCTTTTACATACTCTCTTTTGGGGGAGATAGCATACTGGTTTTTACAAACGCTTTATCATGATAAGTTGTGTATGGTATAATATAGTGTTGATTACCATGAAAGTCCTCACACTTTCGGATTGTTAATAATGATGGTTAGCGGGAAGTCTTGGGTAGTACTACTGGGTCTGACGAGCCCCACCTGTGCGACTCGAGGTCAAACGGGTGCAATATTGTCCTAACGAACATTTGTCACGACCTGGTAAGTTGTGGCAGGAGGCAACAAACGTAACCTAGTCAGCTTCAATCGCGAAATCACTATGATTATTACTATTTGTTTATAGACTAGCTATCTATTACAATACACAATCTTAATTTTGCAACTATCATTGGTTTATGTTTAAACGCAAACTCTTGGACTCACCAACCGTTGTGTTCACTCTTTTAGTATGCTATTCTCAGGTTAAGGTTGCTATTACCTAGGAGCACGTTTCACGGGTCAGCATCATGGTGTTGGGTAGCATGTTATGAAACATTGTTTTGGGTTAAGAATGTTTAAACATCGTGTTTTGGTTTGCTTAATACTTGGGAGCGTATGTTTGCGCATTTTCAAATCAAGTTTCATCGTTTTGGGTTTACTAGTGTTTTTTTACGCTTCCGCATGTTTTTAAAGTTTGAACTTGGTTGGTTTTATTTTAAAAGTGGCATATAGTGTCGTTCTGAGTAACTATTGACTGTGATCCTGGTTTGTTCACACGCCTCGCGGTAAAACTCCGCTCGTGGATTTTGAGGGTGTGACAATAATACTCCCCCTTAGATGACACTTTTCAAAATTCAAGAGTTTAGGTACTGCCTCATTAAAAAGTTTGCTAAAGAAAAACCCAGTGGGAAAAAAAAATTTAGCTAAGGAAAAAAGAGTGTAGCTTATAACTCCCCCTCAAATTGTCTTCTATAGATCATCACATTGTGTGTACGTGCCGCATGCCAATATCATAAACATGTTTTCTGAAAGTTGTTTTAGGAAGTGCCTTTGTGAGAAAATCAGCTGAATTGTTGCTAGATTGAACGTATCTCATTTCAACTTGTTTATCTTTAATAAGGTCTTGAGTGTATAAAAAGAATCTTGGTGGTATGTGTTTTGTTCTGTCACTTTTGATATACCCTTCTTTCATTTATGAGACACAAACTGCATTATCTTCATAGATTGGTGTTGCATTTCTATCTTTCTTCAATCCACAAGAAGTTAATATAAGTTGTGTCATATATCTTAACCATACACATTCTCTTGAAGCTTCATGTAGTGCAATGACTTCAGCATAATTTGAGGATGTCGCAACGAGTGTTTGTTTTTTAGAACGCCATAAAATCACAGTTCATCCATTTCTAAATATGTATCCAGTTTGAGATTTTGCTTTATGGGGATCAGATAAATATCTTGCATCTGCATAACCAACCAATACTTATTTTGAATTATTAGGATAAAACAAGCCTAAATCAATAGTACCTCGAAGATATTGAAAATATATTTAATCCTATTCTAGTGCCTTTTAGTAAGGGCTGAACTAAATCTTGCTAACAAATTAACTGCAAAAGAAATGTCAGGTCTCGTACAGTTAGTAAGATATATAAGAGCTCCAATTGTACTGAGATATGGTATCTCTGGACTAAGATCATCTTCATTGTCTTCGCAAGGACGAAATGGATCATTATCAATATTAAGTGATCTAACAACCATCGGTATGCTTAAAGGATTTGCTTTGTCCATATTGAAACGCTTTAAAAGTTTCTCGGTATAAGTTGACTGATGTATAAATATTCCATTATGCATATGCTCAATCTGCAAACCAAGACAATATTTGGTTTTTCCAAGGTCTTTCATTTCAAATTCTTTCTTTAAAAGAACAATTGCTTTATTAATTTCCTTTTGCGTCCCAATTATATTTAGATCATCAACACACACAGTTATAATCACATATCCTGCTGTTGTCTTCTTAATAAACACACATGGACAAATAAGGTTATTTATGTATCCTTTACTTGTCAAATAATCACTCAAACGATTGTGCCACATCCTTCTAGATTGTTTGAGTCCATACAAGGATATTTGTAATTTAATGGAATACATTTTCTTAGGATTTGATCTTAATGCTTCGGGGAATTTAAAACCTTCAGGAATTTTCATATAAATGTCACTATCTACTGATTCATAAAAGTAAGCTGTGACAACATCCATAAAACACATCTCTAAATTTTTAGAGACTGCTAAGCTGATTAAGTATCTAAAGGTTGTTGCATCCATAACAAGGGAGTATGTTTCCTCATAATCAATCCCTGTCCTTTATGAAAAACCTTGAGCTACAAGTCTAGCTTTATACCTTGTAACTTTATTTTTCTCATTTCGTTTTCGTGCAAAAACCCATTTATATCCTACAGCCTTTACGGCCATCGGAGTAATAACAATAGATCCAAAGACCTTCCGTTTGTTAAGTGAATCTAATTCAGCTTGCATAGCTCCTTTCCATTTATCCGAATCATGTCTATTTTGACAGTCACTAACTGATTTTGGTTCAGGATCATCATCTCCACTCATGACGTCACTTGCTACGGAATAAGAAATATTTCATCAATAATTTCCATTTCATCTCGATTACATAAGATATGTTTGTGACCATAGTTAATTGATATTTCTTTGTTATTTTCATCCAAATCCTCCTCATGAGAGGTTCTGGTATTTAGCGTTGCATCAAGATCATTCACTGTATTGTCAACTTTCTTTTCATGATTTTTCTTTTGTGAGGATTTTTATCCTTGGAACTGATTGGTCTTCATCGTTTCAAATGTCTCTGAGATTCATGAGCCATTGTGTTATCTATTCGCTTATTTGGAATCTCAACTCGAGATGGAGCATTAGCAGCTGGTATATGAGATTTAGTAACTCTGTTTGTATCAGTAAATGCATCAGGTAATTGATTTACAATTTCTTGCAGGTGTATTATCTTTTGAACCTTTGTCTCATATTGTTTAGTTACTGGATCAAGATACAATAATAAAGGAACATACCATGAGACATCATTTTTTTGTTTTTTCTTTTCTCATCCTAATGTTGGGAAAACTGACTCGTTAAAGTGACAATCAGTAAAACGTGCTGTAAATACATCACCCGTTAAAGGTTCAAGATATCTTATGATGGAAGCTGATTTATATCCAACATATATTCCCAACCTTCTTTGAGGACCCATTTTTGTGCGTTGTGGTTGTGCAATAAGGACATACACATCACACCCAAAAATTCTAAGCTGGGAAATGTTTGGCTTATTGCCAGAAACAAATTGTAAAGGAGAGTATTTAAGATTTGCACTTGGTCTCACACGAATTAGTGATCCAGCATGAAGAATTGCATGTCCCCAAATAAACACATGGAGTTTTTTCCTAATTATTAATGGTCTAGCTATTAGTTGTAGACGTTTGATTAATGACTTAGCTAAGTCATTTTGTGTGTGTACATGAGCAACAGGGTGTTTAACAATAATTCCTACAAACATACAATAATCAATAAAAGTATGTGATGTGAATTCACCAGTTTTATCAAGTCTCACATTTTTAATAGTATAATCAGGAAAATGTGCTCGTAATTTGATAATTTGTGCAAGAAATTTCGCAAATGCTATATTACGAGTTGATAACAAAGAGACATGAGACCATCTACTTGGCGCGTCTATTAAAACCATAAAGTATCTAAATGGTCCACATGATGGATGAATTGGCCCACATATATCTTCTTGAATTCTTTCAAGAAACAAAGGTGATTCGTTTTCAATTTTCACAGGTGAATGCCTTGTAATTAATTTCTCAAGAGAACAAGATGTACACATTTATTTGATTGTGTGATCTTTTGATATTTCAATGGATGTCCATGAGTGTTTTCAATTATTTTCTCATCATTGTAGATTCTGGATGGCCTAATCTGTCATGCCATAAGTTAAGTGTTTCAGGTATGACTGAGGCACATTACTGTGTGTATAATATAAACCAGACTGAAGCATTGATAGTTTTTCTAATATCTTATATTTGCTTATGATATGCAAATATTTTTCATTATCAACAATCCTTGACTGAGTATCATATCCGTTATGATATATGTTTTTGAAGCTTAACAGATTTCTTATTGATTTTTAGGAAAAGAAAACATTTTTTATTATAAGATTTGTACCATTTGGTAATGCTAAATTAGCTTTTTCCCACTTCTTCTATCATGTCTGTAGGGCCTCGTATTATATTAACGATTCCATTTGTTGGTTTAAGTTTATAAAAATATGTCTTAGATCTAAGTATAGTGTGTGTGACTCCACTATCCACAATACATATATTTGCTTCATTTGTTTGATCTTGCGCTCCGGTGATGTTCATTTTAATCTTGATTAATGGATGACTTTGTGCTTTATTAATCATCTTGATTAGAGTTTAATAGCTCTCGTGCTGATAACGTGTTATAATATCATAAAAATTAATACAAGATTAGTATTATAATCTTAAGAACTTTAAAGAGAATTGCAAGAGCAAGAGAAGAGAAATGTATAACTTATAAAAGTGAATTCAAGATGTGCATCTTTTTCCTCTACATTGAGGTGATATTTATACTATAAAGATCAATCATTTTGGTAGACAAGTAAAACTATTTGGTAGATAAGTAGCATAGTAAACTTATCTACAAGTTTGACAAAAAGTTTATCCACTTACTATGGTAATAATTCATAATACCATTATCTATATAAAGATCAAATACTTTCCCATATTGTATACTGTATACCAAGAATATACTACTTAGAAAAATTAAAATCAACACCAACTGTCTTGTCTTTTGTGTAAAACCGTAGCTTGAAAATTTTATATTATTCCTTTTTAACCCTTGAAGTTAAGTTGCCATGTCATGCTGGAATTTACTTTCTAATGTGGAAAGTGAATCCACTTGTTCTTCCATGCCTGATGTTTGAATTTTAAAAATATTTTTACTTGTTTCATTTACACCTGCAGAAACAAGGAAAGTGCTCCTGCTTTTATATTAAGCCTGCTAACGTTGTTAGGTTCATTACTTGATTAAAAGATAAAACAAAACAAAACCCTACAATCATATTCGGTTTACAATAAACAAACACATTAAGCTTGCACGTCCTTACACCACAAGTTTTTAAACCTTTGCGTGGCAAATAAAGTTTATAAAATGACTCTAAACCATATATAGAGGACAAATGATGCAAAAAGTCAAACTCGGTTGGAAATGACTTAAAATTAAACAACTCAAGGGCCAATGACTAAAGGTTAAAAACTTCAAATACAACAAACAATGTTTGAAGATCTTTTTACCTGAAAAATCAAAGTTCGATGCAGATTGTAGACAAAAATCCTTTATCTTCCTGATAAGAGGCAGTAATCAATAGAAGTCTGTAAATAACATTTTGCCATCATCTTTTTACCTATATTATAAATAACAAACACAAAGAAGATCACGATTAAAATACAGGAAATTTGATATCATATTTTACCATTGACCCTTCTAACCGTTTGTGATTTTGGGCATATGAGATGAGAATATGGAGATGCTTTATCATTGAAAATTAATGTTATGACTTCATACATCAACTTGTTGTCATGAATGCAACAACATTTTATTATAGGATCATTAGACTGACTTTAGGAAAAGAGTTTTGGCCTAGCGGTATGTCTTTTGAAACTTGAAATGGGTGTTAGCGTGTTGGTTCATGTTGTTTTGCTTGAACAGGTTGGGTCACAGGTCAAACATGCCATTTTAGTCAAAATATGTATTTTAATAATTAGTTAACACATTAAACCATTATTAATTAGGATACACTACAAAAAATTTACACAACAACCCTATAGTGACAACAAAAGTCGTCGGTACTGGTGACCTGAAACAACGACAAATGGTACGTAAATGTTTTCAGGATGTGTGCAGCTCTATTATAGATTATTAATGATTATCCTGCTTATAGCTATATGTCTAGATGGAGTGGTCAAGGTTATATGACATGCCTTACTTGTAACGTAGACACACCCTTGTGCCCCGTAACAAATAAAATAGATTTGTTGATGATAGACGAATTTTTTTACTAAAAAGCATAGTTTGAGGAATGATATTTTGTTTGATGGCAAAAGAAATACAAGAGATCTCCTAGATGTTTGAGTAGTGCACAGATACTAAAACAACTAAAAAGCCTCTCAGATCGTGTTCCGGGAAAACATCCTACGCATGGAGGTGTGAAAAGAATTTGTGTTGCGGCCAAGTTCAAATAGACCAAACGGAGTCTTCGAGTTGGAATATGTTTCTTCTCGTTTTAAAACACAATCTTTATATCATGCATGTAAAGAAAAATGTAAGTGAGAGTTTGTTGGCTACTTTGCTAATAAATGAAAAATCAAAAGATATACACAAAGCCTTTGCTAATGAATAAAAAATCAAAAGTTATACACAAAGCAAGCAAAGAAAAACAACACAGGCTACCTAATCTATGGCTTGTAAGGAAAAACAACAATGGCTACCAACCAAATGCTTCTTATTTATTGATACCTGATGATTATGAATATTTATTTTTAATTCGCTAGAGGAGTGAGACTCCCTGATGGTTTTAGATCAAACATTAAAAATAAAATGTTTTCTAATTATTCAAACATAATCGGGTTAAAATTTCGAGATTAGCATATCCTCATGAAATGATTGCCACTAATCTGGGTCAAAGTTGGTCCCCAAAACATGTTTTCCATGTTTCCACAACAATCATTGACCTGTGCATAACTTTTTTAGAAAATTTTGAGATGATGACTAAATGTGAAAGATATGTATAAAACAAATAAGAAGTGGCAAATATATTGTGCAATTTGAAATTGATGTATCCTCTATCATTTTTTTATATAATGGTTTATTTAGTTCTTTATTTTCCTGAAGAAGCTATTTTTGGTGATCCTGTTTATATGAGATGGATGTATCTTTTAAGATACATGAAAATCTCAAGGCATATACCTTAAGGTACAATAGCATAAGGTTATGTGCATATAAAGCATTGACATTCTTGTCTATGTATCTTGAGGGTATGCAAACCAAATTCAAATGACTCTATAAAAATATAGATGCTAGCATCCCATAAAGATAATTCCATGTGTTTTTATCACAATATCGACCAATGTCTAAAAAAGCTTATTACAGTATGTGAAGATAATAGCAAATATTACAATGGTTTGTACTAAACAATTACACTTAATGAATACAAATTAGAACTTGAATCTAAATTTCGAAGAGAGATATGAAAACAAATATCTCCTCATGGTTTAAGTAGAAAGCCAATACATCATCATCATTATCATCTCTAGGGTGTATTAGCAAATTAAAGGCATTGGCACATGGTCACTAAAAGACATAATCTTACACTACTTGCATACCCAATGGTGTTAGATTTATGGTTTAAAGCCGTGATGTTCGATTCACTACTCAATATAGTAGTGTTGTTTCAATAGGAGAAGACGATACTTCATTTTATGATAAACTAGAGGAGATCTTAGAGTTGAATTACATAGATGGCTACTCAATTATACTATTCCAGTGTCAATGGTTCAAAACATCGGGTAAGAGATTAATTAAGCAAAACAATATCACTGTTATTGACATAAGTATGATGATGATCAATATACTTTAGCCACACAAGCTAAACAAATGTTTTCTTGAAGATCCTTCTTTAACCACCAACAATTAGAGGGTTATTGAAGATGTTCACCATCAAAAACTTTGGTCTGTCAAACTATGAGTGTTGTTAATGAGAAATATATTGCATGAAACTCAATCATCTGGTTATAACTTGGTTGTCGACTCGGGTTCTGAAGTTAGTGAATCAAGTGTACAATTCATTGATGACGAGACAAATGTCTTACATGACACTAAATCCCATAGATTTGGTAAATCTATTCTCAACTTAGGCTACTTGCTCTTGAAAAAGATGAAGATGAAAATAATACAATTCAAATGAGGAAGATGATATATATGATGATAACAAAGACGACAATGACAATGATCTTGTAGACACCCTTTATTATAGTGATAAACCGATTGTATGTATGTTTGTTATTTTTGCATAGGTTTAATTCATGTTTATTATATATATTTGTAACACGTTTATTAGTTAATTATGAATGTTTATTATTGCTTAATGATTGTTAATGTTTATTATTGCTTAATACTTGTTAATGTTTATTATTTATTTTTATCATAGCATGTCAACATATATTGCTAGAGGACATGGTGGGGACTAGGGATCTAGGGGATCCAAATATGATACCAATGAGTTGCGAGTCTTGTAAGTTATTTGTTAAAGTTAAAAATATATTTTCATGTTGATTATAATTTCAGTTTCCTATCTTTCTAATTTCATATATTAATGTAGCACCACCCGTATGAAAAAGAGTGTCAAATGGAAAAATATTAAATTATAAAAAACATTTTGAGTAAAACAAAGGAAAACCACTGCCCATCGATACTAAAATCCAGGGGGACAATATAAGTTTGTTGGAGAGCACAACTCGGGTTTTATAAAATTCATCTCCAATGAGATAGGAAAGGTTATTCTTTTCTATTTTTCTAGTTGGCTATCTGTCCCTCATGAGTTCTTTTGAAGGAATATTTTAATCTCGCTAGATGGAAGAGACACATAACAGTTGTGACCTCTCGTCTTTGTATTTACGTTTGGTAAACGTTGTTATCTCTTGTAATGGGTTGTTTTGTTATTAATGCAAGTACGAGGACTTATTTGTAGTTTCTTGAAATATTACAATTGGTTATAATAAATAATTAATGATAATAATAATAATAATAATAACAATAACAATAATAATAATAACAACAAGCGTAAGGAAAAATGTTAATATTAATAATAATAATGAAAATAATATTAAAATGATAAAATAATATTAATAATAATAGTAAAAAAATTAACATTAGTAATAATAAAAGAAATATAAGGTTATATTATAAAAACTTGCAAGTATTAAGTTTGGGCATGAAATAATAACCTTTAAACCACAGGGGCCAAACTGTAAATTGATTTTAATTAAAACCAAAACGTTGGACTTAAATTATAAACTTTAAAACCAAAGAACCTAAGTGTAATATTTTTAAAACCCAACCCCCCTTTCCCCGATTTCCCGGCCGCCGTCCGGCGAGACTCCGGCGCGGCACCGGCGAGCCCCAAACCATCAAAAAGTTAGCTTTTAACCATGAAAACCGATCCCAATCGGTTCGGGAGTACGTTTCAACAAGAATGGGTGTATTGATTTGGCTTAAATGCGAAAATGGAGGTCTCGAACTTGAAACCGATTTTCACCATAACCAAATCTGTTTCTCCAATTAAACCGTACTATCAATACAATTAAACCATTTCGAACGTTCGTCTAATCGTGTCGAAGGTACTGGTATGAGTAATTGCATTTAAAAAACCTTAACCCAATTAACGTTCAACCGTAACTCTCGATTGAAATTAATCTTATTAGACTCGAATCGTTATCATCAAAGTATATAAACAGAGGGTACAATTATGATTGACTTTCTTAAGCTCTCCGCACTATTAATTTTACCAAAAACACACACACACATCATAATTGATCCGACAACCGTCTCAACATCAACTCGAGTCGAAATTGTTGATCCTATAACCAAATCAGGTAATTACATTGGGGTTTTGACTCGTTTTTGCATGGGGAACAAAAGCCCCATGGTTGATTTGGCTATGATTAACGAATTGTTGATCAAATCGATCGGATTGTAACTAGGGTTCTTGGGTGGAAATTGAGTTTTATCTGAAAGTTTGGTTTTAAAAATTTCAGGATGGAAATTAACACAACTTGGGGCTTTGGCCCGGTGGTTTGAGTGTTGGTTGCCTTGGCAAGGGACCCGGGTTCGAACCCGAGGCCCTGCCAATTTTTTTTAAAAAGAGTTTTTATTAATAATTAATCTGTTTAAATATTATTATTAACTATATAAAATCAAAAAATTAATCAAATTAATTCCTTTTTAATTTCTTAGAAATTCAATTAAGAAATTCTCATTTCTTTTATTTTAAATTATAAAAAATTGCTAAAAAATACGATTTATTATTAATTTTAAATTTTAATAATCTCATTTAATTTTAAATAATACCATTTAATAAATTCCTCATGTTTAAAATTTATATTTTAAGGAAATAAATACATATATTACATTTAAAATGTACACTTATTGTAATCAATAAAATTGTTTTAATCCTTTAAACCTACAAATTACTATTTTATTAAATAGTAATAATGAAAATAATAATAAAAGTTTAACTTTTATTAATAATGTACCAAATTCTTATTTAAACATTTAAATACCAAAGTATAACAAATTACATCTATTTATGTAAAAATCATGGGTTAAATGGTTTATAAATATAACATCCATCATTATCATGATTAACTTCGCACGTCGTTCATTTAGGTTGAACGTTAACGAATCCTCGGCAATTTTTATACAAGACTTCTTATTTGTCATATTTATAATCCATGTGAGTTTTCATACCCCTTTTTTATACTATTTCACATTTTCGGGGTGAAACATGTTAACGTATTATAAACACACTTGTAAACTCGTTTTGAATCTTGTAATCACCTGTGCAATTCATTTATTTGTCATGGTTATTTGAACACTAGTAATTATCATGTGATGACTCTGTATGATACAATCATTAACTATGCTAGCCTGGCGACGTCATAGATCTATGGGCCTGACAAGCCTATTTGGTGCTAAAGCCCGAGGTTATTGCCGGCTCTTAGTGTCATATTCTTGAGCACTATGAGAACCAAATACACTTAGCTAATCGTTTAATCTTGTAATGGCCATATTTTTCAAGGTTTGATTGTTACATTTGTTCATCCATCTTTATTACTTATTCAATAACCTATGACATGAATTGCCATCTTTGGTATTTATCTATGTATGAAAATCTATGAAAACTCACCAACATACTGTTGACATTATTTTTAAATGTTGTAGGAAATGATATTGCTTAGCATGCTTTGAAGACTTACTACTCTAGGATTGGACCTAGATTAAATAAAAGACAATTGTTATCTTTTGACGTATGAAATCTTATATATTGTTACATGTGGAACTTATGTTATTCTTGATGTATGTCTTGAATATGGTTATTTAATGATATTGTCATTTTAATTAGCGTTGTGTGGCATGAACAATCTTAACCGTCACATCTCGACGTTTCCGCCGTTAAGGTTGGGGTGTGACAGATTGGTATCAGAGCCATTACTATAGGGATTTAGGTTATTAGAAATGGTGGCCTAGACTATGGTTAATTTAGGGACCCTTTACATGACATTTGCTATGATCTTATACTTATGCTTATAGCCTATCACATGATGCATGATTAATTCCTTATGTGCTAATTGTTTTACATTTAGAATATAGTGCTTAGGAATATGCCTTGAATCTGTTTACCCCACTTTCTAATCCTCTTCTTATGTCTCTACGTTCTATCGTGTCTAATCTTTTCTAAATTTTATTCTCGACTACGTGTGGAAATCTACGCATCTATCCGAGTGGAGAAATTTCTTTAGACGATACGTCTATGACAGGATCAGCGATCTAAGTTTGATCAATTAGAGTTGAATTGCAGCGGAATTAGAACAAGAATTAAAAAATATAGCAAGAACACAATAGATATCAATGGAACAGTACACGGTTATAGAGAAAGAGGGTTTTCTGCAAAAGGGATAATATCATTCATGCACAAATGCTTCGGTGTCTCAGCCGCTAAGCTTCGCCGGCTTCGCACCTTACAATTAGGTCAACATTCCTTAAATAAAGGAATGTGACGTCTGATGATGTCACTTGATAGTGACATTTACAGAATTATTACAAACAACTGAAAGTAAGCAAACTACTGAGAATGTTCACAACAACTGAGAACATCTCAGAGTATGCTAAGTACAAGATGAAACTAAAATACTGAAACTACAAGTACTGATTACAAGAAACATAAAACTACTGATTACAAAAGAATGAAAGGAAAATATAACTACTGAAAGAAAACCATCACAACTACTGAAGAGGTCTTCTTCAGCTGTTGTGACAACATCTGAAACTTGGTCTTCAGTCTTTGTCTTCAGCTTTTGTATTCAGACTTTGTCTTCAGTTCTTAGCTTCAGACTTTGTCTTCAGCTTTTTCACTTCAGACTTGTCTTCAGCTCTTTTCACTTCAGACTTTGTCTTCAGACCTTGTTATCAGTTGATGTCTTCAGCTGTTGCAGACTACTTCAGTTGTTGTAATGTCTGTGGGACTTAAAGGTTTTTCTGATTAGGCTCATTGGTTCTTTTGGTCCAACAAACTCCCCCTGAACCAATGCAGCCAAAACCTTTAAGCTTATTGAGGTCCCACTTATTCTTGGCAGAAATACTCTCTTGATCAGCTTCAGAGATATCAAATAAGCACAGGCCAGGGAACAGGTTTCAGTAGATGTGAATGTCAAAGGATGGAAGGGAACTCTGTCTTGGGGAACTGGACACAGAGCTGTTATCCCAACCATCAAACCTACTTCCCATTGATGAGTCTATAAGACTCTCTGACGTAGGCCTCAAGGAGAACACTTGTTCCTCCTTAGTGAGTTCATCTGCTTCTCCTTCGAAGAAGAACTCTGGGCCATAGTACTCTGATAGGTACTTTACGTCTTTCCATTTTTCAACTCAACAGTTGTTATCTCTCGTAAGCAAATTCATCTGGGTGAGTCCCTTCTAATAACAACTGGAGTTCATTTTCTTGATCTCTTCAAGCCTCTTGTATAACAACCCCTCTTGACCATTTTGTTCTCCATTAGAGTTTGAGGGGTCATCTTTGACTTGTAGGCTCTCTTGAAGTCTTCAAGTATCTCTCAGGGTGAGACTACAATGGCCAACATAATAACAGCATCTATGGTCTTTCTCACTTGGCCTTGTATCTACTTGGTATGGATTTCTTATGAATTCTAGAACTAACCCTGGGGTCTGGCCAAATCCTTAATCTTCCTTTTGATATTGAAAGGTATGCTGAGAGCATACAGCCTTTGAGCGTGTGTCACACCCTCAAAATCCGCGTGCGGGTTTTTACCGCGAGGCGGTGACATACAGGATCTCAGTCATTAGTTACCAAGAACGACTCTATATGATTAATAAACAAAACCAGAGTTAACGTTTAAATACTGCGGAAGCGTTTTTAAAACTATAAAACCCAAACAAGTAGTATGTAAAGAGAATGCGCAAAAATACGCGCCCCAAAGAACACAAAAGTTTAATATGAAAATAACCCCAAATTGTAAACAAGCAAATGTAGACAACTCAACAAGCTGGTGGTGCGTGCTCCTAGGCAACTGGCAACCTTAACCTGAGAACTAGCATACTAAACAAGTCAACACATGGTTGGTGAGTTCAAGAGTTTGCGTTAAAATATAAACCAATCAACAGTTTCCAGAGCATAAGTAGTGTATTGCAATAGATAGCTAGTCTATTAACATAAAAATATTAATCATAGTGATTTCGCGATCGAAGCTGACTGTGTTACGTTTGTTGCCCCGTCACGACTTACCAGGTCGTGACGAAATGTGTTAGGACAAATTGCACCCGTATGACTCGAGTCACACAGATGGGGCTCGTCAGACCCAGTAGTACTACCCAAAATTTCCTCGCTATTCAATATTAAATCCGAAAGTGTGAGGACTTTCCATGGTAAACAACACTATATCAAATTATACACACTCATATATAAAAAGCGTTGTGATCAACAGTATGCTATCTCCCCAAAAGAGATTATGTAAATGAGTGGGGCAAGACTCACCTGATACGCGCAAGAATTAACTTAGAGCTTAACTTGAAAGAAAGAGGGAAAGACAACCTTCAAAGGTCACCTAGAATACAAGAGTACATAAGCACGTGTACACAAAATCAACATGAAACCTAAGTGCTCTACAAACCAAGAACTCAAGGTTTTAGAAAGACAAGACACATTTGACCCAGTTGACCGTTTGACCACTGTTGGTGACATTATAGGTGATAATAAATACTAACACAACAGTATGTCATACATGATCAACATACAACTTGATTACATATAGCACATCATAACCACATGTACTACCTAGATCATCATATAACCAATTATCATACAAGTCATGCGAATCACAACAAGCCAAAACAGGTAACAAACAAAACCACCATTCATATAACCTAACACAACACATTTAATCACCTTAGAAACCATCCATGAACACACTAGCATGATCCTAATATCCCAAACATGCTCAAATCATCCAATTCAAGGATTTGCACAATTAAAGTTTCCCTTTTGGGAAAGTTCATCCCAAATCATCAAACTCACACTACATTCATGAATTCATCAATTATATACCAATTCAAGTCCATGACAACATCTAAACATGATCAACAACACTTAATCATCTTGATTCATCAACTTTCATTCCAAAAGTTACTATCTTTAGTAAGGTATGAACTACAACCTGCATTCTTGAATTCCTAACATTATATCAACCATCTAGCATCTAATCATCATCACAAACACATCCATAACATTCATACATCAACCAATCATCAATTCATGCAAAATAAAGTTACTATTATTAGTAACCTATGAACAATGATCAAAATCATAGTTTCTTGCAAAATCGACGTTAACCAATATGCATACAACTTAACTAGCATCATTACAACATCAAACAACCAACATTCAACGTCCAATTTGATCCAAAATCGCCTCAAACTCACGGCCAAGATGATCATATGAAAAAACAACCAAAATCCAAACTTTCTTGCATAATCAACGTTAATTAACATGTAATCTATCTAACAAACACATTAACATCAACAAACAACAACATTCGGCCTCCCATTCATCCAAATCACAAATAACTTTCGGCTAGAACAAAATACATGAAAGAAACACGAATTTACCTTCTAAATCGCGAAAAGGAACGAGATTGGATGCTTCTAGTGCGATGTATGCCTTGCAATCGGTCCAAATCGCAGGTTTGTGCTTGATCTCATCGATTTTCGCAAGGGAGAGGGGGAAGAGAGTTGGTCGCGGTCGAGGGGGTTTAGGGTGGGATTTCATTTTGTACTAATTTTTTTTCACAATTACACTTTACACCTTGTAATTGTATTGTTTATCAAATTTATCTTTTAAATACTTTTTAAAATAGTTTTTAACTTAATAATGTAAACATTATTAGTCAACAATACTAATTTTATAAATTATCTCACTAATCACAAGATTCACGAAATGATGCACCCGTTTCTCTTTTATGCGATAACGTTACAGTTAAACATTTAAATCACATAAGCATAACTTAATAATCACCTTGTTAACTTTATTATCATCATTTAACATTACTGATTATTGTTAAGTCACCAACGTTCAACGACAACTAGTGTGTGCTCCCGACACGTGTATGCAAGACTTAACGGAACAACGGAGTTTGGTAACGGAAAATTACCGGATGTCACATTATCCCCATGTTGAAAGAATTTTCGTCCCGAAAATTGCGTTACATGGTGAGTGTTCCATCACTGGTCTACTGCATTGGCACAAGGAAATCGAAATCGTGTGAGTTTTGGATGAGTTGTCACATCATCCCCATGTTGAAAGAAATTTCGTCCCGAAATTTAATTAGTACCTTCGCCGGCTGGCATCGTCCTTTCGAATAGCTGAGGGTACTTAAGCTTCATTTGGTCTTCACGTTCCCATGTGAATTCTGGTCCACGTCTCGAGTTCCAACGAACTTTGACAATGGTATCTTGCTTTGCTTAAGCGTTTTCACCTCACGATCCATCACTTCGACAGGTTCCTCAATGAAACGTAACTGTTCGTCTACTTGAACTTCTTCCAGTGGTACGACCATTGTTTCATCCGTTAACATTTCTTTAGATTGAAACATGGAATATCATGGATTCCACTCAATGAATCAGGTAAGGCTAGTCGATAAGCCACTGGACCAATTCTTTCCACTATCTCAAATGGTCCAACGTATCTCGGATTTAGCTTTCCTCGCTTACCAAACCGAACTACGCCTTTCCACGTGAGACTTTTAATAAACCTTGTCACCTGTCTGAAATTCCAAAGGTTTTCGTCATTTGTCAGCATAGCTTTTCTGTCTACCTCGCGCTGCGCCATGCGGTTTCTTATCTGAACAATCTTCTCAGTTGTCTCGTGTACTAACTCGGGACCCGTTAATTGACTATCACCAATTTCAGCCCAGCAAACTGGTGATCTACACTTTCTCCCATATAAGCTTCAAAAGGTGCTGCCTTTATGCTTGTGATAACTGTTGTTGTAAGAAAATTCCACCAATGTAGTGAACTTCCCAGTTATTCCCGAAGTCAATCACACAAGCACGTAACATGTCCTCCAAAGTCTGT
This sequence comes from Flaveria sonorensis, assembly GCA_025506505.1. Lineage (NCBI taxonomy): Eukaryota > Viridiplantae > Streptophyta > Magnoliopsida > Asterales > Asteraceae > Flaveria > Flaveria sonorensis. The sequence continues at coordinate 51,443,176 of CM046423.1, forward strand.
ATAGTACGCTTGCTTTGACCATCAGTTCTGTGGATGATAAGCAGTACTCATATCCATCGCGTACCTAAAGCTTTCTGCAACGACTGCCAAAAGTGTGATGTGAACGAGAATCGCGATCAGAAATGATTGAGATTGGTACTCCATGCCTCGAACGATCTCCTTCAGATAAAGTCGGGTTAACTTCTCCATCTTATCTGTTTCCTTTATCGCTAGGAAATGAGCAGATTTTCAATCGATCCACGATAACCCATATGTATCACAACCCGTAGAAGTACGAGGTAACTTAGTAATAAATCCATTGATATTTGATCCCACTTCCACATAGGGATCTCGGGTTGTTGTAATAGTCCAGATGGTTTCTGATACTCCCCTTTCACCTTCGAGCAGGTCAGACACTTACTCACATAAGTAGCTACATCTGCTTTCATGTTAGGCCACCAATAGTGCGCCTTCAAATCGTGGTACATCTTGTCAGATCCAGGATGTATAGAATACTTAGACTTATGAGCCTCACTCATGACCAAATCTCTCAAATTTCCGTGTAAGGTACCCATAATCTGTCCATGAAATAACGAATCCCATCCGCTTTACTTCTAGTTGCTTTTCCATTCCTTGTAACCCTTCTAAATCATATTTTCTACCTTCAGAGCTTCAGTTGAGCATCACGGATTTGTTCAGGTAATTGCGTACTAATCGTTAGTTGCAGAGCTCGCACACGTCGCGGTTTAGCAGTCTCTTTTCTACTCAGCGCATCAGCAACTACATTTGCTTTCCCGGTGGTACTTAATAGCACAATCATAGTCGTTTTACAATTCCACCCAGCGTCTTTGTCTCATGTTCAACTCCTTTTGCTCAAAGATGTGCTGAAGACTCTGTGATCGGTGTAGATGTGCATTTGGTACCGTACAAGTAATGTCTCCAGATCTTTAAGGCAAAAACTACCGCACCCAGTTCCAAGTCATGGGTGGTATAGTTCTTCTCATGAATCTTCAATTGTCTAGAGGCGTATGCTATCACTTTATCCCGCTGCATCAGACGCATCCAAGTCCTTAAATAGACGCATCGCAGTAGACTACGAAGTCATCACTACATCCGGTAACGCTAATATTGGTGCGCTACACAATTTATGTTTTCAGCAACTGAAAAGCAGATTCCTGACTCTCACCCCATTTGTATGCTATTCCTTTGTGAGTCAAGGCTGTGAGAGGTTGTGCAATCCTAGAGAATCCTTCAATGAATCGACGATAGTATCCCGCTAATCCAAGGAATTGTCGTATCTCACTCGGTGTCTTAGGAACAGACCAATTCTTTATCGCTTCAATCTTAGCAGGATCAACATGTATTCCCTTCTCGTTGATAATATGCCCAAGAATTGTACCTCACGTATCCAGAAATCACACTTAGAAAACTTTGCATACAGTTGTTTCCTCTCTAGTAATTCCAAGATCAGACGTAAGTGCTCTCCATGTTCTTCCTCAGTCCTTGGTATATCAGTATGTCATCAATAAAGACGATAACAAACTGATCAAGATAGGGTTTGCACACGTGATTCATGAGGTCCATGAATACTGCTGGTGCATTCTTCAACCAATGGCATGACCAAAATTCATAGTGACCATATCCCGTGTACGGAAAGTAGTTTCGAGATGTCCTCTTCTCGAACTCTCAGCTGATGATACCCAGACCTCAGATCAATCTTAGAGTAATAGCTTGATCCTTGCAGTTGATCAAACAAATCATCGATACCAGTAAAGGATTCTATTCTGATAGTAACCTTGTTCAGTTCCCTATAGTCAATGCACATTCGAAATGTACCATCCTTCTTCTTCACAAAAAGAACTGGCGCTCCCCAGGGCGACGAACTCGTCGGATGAACCCTTTATCCAACAACTCTTGTAGTTGGGCAGATAATTCCTGCAGTCGTTCGGAGCTAACCGGTACGGTGCTCTCGCAATTGGAGCGGCTCCTGGAGTCAACTCAATCTGGAATTCAACTGACGATGAGGCGGTAATCCAGGAAGGTCTTCCGGAAACACCTCAGGAAACTCACGAACTACGGGAATATCCTCTATCTTCTTTTCCTCAGTCTGTTTATCTGTGACGAGTGCCAATATGGCTAGTCGACCCTTTCGTAACCTTTTGTGCCTTCATAAACGAGATGATGCCTATCACCGCACCACTCCTGTCACCTCTGACCGTAAGGACTTCTTCACCATGGGAATCCGTATGATCTTCTCGTGGCATATGACTTCCGCTTGTTTATCGGAAAGCCAATCCATGCCTACTACCACATCAAAGCTTCCTAACGTAACAGCATGAGATCTATGGTGAATGTATGACCAGCAAGCTCTATCTTGCATTCTCTAAGAATATGCGTTACGTGAATCTGTGTGCCGTTAGCTAACTCCACGGTGTATTTAGATTCTAAGGCTGAAGGCATATCACTTAAAAGACTACAGAACCTAGTGGACACGAAACTTCTATCGGCTCCGGTATCGAATAATACGGTAGCAAAACAACCATTAACCGAAAATTTACCAGTACTGTTGTAGGGTCGTTTAGAGCCTCACCTAAGCCAATGACGAAGGCTCTCCCTTTGGCTCCATTGTTGTTTCCACCATTGTTGTTGCCATTACCCTTGTTGTTGTTATTGTTTGCCATTGTTATTGTTGCTGTTGTTCCCATTGTTGTGTGTTGCCATTACCATTCCTCTTAAGTGGGGACAGTTGCGTTTGTAATGGCCTTCTTTTCCGCACTCAAAACAACCTTTCGGAGTGTCTTGTGATTGTTGAGGCTTCTTCATCAGTTCACCCTGACAGTCTTTGGCTGCGTGACCAATCTTCCCACAACGCTGGCACTTGAAGTTATCACATCGACCCACATGGTGGTAGTTACACCGGTTGCACTTCGGCAGTCTTCCACCATACCCACCGGGTCCTTGATTTGAGGAAGTCGTCTGGTTGAAGCTTCGGTTGTTATCGAACTTCCGTTGCGTTGCTGACTTTGCTGCGTTGTTGAGGTTGAGATTGGCTGCTGGATGACGATCCCTTGTTGCTTGAACCATCCCACTTGCGTTTCTGGTCGGGCACGCTTGCCACCGCACCCCGTTTAGGTACCGTCCTTGCTCAACTGCCTGGTCAGTCAGCCTGTGGCTATTCGGATAGCTTGTTGTATGTAGTGGGGTTAGAAGCAGTTACATACTTTGAATTTCGGGCACCAATCCCGTATATAATGCTCCACCCTCTTGTGCATTTCATTCACCATCCCTGGGCATAAAGTGCTAACTCATGAGTACGAGTCGTGTAGGCTTCAATTTCTGAGCCTTGCATTTTGATTGCCAGAATTCCATTTCCAACTTCTGCTGGTTCTTCTTCGGGGGCTCCTCCGTTCCTCTTCCGGGTCTTCCTCATCAGGGTCCACCAAGGTGCAGGAGCTTCAGCAATCTGAAGTGCTGCTAGCTGTGCCTCTAACTCAGCAAACCTATTATCGATCTCCATATTATGGTGATCCTGTGCGTCCATGCGCCCACTAAGTGCTACCACGTTGCCTGCCAGAGTATGATGTCCACCAATGGCCATCGAGAGTCGCTCCTGAAGCGTATCTACCTGGTAACGCAGCTGACGCATCTCAGATCGTAATGCAGAGTTCTCATCAGTGAGTCCTTTATCCGCTGTCGCTCTGTGTCCAGTGTGGCTACCAAAGCTGCAAATGCCTGCTCCAGAGGGATGCTCAAGGTAGGAAGTGTAGGCAAAGTAGAGGCGGTTGATGACCTAGTCCTAGGTCGTGTAGGTGCTACTGGTGGTACGCGCTCTCTATAAGCCATACGGTTTATGTAAGTGGGGTAGAAATCCCAGTTCCGTGGAGGATCGAGCTCAGGAGGTATGAAAGGCTGATCCCAGTCTATCTCACTAGGAGGATAAGGATGTCGGGGCCAGTTAAATCCCTATTGGTACGGAGACGTAGGAGGTGACTCAGATCGTGCAGGTCTCTTGCCTAAATTCCTGGACGATGATGCCATGCTGCGAAGTACGTGTTGCGTATGCCAATGATATACAGTAAGGAGGTAAACGATGAGTAACTAACAACTGTGCGGTTATAGTCTAGTGTGTTATGCAACCTAGTTCCCTATAACCAATGGCCTGATACCAATCTGTCACACCCTCAAAATCCGCGTGCGGGGTTTTACCGCGAGGCGCGTGACATACCAGGATCACAGTCATTAGTTACCAAGAACGACTCTATATGATTAATAAACAAAACCAGAGTTAACGTTAAATACTGCGGAAGCGTTTTTAAACTATAAAACCCAAACAAGTAGTATGTAAGAGAATGCGCAAAACATACGCGCCCCAAAGACAAAAGTTTAATATGAAATAACCCCAAATTTGTAACAAGCAAATGTAGACAACTCAACATGCTGGTGTGCGTGCTCCTAGGCAACTGGCAACCTTAACCTGAGAATAGCATACTAAACAAGTCAACACATGGTTGGTGAGTTCAAGAGTTTGTGTTAAATATAAACCAATCAACAGTTTCCAGAGCATAAGTAGTGTATTGCAATAGATAGCTAGTCTATTAACATAAAATATTAATCATAGTGATTTCGCGATCGAAGCTGACTGTGTTACGTTTGTTGCCTCCCGTCACGACTTACCAGGTCGTGACGAATATGTGTTAGGACAAAATTGCACCCGTATGACCTCGAGTCACACAGATGGGGCTCGTCAGACCCAGTAGTACTACCCAAAATTTCCCCTATTCATATTAACAATCCGAAAGTGTGAGGACTTTCCATGGTAAACAACACTATATCAATATTATACACACTCATAATAAAAGCGTTGTGATCAACAGTATGCTATCTCCCCCAAAAGAGATTATGTAAAATGAGTGGGCAAGAACTCACCTGATACGCGCAAGAATTAACTTAGAGCTTAACTTGAAAGAAAGAGGAAAGACAACCTTCAAAGGTCACCTAGAATACAAGAGTACATAAGCACGTGTACACAAAATCAACATGAAACCCTAAGTGCTCTACAAACCAGGAACTCAAGGTTTTAGAAAGACAAGACACATTTGACCCAGTTGACCCGTTTGCCCTTGGTGACATTATAGGTGATAATTAATTAATACTAACACAACAGTATGTCATACATGATCAACATACAACTTTTACATATAGCACATCATTACCACATACTACCTAGATCATCATACAACCAATTATCATACAAGTCATGCGAATCACAACAGCCAAAACAGTTAACAAACCAAACCACATTCATATAACCTAAAACCACTTTAATCACCTTAGAAACCATCCAGGAACACTAGCATATCCTAATATCCCAAACATGCGCAAATCATCAATTCAAGGATTTCAAATCACAATTAAGTTTCCCTTTTGGGAAAGTTCATCCCAATTCATCAAACTCACACTACATTCATGAATTCATCAATTATATACCAATTCAGTCCATGACAACATCTAAACATGATCAACAACACTTAATCATCTTGATTCATCAACTTTCATTCCCAAAAGTTACTATCTTTAGTAAGGTATGAACTACAACCTGCATTCTTGAATTCTAACATCATATCAACCATCTAGCATCTAATCATCATCACAACACATCCATAACATTCATACATCAACCAATCATCAATTCATGCAAAATAAAGTTACTATTATTAGTAACCTATGAACTGTATCAAAATCATAGTTTTCTTGCAAATCATAGTTTCTTGCAAAATCGACGTTAACCAATATGCATACAACTTAACTAGCATCATTACAACATCAAACAACCAACATTCACGTCCCATTTGATCCAAAATCACCTCAAACTCACGGCCAAGATGATCATATGAACAAACAACCAAATCCAAACTTTCTTGCATAATCAACGTTAATTAACATGTAATCTATCTAACAAACACATTAACATCAACAAACAAGCAACATTCGGCTCCCATTCATCCAAATCGCAAATAACTTTCGGCTAGAACAAAATACATGAAAAAACACGAATTTACCTTCTAAATCGCGAAAAGGAACGGATTGGATGCTTCTAGTGCGAGTATGCCTGCAATCGGTCCAAAATCGCAGGTTTGTGCTTGATCTCAATCGATTTTCGCAAGGAGAGGGGAAGAGAGTTGGTCGCGGCCGAGGGGGGGGGGTTAGGGTGGGAATTTCATTTTGTAACTTAATTTTTCACAATTACACTTTACACCTTGTATTTTTATTGTTTATCAAATTAATCTTTAATACTTTTTAAAATAGTTTTTAATTAAATGTAAACTTATTAGTCAACAATACTAATTTTATACATTATCTCACTAATCACAAGATTCACGAAATGATGCACACTTTCCTCTTTACCGATAACTTTACAGTTACATTTAAATCACATAAGAATAACTTATAATCACCTTGTTAACTTTATTATCATCCATTTTAAATTACTGATTATTGTTTAAGTCACCAACGTTCAACGACACTAGTGTGTGCTTCCCGACACGTGTCTGCAAGACTTAACGGAACAAACAGATTTGGTAACGGAAAATTACCGATGTTTCAGCGTGTTTCTTCATGGCTTGTATAGATGATGACTGAGGAAACTCTTTGTCAACCATCTTCAAAAGTTGCTCATCGTGCTGTTTCTGCTGTTCTTCTTCTTCAATCTTAACTTTCACCATTTGCCTCTGAAAGTCTGGTGTGATCATTTGTTGACTTCTGGGCTCAGGTATTTTAGAACAGCAGAGATTGGCAGACTGTCTTCTTCATCATCTTCTTCTTCTTCTTTTCCATCCTCAACACCCTTCTCCTCCTTCTGGGTGCATCATTGGATGTGGTTTGAGGTGGTTTTTGGGGTAAGGGAGTTGGTTTTGAGGGTTGAGTTGGTTTAAGTTTAGGTTTAGGGATTGGTTTGGAGAGTTGTGGGGTTGGTTGTTTTTGAGTGGGAGTTTGGGAAGGCTGATCTAGCATTTTTGTGGTAAGTTTGGCTTTGGAAAGCTTGGCCATATCAGTTCTCTTCCCAGCACCTGCTTCATCTAAGGCTTCGATAATCAACCCCTTATTGAATGCTTCAGAAGCACAGATTCTGGTGGTTATTGCCAGAATACTGTCTCTGGTCCATGATTTAATCTCAATTAATGATCTTCCCAAGTATTTTGCAATAAACCTGATCATTATCTCCAACCTCTCCCTTTCCATCACACTGTAACTGGCCCATCTCTCTTGTATCTCTTTAATCTCCAGCCTTCTGATCTCAGTGTCTAATGTAGCTGTATCAAAGCCTTGTCTGAAGAGTTGGTCTATTATTCTGTCCATTGATCTGCTGTGAGCTTCATCAGCTTCTTTAACCAGATCTTCCAATGATTTCTCTTCATCAGGCTTTTGAGTTTCAGCACTTTTCTTTCTCTTGTATGTGATCAGCTGTTTTTCCTTTTCTACTCCTTTTCTTTCTCTTGTTGTTTCTCATCTTCCACTCTCTTTCTCTTTCTTTCTTTCACTGCCTTAGACTCCCCCTTTTTGGGTGCATTGGGTTCAGGGTTTGAATGGCAGAAAGCTTCTTTTGCACAGCATCATCAACAAGTGTTTGTAGATTTGAGGAGATCCTCTCAATGGCTTTATGCACAATCTCATTGATGATGGGAGTGATGAGAGGTAAGGAATGTTGAAAGGTAGCAACCATCTGCTCAGAGGGGTTCTGTCCCTGAGAGGTGGTGCCAAAAGCAGTGGCTGGTGGCTCAGTTGAGTGTAGTGGCTGAGTGTTTGGTGAACCTTCAGATGAAGGTGCCATCTGTGGGTTTATTGGGGCAGATGGACTTTGATCCTGAGACATTTTGGCAAGCAGTTCTTTGAGTCTGCTCACCTCAGCCTCAAGGATTGTGTTATGGGCTAAGACATCGAAGAAAAAGCCCAGGTCATCATCAGTCTTTGCTGAATCACCTGACCTCCTGATTGAATCAGGATGTACATGCCCTGAGTGTAGATCAGTTGTAGCATGTGCCCCTTGTTCTTGGTTCTGGGGACTTCCTGCCTCAGGACTGAGTCCTTCATCGGCAGTTGCCTCTGGTGAGGTCTTAGAGATGTTACCAACTGCATCCTGTTCATTTGCTGAATCAGTAGAAGTGGCAGCCTCACCAGATGTTCTAACCTCCTCCTCTACACGGGGAGATTGAACATTATAACCCCTGTGCTGTGGGTTATCAGCAGCATTTTGGTCCTCTTCCTCAGCTGTTGAGGTTCTCCCCATTGTAATTGGTTTCTGGGGAGGAGGAGAGGAATGCAGCTGACTCAGCACTTGTGCAACTATAATGGTTGGGCTTTGAGGGGCGGTTGCATTTGGAGATAGGTTTGAAGCAGATTGCACCCGGGGTGACTGGTGCTCTTCAATGGTAACCTTCTCAATTGAGATAGGTTCCAGCATTGTGGTATCCCCAATTATGGTTGCATCAGGATCCTGTTGAGAGGATGCCTGAGCGGCTAGGGCTGGTGGAGTCTTTGACACTACTGGGGGGTTAGAACCAGTAAGTGTTTCCTGTATTGGTGGTACAGGGGCATCCTCAGGGGACTCATCTCCCTGAGTAGCCTTTTTGGGCTTTTTGGTGTTGGGTTTGGTGGGGACTTTGGATCTGGAAGTGGAGGCTGTGGGTTCCCGCTGCTTGGGTTTTAGCAGCCGGGCAGCCCCTTTCAGTGTAGGGTCAGAGTTGTGCCTGGAGTATACTTCAGGCAATACAGCCGGAGCAGGGACTCCAAGGCCAACAAGGCCGTCTGATTTTAGCTGATTTAAAATTATGGCCATGAGAAACCTGGGATATAATATCCATCTGTTTGCCACAGGTTTCAAAGCCAGATCCTTTAGTTCCATGAAAACTATCTCAGAAAAATTTAGATTTTGTCGTTCAAAGATAGAGTATAATACCTGTTGCCATCGGGAGGACATCTGATCCCATGAGGAGGTTTTTGATGCAAGGCAGACATTCACCATGTGGAATATAAGACGTTCAGCATCATGGAAGTGCTTCTTCAGAATGGTGGTAGCACTTAAGTCTCCTTCATACCCGTTATTGATGAAAGACATATCAGTTGTGCCTTTCGGGTATTCTGTGACACAGGTGGCATCATGTAGATTTAGGGTTTGTCGAATGATGTCTGGAGTGATGACCACCTGTTTCTGGTTAACCAACGACTGGAGAGTGATTTGGCTATCATTCTCACCAGTTTGCACAGAGACGTTGGTCCAGAATTGGCTTAGGGAATCGGGGTATATGGTAGGATTCAGAAGAAAAGCGGTTCGGTACTGGGAATCTACCATAAGATCGATGGCATTATCAAATTTGTTCCAAAAGGCCGATTTCGAGAGGTAGGCAACACAGTTGTGTCTGGGTTTGAGTTTCATGGTCGCCATTGTTGAGAGAGTGAAGGACATAAAACGGCTAATGAAACGTTTGAAAGTAGGTTTAGGTATTTATAGGGTAAGAAAAGGCTGATATAAAACGACTGAAAGTGTTGGTGCTGTCATCAGTTGTTTGAAAACAACTGAAGACCTGGTTTTAACTTTCAGAAGTTGTAACAACTGAAGACTTGGTATTAGTCATCAGTAGTTGTGAAACTACTGAAGACATGGTTTTGGCTTCAGGTGTTGTAAACAACTGAAGATTTGGTGTTAGTCATCAGTAGTTGTAAAACTACTGAAGACATGGTTTTGGCTTCAGTTGTATGAAGTGAAACAGCAGTTGTAGAAACAACTGAAGAGAAAAGTTTCTCATCAGCTGTTGTCGTCAATTCTTAGCTCATCAGCTGTTTCATTCTGACCTCAACACTTATCAGACTTTTTGTCTGATTTTCAGACGTTTCATTGGTCATCAGTACTTATCTGTTATACTGACATCAGTAGTTGTAACTACATCAGTAGTTGTAACCACATCAGTTCTTTTCAACAGATAGAGTACTTCAGTACTTTTAAGTAATTTAGTCTTCAGTAGTTATGAAAACTACTGAGGATAAAAGAACTTATCAGTACTTATTTGTGACAATAGTATACGAATGCTCATCAGTACTTGTTGACTGAGATCATCAGTAGTTGTCACTTATTCTAGCTGCAGCATACCAAGCCTTAACACTAGGTTTTGGAAAGTTGAACTGTCCAAAGGCTTAGTAAATATGTCTGCAAGCTCATCAGCACTAGGAACAAACTTTGGATCAATCAGACCTTTTTCAAAACAATCCCTAATAAAATGGTGTCTGATCTCAATATGTTTGGTCCTAGAGTGCTGGACTGGATTCTTGACAATACAAAGAGCTGAAGCACTATCCATTAGTAATGGAGTCTTAGTCTCTGTAATGCCATAATCCAATAATTGATTCTGAAGCCAGAGTACCTGAGATGTACAACTTGCAGCAGCAATGTACTCGGCTTCAGCAGTGGATGTAGCAACAGATGTTTGTTTCTTACTCTGCCAAGAAACCAAACAGTTGCCTAGGAATTGACATCCACCAGAAGTTGATTTTCTAGTTAATTTACACCCTGCATAGTCACTATCAGAAAAAGCAACTAATTTGCAAGAGTGCCCAGTGGAATACCAAAGACCTAGAGATTGAGTACCTTGCAGATATCTAAAGATCCTCTTGACTGCAATCAAATGAGACTCTTTAGGAGCAGCCTGAAATCTAGCACAAACACAAGTTGCAAACATAATATCTGGTCTAGAAGCTGTTAAGTACATCAAGGACCCAATCATACATCTGTAAAGTGTTTCATCAACAGCTTTACCTTTCTGATCTGCATCCAGTTGTGTGGTGCTGCACATGGGAGTAGAACAGGGCTTACAGTTTTGTAAATCAAACTTTTCCAAAAGACTCTTTGTGTATTTTGACTGATGAATGAAAGTTCCATCAGCCTTTTGTTTGATTTGCAAACCTAGAAAGAACTGTAATTCTCCCATGGCACTCATTTCGAATTTTTGTTGCATCAACTTTGTAAATGCATCACACAACTGTGGATCAGAGGATGCAAAAATAATATCATCAACATAAATTTGAACAAGGAGCTTATGCTGACCCACTTTCTTAATGAACAAAGTTTTATCTATGGAGCCTCTAGTGAAATTATTCTGAAGAAGAAAATTTGACAGTGTTTCATACCAGGCTCTAGGAGCTTGTTTCAACCCATAAAGAGCCTTATCAAGTTTATACACCCAATCAGGATGTTTATTATCCTCAAAACCTGGTGGTTGACACACATAAACCTCTTCTTTTATTTTACCATATAAAAATGCACTTTTGACATCCATTTGAAAAACTTTAAGATTGTGGAATGCAGCATAGGCTAAGAACAATCTAATTGCCTCCAGTCTGGCTACAGGCAAAGGTTTCATCATAATCAATACCTTCTTCTTGTGAAAACCCCTGGACAACCAGTCTGGCCTTGTTCTTGACAATTTGCCCATTTTCATCTGTTTTATTCCTAAACACCCATTTAGTGCCTATTGCACACTTACCTGGGGGTAGAGGAACCAGTTCCCACACTTGCTGCTTTTTGAACTGAAGAAGCTCAAGCTGCATGGCATCAACCCATCCATTGTCTCTTAATGCAATATGATAGTTCTTTGGCTCTTGCTGACTGATGAAGAGAGCATAGAAGCAGAAGTTGGACAATTGACTTCTAGTTGAGACACCAGCATTGATATCACCAATGATTTGAGACATTGGGTGATTCTTCAGCTCTTGGTACACTATGAGATCTGTGCAAGTGTTTGTAGCACGCTCAGCAGCAACAGATGTTGATCCAGATTCTTGAAACCAAGTATTAGATGGCAAGTCAAATGAAGTAGAGGATTCAGAAATCTCATCAGCATTTGTTGTGGATGGTGCTACTGAAGCTACAGGAACATCAAGTTTAGTAGACTCAGGCAGTTGATCACTAAACTTGAATAGGTGAGTACTGGGATCATCATCAACATCAGTACCACCAGATGGATGACTAGCTGCAGAAGGTGATGAATTCACATGATCTGCAACAGCTGGAGGCTGATAAGGAACATATTGCAGTATGTCCAGATCAAACAACTCCACAGGGTTTTGTGGGATTTTGTCCTTAGGAGATTCATTGAACTTCACATGCAAGGTTTCTTCAACCATCTTTGTTCTGCAGTTGAACACTCTGTAAGCCTTGCAAGTGGATGAATACCCAACAAAATACCCTGCATCCACCTTAGAATCAAACTTTTGGAGTTGATCCTTTGTGTTGAGAATGTAACAAGGACACCCAAATGCTCTGAAGAATGAAATTAGAGGAGCCAAATGATGTAGAACTTCATAAGGAGTCTTCATCAACCTCTGATTCACTAAAGCTCTATTTTGCACATAGCATGCTGTGTTGACAGCTTCAGCCCAAAAGGTCAGTGGCAAACCAGAGTCAGCCAACATGGACCTTGCAGCTTCAATTAGGGTCCTGTTCTTTCTCTCCACTACTCCATTTTGTTCTGGAGTCCTTGGGATGCTATACTGCCTCTTGATTCCTTTTGAAAGGTAGAAATCATCAAGTGTATGGTTTCTAAATTCAGTTCCATTATCACTTCTTATACACTTGACTGATAGGGAATACTGCTTCTCAACATACAACACAAAGTTAATAATTGTCTGAGCAGCCTCATCCTTTGAATGCAAGAAGAAGGTCCATACAAATCTGGAGTAATCATCCACAATTACCAGACAGTATTTCTTCTTTGCCATGCTCATTACTCTCACAGGACCAAAGAGATCCATGTGCAGTAATTGCAAGCAGGCAGTGGACTTTGGTTCTTCTATAGGAGGGAATGAAACTTTGTGTTGTTTTCCTTTTAAACAAGCAGTGCAGGTTTCATCACAGTGGAACTCCTTTATTGGTAGACCTCTCACTAAACTATTGTGGATCAGCTGATTCATGTTTTTGAGATTAACATGACCCAGCCTTCTATGCCACAGTTTAGATTCCTGAGGAGAGGCCTTGGAGAACAGGCAAGGATGACCTTTTAAATCAATCTTCTTTGACAAATCCAAGGCATATACTCTTCCTATCCTGTTGGCCTTCAGGAGAGTATGTTCATCCAATACCTTGTCAATCAGCCTCAGAACTTTGGAAGACAGAATCCGGCAGTTCTGGCTTGTGAAAAGTGCAACATGCCCTTTATCACACATCTGACTGACACTCAGTAGATTATACTTGAGATTCTCCACATGGTTAACATCATCAAATCTGATTTCTCCATTTGACACAAATCCTTTCCCGATGATGTAACCCTTAGCATCATTTCCAAATGAGACAAATCCCTTCTTTCCTTGAGAGTAGTCATTAAGAAGAGAACTGCTCCCAGTCATATGCATAGATCCTCCACTGTCTACATACCAGATGCTTCTTTGGCATGCTGAAGAACCCTGCATTTATCATAAGAAACTAGTTAGCTTTAGAGACCCAAACCTTTTTGGTTTTGGGTCTGTTTTCATCAACAGATTTAACCATAACTTGTTTCTCATGATTAACAGCTGATGAAGGTGGAGATGGTGCTGAAATGGATTTCTTAGATTTGGGCTTGGATTTCCTTTTCAGTGGTTTGATCACAGGTGCATCTAGTTGGTTAACTCTCCCCAACAAATGCTGAACCATCATAACAAGTTGTGTCTGATTTGTTGCTAAAGCCTTCAGCTCATTTGACACATCAGTACTTGTTTTTGATGAGTTCCTGTGACCCACCATTTCCTCCTTCTTGAAATTCACAGACTTAGTCTGATGTTTATCATGAGGAACACTATCAGCTGTTTTCTGATAAACCCCATCCTTCTTTTTGGATTTTGGTGAGGCCTTGGGTTTATCAGTTTGAGATGACTGTGGTACAAACTTGGTCTCAAACTCATTTTTCATTTTATTAATCTCTTCTTTAATGAGCTTATCTCTGTTGAGTTTGGAACCCTTTTTGTACCAGCATTCATCAGATAGATGATTGAATTTACCACATATTTCACATGGCTTATTCTTCATCTTGGATTGATCAACTGCTGAAGTGGAAACTACTGAAGGTGTGATCTTCAGTACTTTCCTCCTTTCAGTACTTGTGTTAAGTACTGAAGGATCGGTAACAACTGAAGACTTGTTCTTCAGCTGTTCTCTATCCGTCCTGAAAGACCGTATGATAGATTCCTCAGCAGTTGTTAATCCTTTTATTTTAGCAGATTTGAAATGCTTTTCAGATGTTGTACTTGCCCTTCAGTACTTGGAGTACTTTGAGGGACAACATCTGAATTGCTCAGCTTCATGTGTTTATCAGCATTTAAACCATCAGGCAATTGATTTGCTGAGATCTTAACACTGACTTCATCCTCTAATTTTGTATTATCATTTGAGGATGAATCACATGATGATGTGGTTTGGAAATTACTTTCACCTTCAGATTTTACTATTGATTTTGAAGTAAAATCAGTAGGTGGTGCAGTATGATTGTAACCTATTCCAAACTTCACATTTGAAGCTGTTTGCTTGCTGAGAAGCATTTCAAATCCCTTGCAGGATGTTACCCAGCGGTCACACTCAACTTGGGTAGCTGCAAGTGTCTCTTTGAGACTTCTGTGGTTCTCAAGTATGACCTCTACCTTAGCCTTTTCATCATTAAGTTGGCATTTAAGCTTGTAAATCTCATCATCTTTGTCATTAAGAGCAGACTCATACTCAGCTTTTCTTTTGGAAATAGTTTTCTCAAGCTCAAGATTTTGATTGATTAAATCTACATTTGCCTCTCTAATAGAGACAAAGGCAGCTATGCATGATTCAGAACATAACTTGGCTTTAGCCTCAGAAGATACCTGGGTTACCTGTGAAGATGATGCATTGGAGCAGGAACCCTCAGTAGACTCCAGGGCCATGAGAGCAAGATTCCCAAAAGGATGTTCACCACCATGTTGACCAGCACCAGCAAATAATTGCTCATTGAAACCAGAAAGATCATCTGGTAAGCTGCTCCAGTCAACAACTCCTGGTGTGAAGAAGCTGTGATGAGGTTGAGATTGTGATGGAGATGGTTGAGGCTCAGGTAGGGCTTGAGGTTGTTGTGCTATAGGAACTTGAACTGGATTTGGCTGTGGCATGTAATAGCAGGGATATTGATATGGCATTGGACCCTGAGGGACAAAATATGCAGGAGATTGAGGTTGTGAGTGATGACCAGAACTAGCAGGATGTTGCCCTTTGTTTTGTGAACTATTGCTTGGAAAGGTCACAAAGGGTGCAGAGGAGTTAGATACAGTTGATCTACACTCTCTTGCAAAGTGCCCAAGCCTGTGGCATTTGTGACACCTCAACTTACTCTTGTCAAAACCAACTTTGGTTTTGCCAGAGAGTCCTGGAAATTTCCTACCAGTTCTCTTGTAGAACTTTTGAGATCTGATATTGATCAAGGCCATTTGGCTCAAAATATCCATCTCTTCTAAATCATCATCAGCAATACCCTTCAAATCATCCATAATAAAGCATAAATTATCACTATTACACCCAGAATGACTGTCACACCAACAAATGCATGATCAGAACTGTTTGAAGAGAAATCTATATGCTCATCATAATGGCTTTCTGATCCAGCATATTCTGACTCATGACCGACCAAGGCAGTGTTCCTGGTACAAAGTCATCAGTGAGCTTTCCTGATGATGCCAGTTTCCTTTTCTGCTCTATCTCTCTTTCAAATGTAAGCAGTTTCCCATGGAGTTGGGTGAGAGATAGGCTATCCAGATTTGCACTGGAGCGTAGGACAATGGTGTATGTGTCCCATCTCTCAGGCAGTGATCTGAGGAATCTGTTGTTCATCTGGCTGTTAGTATACTCATGCTTGACCATTTTCAGCTCAGAGATCAAGCAGGAGAAACGCTCAAACTGTTGAGTCAGTGTCTCACCCTTCCTATGAGAGAATGTCTCATATTGTTGGGCGAGGATTTCTCTGTTGTTTGCTAAGACCTCATCAGTTCCTCCGAATTGTTCCTTCAAGCATTCCAGAGGTCATGAGCAGTTTCATGATGCATAAGCCCAGAATAGATTTCATTAGGCAGTGCCATGGCCAGAATTCCATGGGCTTTAGCATCAATCTCAAACATTTACGATCTTCATCTGAGTATTGCTCCTTCTTCTTCGGAACCATTTGGTTGGTCTCCGGATTGTTCACCATAGGCTTGTGTGGATCGTGAACCACAGATGTCCAACAACCTGAACTGTTAACAGACAGGTGATGGAGCATTCTACGTTGCCATATGTTATACTCACTCCTAACCAGCATCGGAGGCTTGGTTGAGGAGCCAGTATTGTGAGGGTCATTAGATGGAGTAGTCATTCTCAGATTCAAACCAATTCAATCAAGTTTCAACAGATTTTGCACAAAAACACAACAAACTCAATATGAACCAAGAAGAAACTCAAATTGAATAACCAGAAGCAGTAGAAGATCAATCTCTATAACCAATTCTTGCAAATATGCTAATTCGATCAAACTTTAGATATCGAAATAGCAGTTTCAATGATCAATTGTTAAACCGATCAATGATTAACCCGCTCTGATACCATTTGACAGGATCAGCGATCTAAGTTTGATCAATTAGAGTTGAATTGCAGCGGAATTAGAATAAGAATTAGACAAATATAGCAAGAACACAATAGATATTCAATGGAACAGTACACGGTTATAGAGAAAGAGGGTTTTCTGCAAAAGGGATAATATCATTCATGCACAAATGCTTCGGTGTCTCAGCCGCTAAGCTTCGCCGGCTTCGCACCTTACAATTAGGTCAACATTCTTTATATAAAGGAATGTGACGTCTGCTGATGTCACTTGATAGTGACATTTAACAGAATTATTACAAACAACTGAAAGTAAGCAAACTACTGAGAATGTTCACAACAACTGAGAACATCTCAGAGTATGCTAAGTATAAGATGAAACTAAAACTACTGAAACTACAAGTACTGATTACAAGAAACATAAAACTACTGATTACAAAAGAACTGAAAGGAAAATATAACTACTGAAAGGAAACCATCACAACTACTGAAGAGGTCTTCTTCAGCTGTTGTGACAACATCTGAAACTTGGTCTTCAGTCTTTGTCTTCAGCTTTTGTCTTCAGACTTTGTCTTCAGTTCTTTAGCTTCAGACTTTGTCTTCAGCTTTTTCACTTCAGACTTTGTCTTCAGCTCTTTCACTTCAGACTTTGTCTTTAGACCTTGTTATCAGTTGATGTCTTCAGCTGTTGCAGACTACTTCAGTTGTTGTAATGTCTGTGGGACTTAAAGGTTTTTCTGATCAGGCTCATTGGTTCTTTTGGTCCAACAGTCTAAATCTTGAAAAATCTCATCGAGGTTTTAATTCAGATAGCCTTAGGGAAGTATGTGACACATAAACACCTGTATTCTGGATTTCCTGGCAAAAGGCCCTCCGGCTAAGGCAAACATTTCTTATAAATCTCATTGAGAGACCTGTTATCCTTACCTGGGGATTTCTGGGATTAGTGCTAAATTATGGTAAACATACATATCTTCCTCTAGGTAATTGAGATTAAGTTAGCTCGACGTGTCCATGTTCCTATTGGCTATGTGGTACCAATTGGAACCATCCTGGTTATATATAAAATATCTAAATTCCTGGTTAAATACTAATATTCTCTTTATTTCTATCTTATAGAATGTCTCGTCACCAAGGAAAGCGTGCTACATCCGACCGTAAACTTGCTGCAATGATCGCCCGGCAAATGGCTGCCGTACTTCCGACGATGGTTGCTGAACTTAGCAGCGCCCTAATGGCCAACAACAACAACAACGCCAATGGAAACAATGGTGGTGATGGCAACAATGGCCATGGGGAGAATAGCAACAACCAAGGTGGGAATAACCGTACCTGCACATTCAAGCACTTCAACTCGTGCAAACCCACTAACTTTAGTGGAAGGGAAGGAGCCACTGGACTTCTCGAGTGGTTCGAGAGTATGGAAAACACGTTCATCAACAGCGAGTGTCCCGAGGAGCTCAAGGTCCGCTATGCTGCAAGTGTCCTTCAACAACGGGCACTCACATGGTGGAATAGCGAGAAAAGGAACCGAGGTGCTGAAGTTGCCTTGGCGTTGTCTTGGGAAGAGTTTAAAGACATCATGGTTCAAAAATTCTGCCCAAGGAGTGAATTGCAAAAGCTGGAGGAGGAGTTTTGGAACCTCAAGAAAGATAGCGGGAATCACTTGGCTTATTCCACCCGACATCATGAATTGAGCATGCTTCTACCACATATGGTGGATACTGTACCCCGCAACATCGAGAAATTTATCAAGGGGGTACCACCTCAAATTCAAGATGCTGTGGTGGGAAGCAGGCCCACAACTTTGGAGGAAGCGATTAATATCACCGCCCAGCTCACTGAAAATCATATCAAGGCTGGTACTTTGACGGTGAAGGGTGCCAAGTCTACAGTGAAGGTGACTCCCGAGGCAACAAAAGAGGTGAAGACCGAGTCGTCTTTTAAGGGCAAGAAGCGCAAATTCACACCGGCCCGTAACTATGCGGTGACAACACGAAATGCCCCTCAAAGGCAAGATGTCGTTGCAAATCAAGCCCCCGTGGCAAGGGCTTATACTGGTCCATACCCGATGTGCAACACCTTCAAGTACCATCATGCGGGGAATACTCCTTGCCGAATTTGCTCGTTGTGTGGGAAGTATGGTCATTTGGTGGCAACTTGCCATCGTGCCCCGAATAATGCTGCGTTGATTGCCAATCGAGTCTGCTACAACTGTGGCGAACCTGGACATTTCCGTCCATAATGTCTCGCAATGTGGGAAATGTGCCACAGGCTCGAGGAAGGGCTTTCAATATCAATGCCAACCAAGCTCAAGCCAACAATGATGTGGTGAATGGTACGTCACGATTTTCCTGTAATCGTTCTTTTATCTTGTAAAATCCATGCCTGCTTTCCATGTGCCAATGATAGTTTATTACTTGAGAAGGTATGTATCTTGTAAATAGTAGATATGCTTCTGTACTTTTTGATTCGGGTGCAGATAAGAGTTTCGTGTCCTTAGAGTTCAAGTCTATTCTTTCTAAGTTGCGTTCAAACTTAGAAAGATCCTTTACGATCGAAGTAGCCGATGGCAAATCTATTGAATTTGACGTCGTAGTACGTGATTGTATCCTAAGTCTTAACGAGCACGAGTTCCTTATCGACCTTATTCCTATGCAACTTGGGAGCTTCAACATTATTATCGGCATGGATTGGTTAGCCAAGCAACACGCGGAAATTATATGCTTCTAGAAGTGCATTCGAATCCCTTTACCATCGGGTGATATCTTAAAAGTCTTTGGGGAGAGATCATCCCAAGACTTATGTCTTGTATCAAGGCTCGAAAGTGCCTAAGTAAAAATTACGTAGCTTTCATGGCTTACGTAGTCAACACGAAAGCCAAGGGTAAGGAATTGAAGGATATTCCTATTGTATGAGATTTCCCCGAGGTGTTTCCCGAGGATCTTAGTGGGTTGCCTCCCGTTCGAGAAGTTGAGTTCAAAATTGATTTGATTCCCGATGCGAACCCCGTGGCTAAGTCACCTTATCATCTCGCACCGTCTGAAATGCAAGAACTAGCTAGTCAACTACAAGAGTTGACCGATAAGGGTTTTATTCGACCTAGCTCTTCACCAAGGGGTGCACCCGTGCTATTTGTGAAGAAGAAAGATGGTTTATTCTGTTTGTGCATCGACTACCGGGAACTCAACAAACTCACTATCAAGAACCGATACCCTCTTCTTAGAATCGATGACCTCTTCGATCAACTTCAAGGAGCCACACAATTCTCAAAGATCGATCTATGTTCTAGGTATCATCAACTACGTGTTCACGACAACGACATTCCAAAGACCGCGTTTCGTACTCGATATGGACACTATGAGTTCATGTTTATGCCTTTTGGCTTGACTAATGCACCTGCAGTCTTCATGGATGTATGTAAATCGTATTTGGATAAATTCGTGATCGTGTTTATTGATGACATTCTCATCTATTCCAAGACAAAGACCGATCACGAGTCACATTTACATCAAGTCCTCGATCTTTTGAAGAAGGAACAACTATATGCCAAATTCTCAAAGTGCGAATTCTGGCTCGAGGAAGTTCAATTCCTAGGACATGTGGTGAATAGCCAAGGAATTCACATCGACCCTGCAAAAATAGAAGCTGTGAAGAATTGGTGTGTTCCCACGACCCTAACCGAGGTTCGTTCTTTTCTGGGTTTAGCGGGTTATTACCGTAGGTTCATTGCAAACTTTTCAAATATTGCTAAACCGCTTACGGCGCTGACTCAAAAGAATAGACTTTTCGAGTGGGGACCCGAACAAGAAGATGCTTTCGACACTCTAAAACACAAACTGTGTAACACTCCTATCTTAACTCTTCCCGATGGAAACGATGACTTCACCGTGTACTGCGACGCTTCTAGCCAAGGCCTTGGTTGTGTTCTCATGCAACGAGGCAAGGTCATAGCTTACACGTCAAGACAATTGAAAGTTCATGAAGTGAACTATACGACTCATGATCTCGAACTTGGTGCCGTGGCATTTGCTTTGAAGATTTGGCGGCATTATCTCTATGGGACGCAATGCATAGTCTACACCGACGACAAGAGTCTTAAACATGTGTTCAATCAAAAGGATCTCAACATGAGACAAAGACGTTGGGTTGAACTGATTAGCGACTATGACTGTGACATTCGCTATCATCCTGGAAAGGCGAATGTTGTAGCCGACGCGCTGAGTCGTAAGATCCACAACAAGACTGTCTCGCTTCAAGAAATCTAAGATCAAAGACAATGGTTTGACACGTTAGGAGAATTTGACACCGAGATTCATGTGGAAGTTAACGAGGCCACTATCATGCTTCAAAACATAAGGATTGATAGTGATCTCGAGTTTTGCATCCGTGAGGCTCAACAAGGGGCGTTAACTAAGGAAGGGAAAGATGAAGATTTGGCGTTTAACGTCCAGTCACAACTGGAGACAAAACCGAATGGCATGTGGTACTTCTTGAATCGACTTTGGATCCTGAATCGCGATAATCTCCGTCACTTCATTATGAACGAAGCTCATCAAACACGATATTCTATTCATCTCGGGTCTGACAAGATGTATATGGATCTGCGTGGCTAATATTGGTGGCCAGGAATGAAGAAAGATATCGCGTCTTATGTTTCTAAGTGCCTTACGTGTGCAAGGGTCAAAGCCGAACATCAACGGCCTAGTGTTTTACTTGAACAACCCGAAATTCCTATGTGGAAATGGGAACATATAGCCATGGATTTCGTAACCAAGTTACCACGTACCTCTCGTGGCCATGATAGCATATGGGTGATTGTTGACCGTTTGACCAAAACGGAACATTTCATACCAATACGAGACACTTACAAGGTTTCAAGATTGGCTCGTATCTATATCGATGAAATTGTGAGTCGTCATGGCGTGCCGTTGCACATTATCTCCGATCGTGATGCTCGTTTTACTTCACATTTCTGGTCTTTTATGCAAGAACTCTTGGGTACTCAACTGGATTTAAGCATGGCTTACCATCCTTAAACAGACGGTCAAACCGAGCGAACAATTCAAACTCTTGAGGATTTACTACGTCTTTGTGTTCTTGATTTTGGTAGTGACTGGGATACGCATCTGCCGTTAGCGGAATTTTCGTATAACAATAGTTATCACTCAAGCATCAAGATGGCACCATTCAAGGCTTTATATGGTCGCAAATGCCGTTCACGATCTGTTGGACTGACATTTGTGAAATTCTTATTATTGGTCCTGAACTCATCCAAGAAACGACCGACAAAGTCTCTAAAATCCAAAATAACCTTGAGGTGGCTAGAAGTCATCAAAAGAGTTATGCCGATAAAAGACACAAACCGTTGGAATTCCAAGTCGAATACATGGTTCTTCTTAAGGTTTCTCCATGGAAGGGTGTTGTTCGCTTTGGGAAGAAGGGCAAGTTAGCCCCATGCTTTGTAGGACATTTCAAAATTCTGAAAAGAATTAGGAACGTGGCTTACAAACTAGAACTACCTTCCGAACTTAGCGGGGTTCATCCTGTTTTCCATGTCTCAAACTTGAGGAAATGTCTAGCGAATGAAAGTTTGCATGTTCCTTTGGAGGAAATCCAAATTGATGAGTTGTTGCATTTCGTTGAGAAGCCTGTCGAGATTATGGATCGAACGTTGAAGAAGACCTGTACATCTACCACACAGATGGTCAAAGTCCGTTGGGAAAACAAATGTGGAGCTGAGTTCACTTGGGAACGCGAGGATCACATGAGGAAGAAATATCCCTATCTTTTTGTTTAGCCTTGTCTTTAATTTCGGGACGAAATTCCTTAAAGTTGGGGAGACTGTGACCTCTCGTATTTTTTATTTAACGTTTGTTAAACGTCGTTATCTCTTGTAATGACTTGTTTTGTTATTAATGCAAGTACGAGGACTTATTTGTAATTTCTTGAAATTATTACAATTGGTTATAATTAAATAATTAATGATAATAATAATAATAATAATAACAATAAATAATAATAATAACAACAAGCGTAAGGGAAAATGTTAATATTAATAATAATAATGAAAATAATAATAAAATGATAAAATAATAATACTAATAATAGTAAAAAAAATTAACATTAGTAATAATAAAAGAAATATAAGGTTTATATTATAAAAACTTGCAAGTATTAAGTTTTGGGCATGAAATAATAACCTTTAAACCACAGGGGCCAAACTGTAAATTGATTTTAATTAAAACCCAAAAACTTTGGACTTAAATTATAAACTTTAAAACCAAAGGGACCTAAGTGTAATATTTTTAAAACCCAACCCCCCTTTCCCCGATTTTCCGGCAGCCGACCGGCAAGACTCCGGCGGCGCCGGCGAGCCCCAAACCCATCAAAAAGTTAGCTTTTAACCCTGAAACCGATCCCAATCGGTTCGGGAGTACGTTTCCAACAAGAATGGGTGTATTGATTTGGCTTTAAATGCGAAAATGGAGGTATCGAACTTGAAACCGATTTTCATAATTAACCAAATCCGTTTCTCCAATTAAACCGTACTATCAATACAATTAAATCATTTCGAACGTTCGTCTAATCGTGTCGAAGGTACTGGTATGAGTAATTGCATTTAAACAGCCTTTAACCCAATTAACGTTCACCCGTAACTCTTGATTGAAAATTAATCTTATTAGACTCGAATCGGTTATCATCAAAGTATATAAACAAAGGGTACAACTTATGATTGACTTTCTTAAGCTCTCCGCACTGTTAATTTTACCAAAACACACACACACATCACAATTTGATCCGACAACCGCCGCAACATCAACGCGAGTCGAAATTGTTGATCCTATAACCAAATCAGGTAATTACATTGGGGTTTTGACTCGTTTTTACATGGGAAACAAAAGCCCCATGGTTGATTTGGCTATGATCAACGAATTGTTGATCAAATCGATCGGATTGTAACTAGTGTTCTTGGGTGGAAATTGAGTTTTATCTTAAAGTTTGGTTTTAAAAATTTCAGATTGGAAATTAACACAACCCGGGGCATTGGCCCGGTGGTTTGAGTGTTGGTTGCCTTGGCAAGGGACCCAGGTTCAAGCCAGAGGCCCTGCCAATTTTATTAAAAAAGAGTTTTTATTAATAATTAAACTGTTTAAATATTATTATTAATTATATAAAAATCAATTTTAATCAGAAAATTAATAGAATTAATTCCTTTTTAATTTCTTAGAAATTCAATTAAGAAATTCTCATTTCTTTTATTTTAAATTATAAAAAATTGCTACAAAATACGATTTATTATTAATTTTAAATTTTAATAAATCTCATTTAATTTTTAAATAATACCAATTTAACAAATTCCTCATTGTTATAAAATTTATATTTTAAGAAAATAAATACATATGTACACATTTAAAATGTACACTTATTGTAATCAATAAAATTGTTTTAATCCTTTAAACCTACAAAATTACTATTTTATTAAATAGTAAATAATGACCAATTAATAATAAAAGTTTAACTTTTATTAATAATGTTAATCACCAAAATTCTTATTTAAACATTTAAATACCAATTAATAACAAATTACATCTATTTAATGTAAAAATCATGGGTTAAATGGTTTATAAATATAACACCATAACTATCATGATTAACTTCGCACGTCGTTCATTTAGGTTGAACGTTAACGAATCTTCGGCAATTTTTATACAAGACTTTTTATTTGTCATCTTTATAATCCATGTGAGTTTTCATACCCCTTTTTTTATACTATTTCATATTTTTGGGGTGAAACATGTTAACGTATTATAAACACACTTGTAAACTCGTTTTGAATCTTGTAATCACTTGTGCAATTCATTTATTTGTCATGGTTATTTGAACACTAGTAATTATCATGTGATGACTCTTGTATGATACAATCATTAACTATTGCTAGCCTGGCGATGTCATAGATCTATGGGCCTGACAAGCCTATTTGGTGCTAAAGCCGAGGTTATTGCCGGCTCCTAGTGTCGTATTCTTGAGCACTATGGGAACCAAATACACTTAGCTAATAGTTTAATCTTGTAATATTGTAATGGTCATATTTGTCAATGTTTGATTGTTACATTTGTTCATCCATCTTTATTTACTTTATTCAATAACCTATGACATGAATTGCCATCTTTGATATTTATCTATGTATGAAAATCTACGGAAACTCACCAACATACTGTTGACATTATTTATTAACATGTTTCAGGAAATGATATTGCTTAGCATGCTTTGAAGACTTACTTATATCTAGGATTGGACCTAGATTAAAATAAAAGACAATTGTTATCTTTTGACGTTGGAAATCTTATATATTGTTACATGTTGGAACTTATGTTATTTCTTGATGTATGTCTTGAATATGGTTATTTAATGATATTGTCATTTTAAATTAGCATTGTGTGACATGAACAATCTTAACCCTACATCTCGACGTTTCCGCCGTTAAGATTGGGGTGTGACAACAGTGGGAAGGTATAAGACTCAAATCAATGCTGAGTGTCAAAATAATGTTTTGACAAAGTGGGCGGTTATTAGGTTGTGGAAATAGCATTGACTTGTTCATTGATGGACTTGACCTGGAATCATGGGTGATTATGGGTTGTTTTTAGATCTCATCTATAAGAACTGCTCGGAGGCTAATTAATTAAACATATCTAAACAAAACTCTTCGAGTTTTTATGGGAGACAATTATACGCACATAGGCGACATATGGAGGTAATAGTATAACTATTAGTATACAAATAGTTATTAATTGTCATATCAAAATCTCATTATTTTTATTGTTAACAAGTTAGTCGTCCCATTGATATCTTTAAGAAGATGCATTTCCAAGATACACACGATGGGTAAACTCAAGTGTTTGTTTAAACGGGGTCAAAATGATTGGAACATGTTGACCCAAACACACATTAACATATTTGAATCACTCTAGTGTTAGTTCAAATGGGTCAAAATGAGCTTTGGATATAATTAAAGTGGTAGTATGTATTAGTATTTGATAATATTGTTAGTGTTATTAGTAATTGTTGCTATTAATGTTTGATGTAATTCATGTAACTTGATTAAATTTTGGGTATATATATTTAGTATGAATGCTAATAATTAAACCTCAAATCGTTAATTATTTATTTTATAGCGGTTATGCTGTCAAATTTTTACTAAATATTTAATATGTTTACTGCAGGAATGAATTCGAGAGGAGTATGCAAGATCCTCTAGCAAGACTGGTGGAGCCTCATATGCTATTGATGAGATTCAGTGTCTTGAATATGCCTCATATGCTGCGACATGTCGTACCTACAGAACATATTTTTTTATACTTTTAAAAAAATATGGGATAATGTCAGATACTTGGTACTTATGGGGACAATATGTTGTTCCTATAGAGTTCTTTGTACTGACGACGTGTATCCCGACGACGTATTAGTAGGGCTGCAAACGAACTGAACGTTCAGTGAACAGTTCGGCGGGAAGTTCGTTTATGTTTGTCCGTTTAATAAATGAACGAACATGAACAAGAAAATTCTGTTCGTTTAGTTAAACGAACGAACGTGAACACAAGCCACGTTCGTTCGTTTAATAAATGAACGAACACGAACAAGCAAATGACCGTACACAACTATTCGGTATTAGAGTTATGACAACAACTTTGTGCGAAAGTCTATCCATAGCGACCACATGTTGTTGTCAAAATCACCTGTAGACTAACATCCTTGTAGTGATACAAACAATAGGATTACAATAATATATAAATCTTTGATAAAAAAACAATATGGAGTTACTATACATTGAAAATAGACTTTATCAAAAACAATTAAGAGCTTATATACATTGAAAATATACTTTAGAATACTTTCAACACCGTATGAAACATTCCACTTTTACCTTACTTTTTTTAGCTCCACTAATTTGACGTACTTGCATAAAACACAACTTAAATTGACCCATTTATACATAAAAGAGTCAAAATTATCTCCTCTACTGAATTTCATTCATATTGTGCACATATATAAATAATTATAATGGATATAACACATGTATTGGACCACTTATACATGTAATTTAATGAAGTTACAGATTTTCAAAATCTAATCTCATATAAGTTGTTTACTAACTATGGTTATGGCAGCATGAGTGATGAAGAATAAAACAACAATAGAAGCATTAAAGTCATTAGAATAAAAGTATCTGCCATTTAGATATACATCTCGTCAAAAAAATTAGATATACATATTTTGTATTTAATCTATATCTATATCTACTTTTATATAATAAAATTTTTTTAGGGTGTTACGTGTCATGATATTAGACTTTCTTATCTATATTTTTCTGTATCTCTTCTAATAAATGATAATAGTATGTAGTATATATAATATTAAAACATTTCCATACTATATATATATATATATATATATATATATATATATATATATATATATATATATATATATATATATTGTAAAAACAGTCAGATCTTTTAATTAAAGAATACACTTTCAAAAACTAAGATACAAAAAATTCTTAACCAAAATGCATTTTTTTTATATAGGAACTATTTTAAAACCGTTTTTGAAGTTTTGTAAGGATGATTTAAGGAATAAAATTATTCAAAAAAACAAAACGTTACAAAAATAGCTAAAAACAATATTATAAAACGAAAGTTTAGTATAATATTATTATAGTTTTACTTGAAGTAAATACTTATACGTAACTAAAACATTTCTTATCTAAAAATATCGTTTTCTAATTTTTAAATTTTTATTAAATAAGTAAAAAATGACCTCTGGTGGTTTGCGTTGTTTTGGCATCAAAAGAGATGAATGATCAACAACTTATTGCATTTTTTTACATGTTGGGTATCCTAGGTTAACTTTAACAAATTAAAGTTATTAACAAATGTTTTTGTTATCAAAGTGAGCAGAAGTGTTTGATCAATTAATCTTATTAATCAAATACTCAAATCAGGTGTCTAGATACACACGATTAACAAACGCAACCATAGAAATGTTTAAATGTTATACCATTACGAAAAATACCCAATCTTTACACCTGGGAAGCAATCAACAATCTCGCTAGTTGATTGGAATCACAAAAAGCATCAAAATTTGCTACGTTTGCAACTCGAAACAAGTTTCAGCGTCGATGACGATGGTACACAACGATGACAATAGTGGTTCATGGTGGTTGGTGATTGACGACCGAGAGGAGGTCGGCGGGGGAGGGGGGATTGCAAGGAATACAACCCTGTTCAAGTAAAAGGTAAAAGAAATTTACATATTAACACCCCCCCCCCCCCTTATGTTTTAGGTACTCGTATTATTAACACTTAATAATTCTTATGTAATTAACTTTTAATTACCTATAAACCCTTGTGGTTTTACTAATTAAATATAAGTAAGATAAAACCTTTTTGAACATTTTAAATCATTAAATATTTAATTAAATAGCTATTAATTAATAACATTAACCACCTAGTATTAATTATTTCTCCAAATAATTAATCGCTATTAACAAAACCGTGCTTCATGAATCATCACATGGAACCATTACA
The DNA here is from genome assembly GCA_025506505.1 of Flaveria sonorensis. Classification (NCBI taxonomy): domain Eukaryota; kingdom Viridiplantae; phylum Streptophyta; class Magnoliopsida; order Asterales; family Asteraceae; genus Flaveria; species Flaveria sonorensis. The sequence goes on from CM046423.1 coordinate 51,471,352, forward strand.
CGTTACTATTTTTTTGTGTTCAAGCAACTCATTACATAACCAAGTACTTTAGTCATAGTAACCTTATCAGTTTATTCCTTATATATCATACATTTCGTTGAACACAAGACATGGATCATATTTTAGTCATTATATATTGTTTAACTATTTTAGTTCTCGTTTTCAATTTGGAGTGGTCTAACAAATAACTCTTAGTTTGGGCGTAGCTACGTGTTTAACACCGGTTCAAATCAACAAGGGCACCAGAATGTCCAAATCCAATTTAACAAGAGCACAGATTTCCTTTGACCCCTTATGATAACATACAACTCTCACTTAACTTTGGATTTATTCTCAACCATTACCCTTATAATTGCCTTTTGCGGAACATCTTTAGATTAGATCAAGTATGTGTCTCGGGTCGAAGAATACATAGATCATACAATATTTAAAAGTTCTCATGACTTAGATCTATGTAGAACCTCTAACGCGAGTTACGTCCTGATATCATTCTCTAATGAATATCAATGAATACCAGCTCTCAATCACTTGAGATTTCTTCTCTATGAACCAACCAACTATTTAATGAGTCGTAATAAAGATTGATTTCCATGAATCTGATTAACTACAGACATTAGAATACAATATTCAAGGATTCTTAAATATGCGAATATCCGAACCTAGAAACATGTGTTTATAAAGCATTTAACCATTAAACCGTAATAATGTTCGAACACCAAATGCTAATATAGATCAAATCCACTATCTAGAAAATCTAATCCCTATCTCTTATGCATGTTCCTCATGTTTAGCTTGATGTATAGGCTTAGTAAATGGATCCACTAGATTCCGATTTATGTGAATCTTGTTTATTATCATGTCTCCTTTTTTTAATGCTTACCTTATATTGTGGAACTATCTGAGTATGATGTGACCTTGGTTCATTTGCTTGAGCTAGGGCAGTACACTAATGTTGTCACATAATACGATAGGTTTCAATAAACTAGGGACCATATCAAGATCAGTAATCAACTTCTTCCAAGCAACCTTTTTTGCTACATCTGATGCTGCAATGTATTCATAGTCTGTAGTGGATTGAGCTACTATGCTACTATGTGTTCATAGTCTGTAGTGGATTGAACTACTATGCTCTACTTTGAACTTCTCCAATTATAGCTCCAGCATTCAGAGTGAATACATACCCTGATTATGATCAAGAATCATCTTGATCTGTTCTGAAGCTAGTATTAGTTTAACACTTAACTGTTTCATAGTCTGTAGTGGATTGAGATACTATGTTGCTATGTATTCATAATCTATAGTGGATTGACCTATTATGCTCTACTTTGAACCTCTCCAATTATAGCTCCAACATGCAGAGTGAATACATACCCTTATTGTGATCAAGAATCATCTCGATCTATTCTGAAGCTAGTGTTAGTTTAACACTTAAGTGTTAGCTCATCTTCCACTCCTCCATATATCAAGAATAGATCTTTAGTTCTTTTTAAGTGCTTAAGGGTATTCTTTAGAGCAAGCCAGTGACTCTCGCCCGAATTTTGTTGATATCTACTCTTCATAATAAACGCAAATGATACATTGGGTCTAGTACATAACCTGTCATACATATCAAACCAATTGCAGAAGAATATAGAACTCTTTCAAGTATGTTCTTTTCTTCTTTAGTTTGAGGACACTACTGATTACCATTCAATATGGTTTTGTGTTTCACGTTTCCTCTCTTGGAATCTTGCATTGAGAAGTGCTTAAGGACCAAATCAATATATGTAGTTTTGACTTAAACCAATAAGCCTCTTTAATCTATCTTTATGGATCTTTATTCCTAGGACATACGGGGCTTCGCCAAGAATTTTCATTGTAAAACATTTGCTTAAACAAGATTTTACATCATTATTGATTTTAATGTTGTTTTCGATGATTAGTATGTCATCCAAACAAGATCATGAAAACCTTGTAAAAACAAGGCTCATCTTCATTTTTGATAAAACCAAACTCTTTTATTTCCTGATCAAAACGGAGATTCCAACTTCAAGATTCTTGTTTTAATCCATAAATTGCATAATTCAAATTTACAAACCTTATTAGGATTCTTTAGATCCTCAAAACCTTCTCCTTATACCATATAGACAACTTCAGCAAGTTGTCCAAGTAGGAATGCCGTTTGACATCCATTTGCCATATCTCATAGTCATAATATGCAGTAATATATGGCAAGCAATATCCTAATCGACTTAAGCGTTGCTACCTATTAGAAACGTTCCTTAAATTACACCTTGAGTTTGAGTGAACCCTTTCGCTACCAACCGTGCTTTGTAGGTTTGCACCTTGTCATCCATGTTTGTATTCTTCTTGAAGATCTATTACATCCTACATTCCTATGTTCAGGAGAACAATAATGTCCCACACATGGTTATCATACATGAATTGTTTCTCTACACCCATGGCTTCTGATTGGATTTAGACTCTAAATTTACAGATCTATAATTACGAGGCTCATTCTTTGTGAGATTTGTCACCAAAACATGTGCGTTGACCTTTAACTTTGACTTTTGACTTTGACCAAATGTGGACTTTGCCTTGAAAGTTGACTTAACATTAACTTGGACTATGTTTAGTACTTTAGACACATGATCTACTTGTAATGTATGATTTGGGCTTAGAATAAGATGGTGTTTGTTTTTCCAAAAAGGTCTGCGAGACCTCTAATGTCTGCGTCGTGCACACCACGCGCAGACATAAGGCTCTATAGTGCGTTTGTTTTTTTGAAGACGTTTCATTAAAAAACATCTGCACGAGGTCTTCTTGGTGCAGACATGGTCTTCTAACTTCTACAATCTTCTAACCTCTTCTACCCTCCTCCTTCTACCCTCCTCCTTCCCCCTCACCATATTCCAGCAGCCACAGTCGGCCCACCCGCCACAGCCTTCCCCATAGCCACTGCCGGCCACCTTTGCCCCCACAGCCACCGCGGCCACCATCGCAGTCCTCCCGTCGCAGCCCTATCATATTCCTATTCAAGATTTGGGGGATTTCTTAACTCCTTATTCAAATACAACCTAATTTCCCCAATTTCTTTTCGTTTTACACAATTTCAACTTCTAGGTTTTGTTAATTTTGTGATTTCACACAAAACCCACTTCGATTACACCCTGATTTCGATCCAGTAACGTGTATTATGAGGGCCAGATTGAGTACGATCCAGCAAACCCTAATGCCAGAGGCAGCCATCATGTTGAACCACTCAATCGCCGAAGCCAGCTGCCGGAACCCGGCCAAACAACGCCTCTTCATTTCGCCTCCACTCTCCTTGCCTCCCCCACTGGCTTTCTTCGGCAAGCCTGCATCCGTTCACACCCCAATTCATCCTACCCCCTTCAGTACAGAGCTCTTGAGCTCTGCTTCAGTGTAGCCCTCGAATGCCTCCCCACCGCTGCTCTGCTTGGTGTACGGTGGTGCAGCGGTGGTGGACGGTGGTGTTGGGGTAGCGGTGGAACGGAAGGGTTAAAATCACAAACCTCTTATGCTACAATAGTTTAGAAATTATGCTTATTTTTGCAGTCTGCAGATGTTAAAAAACAAACAGTCTTCTTCTTGCAGACTGCAGACGTGTGGTCCACCTCTTTTCCTGCAGATGTCTGTAGATGTGATACGCAAACTGCAAAGATTTTGCTGCAGAAAAAACAAACAACACCTAAATGGCCGAGCCTTGAATATGGTGACGGTGGACGTTTGCCGATTTAGATTTAGCACTATGGTTCGTTCTTAGAATTGAAGTAAACACTTTGAAAACATAAAAATATAAATTTTATGTTAAAAATGCAACAAAAGCCGATCATTAGTAGACTTGGCCTAAGGTTTACTAAATAGACATAATATGGTCAAAAATGTAATTTGAAATAATTAATATGTTGTATAGTAGCTCGTTGGAATTGTAAAAACACAAGGAATGTAAAAATGCCAAAATCAAACAAATTGTTGTTCTGGACAAGACAGAATTGGACAAGACGGGCCAAGGGCCTAGGAGGCTTGCCCACCCATCGCCCTATTTTGGCCGAAAGCATAAAGTGGGGAGCCCGATATTGTTTTCTTTCATTCATCACTTCTCATTATCTCTCAATTCTCTAAAAATACAGAACCCTACCCACCACAAGCCTTACTCTCTAATCTTCATAAATATCAACTTCAACACCCTTGTCGATTTTAGTGTTGTTTTTGTGTTAAAGTTTGGAATTTTGATCAAGCATTAATCATCTACACTGTTACTAGTAAGAACACTCGTTTGTTTAATGATTTTGTTCTTATTTCTTCTTGTTCTTGAGGATAATTAACATTAAACAAGAAATCATCATTTAATGTTCATAAATTATTTGTATTGCGCTTTAGATCATGAAAAATTGTGCGCTTTGAGATTTGGATCATCAAGCCGATAAAACCCTACTTCATGTTACTCTTGTGTTCTGTTAAAATATTTTGTAATCCTTTATGTTCTGGACCTAATGGACCTTATGGGAAAAAAAGCTTTCTGTTTAACATTATAAAAGGATAATGGAACATTCAAACTTGGATAAATGTGTTAGGGTTAGAATGAATTAGGGAAGAAGAAGATGACACAATATCTGCTAATCCTTTCTGATTAGCTATCGTTTACTTTTATTGATTGGTAGTTAGTTACAACCGTTACAATTTCCAATGGTAACTAACAGAATACAACTAACACCCGTTAATTATTCAAGTTTACATTTTAACCCCTTGAACTATTCGACTATCACGTATTACATCCTAACAATACTCCCCCCCTTTAAAAATTTTTGCCCTAAAAATGGAAGTCAGGAAAATGTAAACGAAGCTCATCTGCAAACTCCCATGAGGCATCAACAACTGATAAATTCACCCAATGCACCAAGACTTGAATGGCTAATTAAGAACCCCTCTTCACAATTCGGCGATCAATCACAGTATGCGGGTAAAATAAGAACCGAGGTGCTATCGGCAAGGGCAAGACCGTCGTCGGTGACCCATGAGCAGCCTTCAATAAGGATACATAAAACGTGTGGTGAATCATAGAATTAGGAGGTAAGTCGAGTCAGTAAGCAGAAGAACCCACTCGTTCAAGAACAAGAAAGGGTCTATAAAATCGAGCAGCCAATTTGGTATTACGATGAGGCTTCAATGAGTGTTGAACAAATGGCTGCAGCTTCACATAAACCCATGAACCCACATCAAAAACTTGATCAGAGCGGTGAGTATCCGTAAACCATTTCATGCGATTTCGAGCAGTGGATAAATGAGACTTGAGTAACCTGATCATTCCCTCTCGATCTTAGTGTAAATTAGCAACGACTGCAATACTAGTATCTTCCGGTATGCATGGAATGTGCACAAGAGGTTTATAGCCAAACAATGCTTCGAAAGGGGACATTTTTACAGCTGAATGGTAGGTGGTGTTATACCACCATTGAGCTAAAGGAACCCAACGCACCCATTATGAAGGGACATCCATTGTCATACACCGTAGATAACTTTCCAAACACCGATTTAAAACTTCAGTTTGGCCATCAGATTCAGGGTGATAAGCGCAAGAGGGAGCCAAAGTAACACCCTGTAATCATATAAATTCCTGCCAAAATTGGCTCATAAAGATGGGATCCCTGTCCAAAACAATAGTAAAAGGGTTGCCATGAATTTTGAAAATGTTATCCAAATATAATTGGGCAAGAGTGGCTGTTGTGTATGGGCGAGATAATGGAATGAAGTGGCCATACATGGTGAACCTATCCACAATGACCAAAATAGCAGATTTACCCTGCACCATTGGTAAACCCGAAATGAAATCCATGGAAATATTTGTAAAGATAGATTTAGGAATAGGTAGAGGGTTCAGCAGGCCCGATTGAGTCATAGTTTCATACTTAGCTCTCTGGCAAATAGAAAATTCCGGAACATCTTTAGCAACATCTTAAGCATATTTTCTCCAATAAAACATGTCTTTCAATCTGTGAAGTATGGCTTTAAACCTAGAATGACAACCTACAGATGACCCATGGCACCAATTAATAATATCAGCTTACAGAGTAGCGTCCTTCCCTACCAACAACTTACCCTCCTGGTCAACAACTTCCCATCCTAATGCTTATTCTTAATGAATTGACCAGCTTTTAATTGCTGAATCAATAATGAAAATTGCTCATCATCAAGCCAGGATTGTTGAATATGGGTTAATAGAGTTGGTTGAATAGAGCTGAGTGTGATGGAAAAGAGAGCCATGCCTGAGACCCTAGACAAGGCATCTGCCACCTTATTTTCTGAACCCAACTTGTAGGAGATTTCATAATCATAGCCTAGAAGTTTAGATAACCAAGTTTGTTACAAGGGGGTGATAATTTTTTGACATAGCAAATGTTTGAGGTTCTACTGATCAGTGCGGATAATGAAATGTTTAAGGATCAGATAATGATGCCATGTTTTAACAGCTAAGAGAATGGCTAAAAGCTCCTTCTCATATACTGATAATGCTTGATGTAATTGAAAGGGCCTTACTTTTGACACCCTACGTATATCCCACATCGGCCGTGGTCAGGAGAGATTCCTGGTTCATAAGGAATGTCTGGTCTCTAATATCATCAATGCGTTTTGGGCGTATTGGTTGTGGATGAGAGGAGAACTTCACAGTTAAGCGTGCTCAGGTGGCAGCAATCCAAGAATGGGTGACCTCCTTGGGAAGTTTTCACCTGGGCAACCAAAAGCAAATTCGTGAGCTCCTCATGGGCGAAGCAGACAATATTGGTGGTATGAGAGGCCAGGTGTTACAGAACGGTATCAAAGCCACTCCTATGTCGTTCGGGATGGTGGGACAAACCTCACCGGGTATGGTGACTTCTTGGGCTCATCGAGGATGATGAGTCTAAAAGGGGGGGGGGGGTGATTGTGACACCCTACATATATCCCACATCGGCCGTGGTCAGGAGACATTCCTGGTTCATAAGGAATGTCTGGTCTCTAATATCATCAACGCGTTTTGGGCATATTGGTTGTGGATGAGAGGAGAACTCCACAGTTAAGCGTGCTCAGGTGGCAGCAATCCAGGGATGGGTGACCTCCTTGGGAAGTTTTAACCTGGACAACCAAAAGCAAATCCGTGAGCTCCTCATGGGCGAAGTGGACAATATTGGTGGTATGAGAGGCTGGGTGTTACATTACTAATACGTAACACCCGGAAATTTAAAAGAAAAATAAAGAAAGGTGAAATATCCCAAGTCAAGGGGTTAAAGTTACGCAAGTGGCGATCTTGCCCATTTTGGGATTTAAAAGAAGCATGGCAGCCCACACCTCTTCTTTTACAGATCTTGCTTTCGACTGCACAGAAGAAAGAAGAAGCTGTAATCAGTTTCTAGAGAGAGAAGGAGAAAGAACTGCTTGTAGGTGAGGTTTTCTTGTGTTTTCTGCTCGATTTTCAGCTGTGTTCGAGCTGCTGGACCGATTCTTACGTGTTTCTTGTGTTGGCTGCTTGTTTTGGTGTGTTTAGGTGCTAGAACTCCCATTTGCTCTCAGTTTGAAGAAGTCTTACTCGAAAGCTATTAGAGGTGAGTTCTAGATTCCCCTATTTTACTTGTTTTAAACTTGTTTGGGGCTGAAATGCATATTAAATGAATTTTTACAACCGAAGCATGAGTTTTCTATGTTTTTGCATCTGATGTGTATGCGATGTGTGTGTTTTTATATGCCTTCTTTGATGTTGCGTAGTTATAAGCTCAGTTTAAGTATTTGACATGATAGATCTGTGCTAAGTTCATGTTAAGATGATGTTTGGGACTGGGAAATTTCATAAGTTGCATCACAGGTACTGGACTTGGTGTCCGCTATGGATCTCGTATGTCCGCTGTGGACACTTAGGAAGGTTGTCCAGGTCGTCCGCTGTGGACGTTCACTGTCCGCTATTGATACTTGGACATTATTAATGTGTCCGCTGTGGACACTTAGGCATTTAGCTATCTGCTGTAGACTTTGCATGTCCGCTGTGGACTTTGGCTATCCGCTGTGGACAAAATGTTTTAGTTGTGCGCTATGAACACACTTAGTGTTTTACTCATCCGCTATGGACTTTGGCTGTCCGCTGTGGACCATTAGCCATCCGCTGTGGACACTTACATAATTTTGCATGTTGCGCGCTTTAGACTTTGTTCATCCGCATTAAGTTTTGTTCATCTGCATTAAGTTTTGTTCATCCGCATTACGTATTGTTCATCCTCATTTGGACTTTTTCATCCACATTTGGACTTGTTCATCTGCATTTGTGTCATCCGCATATCTTTAGACACTTAGAATATTTTCTGAAGACTTCATCCGTATTTGTTCATCCGCATTTAGTATTGTTCATCCGCATTTCTTTGGGGACTTAGAATTATTCTGATTGGGAATAGAATTTAAGTGTTAAGTACTGATGTATAAGGAAAGATTATGCTTGTTTAATGTTTCTAATGTTTGATTATTTTCTTATAGCCTGCTGTTATGGATAATATTTATTATGTTTCCTGTTATATGATTATAAGGCGATGAATATTTTAAAAGTATTATTCCTAACTAAGTGGACACAAAGAAATAAAAGAAGACAGTGGAACCTAATAAATGTTCCCCCCGGGCCCTTATAATCAATGGAAATCCTTGCAAGCACAATGGAATGAGGTGCACGACCTTGTTGTCGTTAGCTTAACTGATGTGTGGCTGATTCAGGATGCACATCTGGGTCTAATCCTGGGGATTGACCAAATCAATGGGACCAGTATTCATGAGCAGGCTTCGTGCCTAGCAGTGTGGGTCAACTGTCGAATGGGTTAGCTACCAAAAAATCATTTGCCGACAGGGGATCGGCATTTATTGCCAACCAACAATATAGGCTCTTGCTTGGTGCAAACCTAGACAATGAAAGTGAAAGATAATGAAAGAAAGAAAGATAAAGAATCTCTTAATGATTGATTATGTATAATGATGAATGATCACCAAGTGAAGTTTACAAAAGTATATTTTCTATATTATTAAACTAGAACTCACTCAGCAACGCTGACATTTTATATGCATTTTCAGTTGGCAGGTAATGTGGTTGCTGAGGGTGGCATGGAGTTGAAGATACTTGGCAAGCAAAGACTGTCACCCATCTCATGCAAAAATAATGTTGTTGTTTTGTAATACAACTAAGTATTCTTTTGTGATTTTAAATCAACGATATATTACTTGGAAAAAGTAACTATTAATGCATGAAATGATTTTTGATAATTCTTCCGCTGCAATATTTTCTTATGTTTATAAATTTTAAATGAGTTCTAATAATGAATGACGCTATGAATGACCGACTGTGAGGTCTCCGGGATCGGGGCCTTACATAATAAAAGCTATAGGATGGCCCACTTGCATAAGAACAACCCCCATACCCTTTGATGAAGCATCAGTTTCAGTCACAAATGTGTTGCTAAATTCCGGTAGGGCCAATACCGGAGTAGTACAGAGGGCCTTTTTAAGCTCATCAAAGGAAGCTTGAGTAAAGTCATTCCATAAGAAAGCATCTTTCTTCAATAGGTCAGTAAGAGGTTTAGCTATTAAGCTGAATCCTTTAATGAATCTCTTGGAATATCCAGCATGACCCAAGAACCCCTTCAATTGTTTAACAATGGTTGGTCTAGGTCAATCACAAATTGCAGCTATCTTAGAAGGGTCTGTAGATACTCCTTCACTAGTAATAATATGCCCCAAATAATCCACCCTATCCCTACCAAAAGAACATTTGGATTGTTTGGCCTTTAATTGATGTAGTCTCATAAGAGAAAGCACCTCTTGAACATCTAACAAGTGATGTTCCCAAGAAGAACTCTAGATCAAAATATCATAAAAAAAACTAAGGTGGTTTTCCTTAAAACTGGCTTAAAAACAGAGTTCATGAGTGATTGGAAGGTTGCTGGGGCATTAGTGAGGCCAAATGGTAAGACCAAAAACTCATAGTGACCCTGATAAGTCTTGAAGGCAGTCTTATGCACATCACCTTCATACATTCGGATATGGTGATAACCAGATCTGGGATCTAGCTTAGAAAAAACACATGCTCTGCCCAACTCATTGAATAGTTCTTCAATTAAAGGAATAGGGAAGCTGTCTTTAATGGTGGCCTCATTTAACCTTCTATAATCAACACACATATGAAATGTGCCATCTTTTTTCTTGACCAACACTACAGGTGCTGCAAATGAGCTGCTGCTGTTTCTAATAACACCAGAATCAAGCAGTTCCTGAGTCATTTGTTTAATAATAGTTTTCTAGGCACTCAGATATCTATAAGGTTTTAAACTGAGGGGAACTGATTCATCCTTTAATTTGATCCTGTGGTCACATGCCCTAGAGGTTGGTAAACCAGTAGGAATAGCAAAAACATCAGAAAAATTTTCCAATAGTTGAGTCATGCTGCTTTTGAAAGGAGTACTTGTGATAGAAGGTGTGTGTTGGAACCCTCATTCAAAGGCAAAATAGGTAGGCATGGATCATTTGAGAGGGTGATTGCTACAAGGAAATCAATTTCTCCATAGAACACATATTAACTCCTATGTTAGCAGTATCTTTTAATTCAAAAGGTTGGTTGTTGACATAGAATTTCATAGAAAGGGTATTAAAATTCCAAGTGATGTCATTCAAGATTTGAAGCCCTTGGATTCCCAAAACAATGTCATAATTTCTTAGGGGAATAACCAACATATCAGCCTTAAACCACCTTCCTTGTATAGTCCACTGGAAATCCTAGCATAATTGCATGCAAGGTATCTTATTACCATTAGCAATAGTAACAGGCATGTCATTAATAGGTTATATGGGACATTTCAATTTAGTGTCCAATTGATGATTTATAAAATTGTGAGTAGATCCACTATCAATCAATATCTGCAACTGTCTAGTACCCAATGCCCCTACAATCTTCATAGTTGAAAATTAAGGAATACCTGTTATAGCATGAAGAGATATATGAGGATCTTGAGCGTTAGACACACAAGCACTCAAGGTTGTGCCTTTACAAGCTTCACTATCTTCAATGCAATCATCTGACACCGCAATAAAAAACAACTGTTTGGTAGTTGTGCATTTATGACTCGGAATAAACTTATTAGAATACCAGAAACATTCTCCCTTGGCTCTTTTCTCATTAAACTCCTTACTAGTTAATCGCTTAGTGGTTCTGACAGAAATGACTGGATTAGTTTTAATAGGTGGAGATGGAAGTAAAGGTAGTTTAGAATTTGCCCCCAAAGGTGATGAGAAATATGGTTTAGAGGTAGGTTTGAAGGATGGTTTAGAATTGGTTACAGTTATATTGGCTTGATTCTGCAATCTAGCAAATAAATGTACCTCCCTCAATAATTTAGGCTTAAACAACTTCACATGACACTTGATGTTTGGTTTAGCCCCTTTATGAACAGGCTGACTGCATACTCTTCTGGAATGTTGACCTTGCTAAGTAGCAAATCAAACTTGTCACAATACTCTTCAAGGTCATCAACCTGATTCAATGCCTTCAAAGCTCCCATTGCATCTTCTACCAAGTTAGATGAAAATCATGCTTGTATTGAACGCATGTATTCACTCCATGGAATGTCAGCCACAGATGTGCCTCTTGACTTGACAAAGTTGTTGTGCTATTATACAGCTCGACCTTTGATATGCATAGCAGCATAACGAACCTTCAATCGGTCTGGAGTTTCATCAATCGCAAAGAAATGCTCACATCTTTGAATCCACCTTTCAACCTCTAAACCGTCAAACTTAGGAAATTCGACACTCGAATATCTATTATTACTCCTAGTGAGTCTAGTTTCTTCATCATCTCGAGTATTGTTTGTTCTTGATGTTGATTCTCCCTCGCTATTCACTGGCGAACTCAAATTCAACAACTGTAAGGACTTAATCACCTCATTCCTCTGAGATTTCAATGAAATCACCTCATTCCTCAGATGCTGATCGACATTCCATTTCTGTTTGATTCTTCTCTACAGTAGATTCTAATCGAAGGAGCGATAACTCATGCTCCTTGATTGTCTTCTCAATCTCCTGGTTATGCGTTGTCATTGTTCAGCTTGGGTAGATTATGGAATACAGAGCTTCCGACGAGAATCGTTGGCTCTGATACCACTATTACAGACTGAATGAAAGAACTTAACCCAAAAGACTAGTCTAATGGGTGAGGGAACCCATTTGGCCTATAAACCCCACATCAACTTCCCATACAACCAATGTGGAACAAGTACCATACCTTGCAATGGTTTCAGTCCATAACAAAATGTGACAAGAATTGAATTTTAAGTGCTAATCGACTATAAATGCGAACCGGAACGGTAAAATATAATTAAACCTATTGAAACTGAAATTTGTGTTAAAATAATGGTCTAATTCATTTAGTAGGTCAAATGATTCATGGAATAAACCTTGGTTTATGTGTCAGTTCACTATTGGTCAAAATTATAGTTTTGGACCAAAAGACAAGAATTGGATTTTGGATAGCTTGCTGCCAGAAAACTTGGTCGTTTTGTATAATCATTACTTGACCTTACGAAGTTTAAATTGGTCAAATATTATTTCTAAAGTTAAGCTTAGAGAGGCCTCTAACTAAACCAAGTGGTATCGTTTGTGTGTGTGAGGTCATATATCACTCAGACTTCATCCATTTGAGGTGATTTTTTTCTAAAATTTAGTTTAGGGTCTTAGCTTTTAATTGGTATCTAATACATGATGTTTCGTTATCATTTCAACATCCAAACCACTTATGCAAGATTGGTTCGTGATCAGCTCTCAAGCTAAAATGTTTTTATAAAACTTAAACTTTAAGATTAAGACTAAATAACTAAAGCGAGTTAAGGGCCGTGTTCAAAATATGGGTTCTAATACATAAAAGGATAAGAACACATAAGGTTAATTAATCATTACATTTAGATTCGTACATGTACAATATGAAAAATCAATGATAAAAGTACACACCAAGAAGTTGGAGACTTTAATAAATCAGGATTAGGAAACTTAAGAAATGATATTGGACTTAAAATAATAAATAAAAACATTTTTATTAAAATAATTACTTGATTAGACATTAATGACTAGAGTACAAGGATTACAATCTATTAGGTCTTCTTGACCTTTAGTAAGCCTATTTTGATTTGTTATCTATAGTAAAACGATGCTCAAAATTATTTTATGCCATGACAATTCATAGAATTCTTGGATTATTGTGTTGTTTGTGTTGCAAGTTAAAATCTCGTATGTGCATGGGTAATTGTGTGGTAGTACTATGGGTTAACACTCCCACCCTTAGTTTGCGCTAACCTGATCAAATTAGTCATGAACAGACACTTGGGTGAATATAATTCAATAAATTTATATGTATGTTTTTAGGTTTGTTTGTGAAACTCATGTCTACACTTGATTCTTCTTGCGCATAACTTACTTTCACATATGTCCTACTCATACAACACAACACAACTTATGTTATACAAACCTGCGAACTCACCAACCATATGTTGATATTTTCTGTAAGGCCCCATTTCTGGAACACTTACAAATTGGACCGTCATAGCATAAAACATTTTAAAACATACATTACTTTTGCAGTGGAATTCAAAAACTTTCATTTATAATTAAAACATACCATTTACATTTTAAAACATACATACTTTTGCAGTGGCTTTCATTATCATTACATACATCATACATTACATTACATTGACATAACAAAATATAATAACATGTCAAAATGAGGATGCCAGCCTCAAAACGCTCCCAGTAGCTTATGCATCCATGCTTGTAACTCCTCAGCATCAACAAAATACCTGCCAACTATTATACATACAAAAAGTCAGCGACGCTGAGTGAGTTCTAGTTTTATAAATAAAATACTTTACTTTCTTTGAAAACCAAAACTTTGTATTCGTTCGTGGTCACACAACATACGTACACATTGCTAATAATTATTATTATCTTCATTACCATTCATTCATTCCTTCTTTCATTCATTATTATCGTACACCTTCATATGGATCCTGTCATATGCAATACCCCTGTCTCCTAACGAAGACAGAACCAGGGTATGCGACAAGGATCCCCTTCAAGTCAATCTCAAGGATTGAACTCCCTTCGAGTCAATCTCAATGATTGCACTCCCTTCGAGTCAATCTCAATGATTGAACTCCCTTCTAGTCAACCTCAATGATTGCACTCCCGTCGAGTCAATCTCAATGATTGAACTCCCTTCGAGTCTATCTCAAGGATAGGCTCCCCGTGTGTATCCTTCGAGTTAGCTACACCGCACACAGTTGAGCTAACGACAACATGGTCCTGCACCTCCCTTCAATTTGTTTGCAAGGCTTTCGTTCATTCGTTAAGTTCCACTTTTCATTATCGTTATCTTTCACTTCGTTACATAATACTTTATGTTCATTCATTCATACATCATACCACGTAAAGTCATAACATAATACATACGTTTTGAAAACCGTTTAAACATGGAAAGGTAACACATACAACAGCAACAATCACATCATAACAGAACCTATCTCAACCAACTACCTCATAAAATCCTCAGAAAATCCTAATTCCAAGATGAAGCACATTTGAACATTCCAGGCGCATGAGCATAAAAATTCTAAGTAAAAACAGCCTGGGCGCTTTAGCACTATGCAGGCGCATGAGCCCTGCTTAGGCGCTTTTCAACTATGCAGGCGCATGAGCCCTGCTTAGGCGTATTAACACTTAGGCGCAGGAACAATTTCAGGCGCATTAGCACTATTGGGGCGCATGACCTTTACTTAGGCGCATGAGCAACACTTCTGGGCGCATGACTACTATTTAGGCGCATGACCTTGGGCGCATGAGCAACACTTAGTCATTTAGCAGTAGGCGCATGAGAACATTCAGAAATTATTATCTATGCTACAAACAACACCCGAACACCAATCTAACACTTCCTAACATAGATCTATCATAGAACTTAAACATGCTAAACATCATGCCTAACCTATGAACAAACTCTAAAACATACATATACAGAACATTAGTCGAACAACATGCTGAAACACATGGTAGTTTTTTTAAAAATCTTTTACTCGGTATGCATAACAGCCCTAAAACTTAGAAAATCAGTAAAAGAGGGGTTCTAGAAACTCACCTGTAGCAAATCTTCAAGCAACACACTTCCACCTACGAATTCAGCTCCTAAAACCCACGAAAACAAGCACTAAACACCAAGATTCTCGGTCTAGAACTCAAAAACCCAGCTGAAACCGAACATAAGTTCAAGGAAACTCACCTTTCGCAGCTTCTTCTTCCTCTCTCTCTCTCTAGAACCAGGATCTTTTCTTCTCTTCTTCTTTTCAACCGAGAATGGTGGGAGGAAAAAGATAGTGGGCAGCCATGCTCTTTAAAACCTTAAAATAATAAGATTTTATACTTTGTACACTTTACCCCCTGCACTTGTGTCCATTATCTTTTCTTCCTATTTACTTTCCCTTCCTCTTCTTTTAAATAAAATTGGGGGTGTTACATTTTCGAACATTTCTTATCAGGTAAAAACAATTGAAGTTAAGTCTTGGAATCATTTAAATATGTAGGAGAAGATTTTTATTTTGCCTACCTTTAAACATTGGAGATTTATTCTTTGGTTGGTTTGTGTTTGACATTGTTTTTAGTGTTGGCTGTTTGAAATTTTGATATTTGGTAGGGAGTGTATTGCCCTTTAGTCTTCCCGGATTATGGGACCTAGACATGGATTGTGCTTGTTTACTTTTACTTGTTATGTGGAATTGACTAACCATGGCATTACTAACTTTTGTGCCGGGAGACATCATGACCCATTCATAAAAATAACATGTTGTATTTCTTTTTAACATCCAATGTGTTATGATAATCTCATCCATCATATTCTCGTGTTTCAGCTACCTGCGTGTTTGTAAAATCCTGATCCACTATCAGGATGTCAGCATTCACACAAATTCCAATATATCTATCAGGTTAATCTATATCTCTAGTACTTCTATGGATGCTAGGAATAACAATTGAGTCCCAAATCCTCTATCATTCAAGTTGATCGGTAGTGTGAGTCTGTGATTTGATTACATGTGTTTCATAGATACCTACTAAATCCATATGGTTTTCTCTCGTCCCTCGCGCAAGGAGTTCCTTCTTCAAACCTGGTTTTTAGCGAGATTATAGAAATAGTAACCGATTGTTTTTAGGTGTCAGACGACAACTATCTTATCGCCTCGCGGGTCCAGTTTATCCGGAGTTGACATGTGACATATGTGTTATTATCCTATACCTTGAGGTACACTTTGGGTTTGACCCCATGAGAAATCTTATACGATGTTTTCTCCACCTTTTTAGTCGGAGCTAGATCAATTACTTTAGCGGTAGTCGCAACAACGAAACTCCAAAAGAAGTGAGGCAAGTTTGTATGACACATCATTGATAGAACCATATCTAATAGTGTTAAATTTTTCCTTTCAGAAACATCATTAAGTTGTGGTGTTTTGGGTGGAATGAGTTGTGACACGATCACACATTTTCTTACATGTTTGTAAAATTCTTGACTAAGATATTCTCATCCTTGATCTGATCAAAGTATCTTAATCGTTTTACCTAGCTGGTTTTATACATTATTCTAGTATTGTTTAAGCATTTCAAATATTTTATGCTTATGCTTTATAAGATATACATAACCATATCCACTGAAATCTTAAGTAAATGTGTAAAAGTATCTTTCTCTATTTCTACTCATGGATTTAAATAGACCACATATATCAGTATGTAAAAGTCCTAACAAATCCTTATCCCTTTCATATAAACAAATAAAAGGAGCTCCGGTCAACTTTCCACTTAAGCATGATTTGCATTCATCAAAATTTTAAAGACTCTTGACATGTGGAGTCTAATATTCCTGCAGTTTGAAGTTTCTTCAAGTGATTTTTGTTTGTGTATTCTAGTCGACAATGCCATAGATACATATCATTGAAATCTAATTTTATATGTTTATTAGAGATATTGTATTTAGCTTTATTGTTATGGAGTTTTAACTCATAGATTCCATTATACGGTTTTACATCAAAATAAAAGACATCATTCAAATATGCATAAACATAATCACCCTTAAAAGCATATTTAAACCTTGGTCACACAAACTAGAAACTGAAATAATATTCCTAGTTAACTAGGTAAGTAATAAAAATTGTTCAAATCAAATTCTAAACCATTGAAAAGTAAAAAAATAAAAAAAAAAAGAAATCCTCCTACTGCCTCACTACAACCTTATGTCTATTTCCAACATGGAGTTTCAAGTCACCTTGTTTCACCTTTCTAACCTTCCGTAGTCCTTACAAATTATTATAAATTTGAGATTCATATCTATTGTTAAACATCGAAGATTTGCTAAAGAAAAAGAAGGTTTAAGTAACGAATATAACTGAGGGTCATGCATTATAATACTTTTGTTTCAGCTTGCCAAGCATTTAGGATAATTGCTCTTCCATTGCCTACTATCATCATATGAAAGCACTTTGCATCCTCTAGATGATTCTTCTTTATTAGAACAACCTTGCCCATGCCTTTCATGCTCTCTTTGCCTTTTTTTCATTGGCATTAGGCATCCTAACTCCACCTTCCTTTACCATCACTGTACTAGGTTTACTAGAACTTGATATATTCATCTCAGTAATTTTAAACATCATATTTAACTCTAAGAGAGTCTTGTTCCAAGCATTCATGTCATATGGTAGTATAACTTTGGTAGTGAGTTGAGGATAATATACTTAGCAAACTCATTGCTTAATAGGATCTCAAGACGTGCTAAGTGGATGCATAACTTTTCATCTTCAACAAATGAGTGCTGACCGAAGAACATCCCTCTTGCATTCTAGTACTAATAACTGATTTTATCACTTCAAACCGCTCATGGCAAGCCTAATGTTTGAACATTTACTTTAGCTACTCAATAATATTGAATGCAAGCATGTTTTCTAGATTGTTTGAAGGTCTAGAATCATGGAAGCTCAAATGACACATGAGCCCTTTACAGAGTCATCCACATGCCTTTCTAAGTTTCTACCAGCATCTCTCATCTGGGTAGTAGGTAGGAATAGGTCCTTCAAGAACATATATTTTGTTCTCTGCTCTGAGAACTATTTTCAGGTTCCTAAAGCAATTCATTAAATTGGAATTGCTGAGTTTGTCCCGTTCAGTGATTGACTCGGAGTAATACGAGTTGATTCGTAAGATATCTACAAAATTCAAAAGAATTATTTTTTTATTTTCATGCTTAATTTCCTTTTCAAATTTTGAGACCCAATTGCAAATATATATATATAAATATGATGAGATCCCGTTTCACCCAAACACAATGAATGGCTGAAGCACTCTCCACTGGTATGGTTACGTAGGTAGGTAACGATCACCAATTCTCTCAACTACACAATTCTCGATTTGGGGTCGCATGACGAACGTTGTCAAGCATTGGTACGTTTAACCCTAACTACACCCACATAAACTTTTAAGTGATATTTGCCCTTAGTTTGTAGCTGTAGAACTGAAAGTGACTTAGGAATCGCAGTGAACCTTCCATGAAAATCATAGGCTCAGGTGTAGGGTAAAACAATAACACCAAGGGTTCAGATAGCTTGGCTAAAGTGTCACTGATTTAGAGTGCCATTAATATCGATGATTAGTTTGGGATTTGTTTTATGTTTTTTAATGACTATATGGGTCAAAATATATTGGACGACTGGTAGAATGATACACGTCATGCAATTTTGATAAGAATCCAATTTTAATGTTAGTTTGTGATAGTGGTTAGAGACTCCTTTCAATCACTCGACACGATCCAGTTATAAATACTTATTAAACTATATTGGTTGTTTATTGTAAACCAATTTTTTTAAACTAGCTAATAAACTATTTTATTAAGTTAATGTTTAAAAAGAAGTTTTATTTTGAACCTATTCTACTTTAAATAAAACTCGTTTTATTTAATTATCTTTTCCGGTATCTAGATGATTTAATTACTTGTTGTTTTAATTGTGAAAGTTAATTGTAAAACATTTTGTTGTTTTAATTATTTCATAAATAATTGATCACAACCATAAACTTAATAAAAAACATATCGATTAAACAACTAGTAAATTTTGTTATGTTTCGTTTGAGCTACCGAATGAACTCGAACTAGCTAGGGTCACAACCAATTGCAATCCCACACTTGTTTCAAGATCTCCATCTTGACTCTTGTGTGTCCTCGTCGTCAGCCTTCCAATCTTTGTCTTCCTGTTTACAAGAATTTTAAATAAACAATTTACATAAATATAAACCTATCTATTCATTAGGGTTTCAAAATACCTAAAATATTATTATAAAGATTACATAACCAAATAATCAACTAAACACATCCAAACACTAGTCGCTGGTGCTCAATTACAATCGGAATCAATCACAAACACAAATGTAAAGTCTTTGATAACAAACATTTAAACTTTTATCAAAGCTTGATACTTCTTGGTAAAATATCTAATCTTTTGATCAAAGCCTCCAACTTTGAATCAAATAATCAATGTTTTTGTCAAAACAAATAAGTTTTTCACAAATAAAACGCAAGAACGATGAATATAATGTTTAATTACGCATAAATGTAGCTCTGATACTAATGTTAGGTATCGTAGGTTATATTTAACAAAGTAAAGTTACTAAAAATGTAAACCTTTAACACAGTGAGCAGAAACATTTACTCAATTAATCTTATTAATCAAATACCCTAATTAGGTATCCAGATACACGCAATTGAACAAGCACAACCATAGAATGGTATAAAGTTTATACCTTGACAACAAAGACCAAATCTTTACACCTCGCAAGCAATCAACGATCTAGCTAGTTTATTGAAATCACGAAAAGCTTCAAACTTTGCGATGTTAGCAACTTGAAACAAGTTCTGGCGATGACGATGGTGGTACACGGTAGCAGGGTAACGACGGTTCACTTTGGTTTGGTGGTCAACGATCAAGAGGAGGTAGAAGGGGGATGGGTTATGCGCTGACTACAAGGGATTGGGGATTAGAGTTACCCTAATCCCCTTTTTTATAAAAATATTTTATATATTAAACCCCTCGTAATTATGTTTTAGGTCCTCGTATTATTAACACTTAATAATCCTTATGTAATTAACTTTTAATTACATATAAACCCTTGATGTTTTACTAATTAACTTTTAATAAGATAAAACCTTTTAAATCATTAAAATTTTAATTTAATAACTAGTGTTTAATCCCCTTTTAATTAAATTTTTTCTCCAAATAATTAATCATCATTAATTAAACCGTGATTCGTGAACCATAACATGGAACCATTACATGTTAATACTTTGTTGTTGTCATAGGTATAACACTTTGAATAGTACCTCGATAGTAACGTTGATATTATCGATGATCGGACATCTATTATCGAACACTACAACTCGTGATTAATGCTTACTTGATAATAAGCCCTAATTCATTTCAGTAACCCTAAGCATTTAGGAAAATTGTGGCTCTAGTTACAAAATTAAACATAAAAAGTGAATAACAAAGTATTATAAACTTGCTATAAAACTTTTAATCATTTTCTGATTATTAGAATACAGAAGTTATTCCTTTACCTTGAGGGCCCTAAAACAATCAAAAGAAACGGATTAAGTGAAATGGTGTTATAGTACATCAAAGTGTTTAATGCAAAACTAGATAGATGCATACAAAAGTAATGTAACAATTCAAGAATAATACAACAAATTTGCTAGCACAATTCTAAGAAACTTAAATAATGAAAGTCTCACTGGATTTGACTTTAATCGAGAGGCTAATAGCTTGGCTGATAAAAGTTTAAGTGAAATTAGAACATATGATAACAAAAACATAGTTATACCATAAAAATATTGTCTCATTTATGTGTCCTAAATTATCTTCCACATGATAAAAGAAATCAAAAGATCAAATTTTTAAAGTTGGCTGGTATCTATAATTGTAATGATAAGTTCAAGTAAAATGGGTATGCCAATATAAATTCAAAAGCGTATTCTTTAAAGTTGGAACGAATCAACAACTAATGGAAACATCAAATTAAGAAATATTAGTCTTTTAATATAGAGAAATATTAAGATGGAAAATTGTTTAAGCCAAGAAATTAAACAACAAACTCAAATCAGATTCAAAAAAAGTTTGTTTGACTTTCAAAGTCAAACTTGTGAGATAAAGCAAAGTTACATACTACATTGTTTGTTCATCATATGGTCAAAATTTTGAACGCACTTTTGTCAAATGTGAATAGCCCAAACCAATGTGATAGTTTAACATACATATCAATAAATTGCTATGTTATAAAATTGGGCTGCCTAGCACCAATTAATCGATAATCAGTCACCCACCAATTCAATTCCAGCTATCGGACAAAGGTTAAAATCGGCCAAAAACCGTAGAGATTCAGTCAAATTTGGTCAAAATAGGCCAAAAAATTGGTCAAAACTAAAAGATATTGTATATATATTTAAAATTATGAAAATTAACAAATAAAATTCCAATCCAATTAATCCCTAATTATAACACCCTGAATTTTATTAAAAAAAAGAGGAAATAAAGGTATAAAGAAAGAAATGAGGAATAACACAAGTTGAAGGACTAAAGTTGTGCAAGATGCAAACTTTAATATTATTGTGTTTAAAAGAAGAGCATGGCCGCCCACTACACTGCCACACCCACTTTCCTGTTCTTTATTTAGGAAGAAGAAAGGAGAAGAGAAGAAAGTTCACAGTTTTAGAGAGAGAAGAAGCTGAAATCCGTAAAAAGGTGAGTTTTCTTGGGTTAATGTTCGGTTTCAACCGAATTTTCAGCTTCTAAGCCGAGATTTGTGGTGCTAAGTGCCTGTTTTCGTGGGTTTTAGGAGCTAAATTTGCAAGTGGAGGTGTGTTGCTCGAAGGTTGCTTCAGGTGAGTTTTTAGAACCCCTCTTTTACTGATTTTCTAAGTTTTGGGGCTGTTATGCATACCGAGTAAAGATTTATAAAAGCTACCGTGTGTTTCAGCATGTTGTTCGACTGATGTTCTGTATATGTATGTTTTAGAGTTTGTTTATGGGTTAGGCATGACGTTTAGCATGTTTAAGTGCCTTTAGTATGATAGATCTGTGTTAGGAAGTGTTAGATTGGTGTTTGGGTGTTGTCTGTAGCATCGGTTATATTTCAGATTGTTGGTCATGCGCCCAGAATGTTCCCATGCGCCTGAATTGTTGTCATGCGCCCAAGTGATCTCATGTGCCCAAGATCATATTCCCAAATAGTAGTCATGCACCCAGCATGATGCCCATGCGCCTAAGTGTAGGCCATGGGCCTGAACAGTGGTCCATGCGCCCAGAGTTGCTCATGCGCCTAAGTGTAGATCATGCGCCCAAATAGTAATCATGCGCCTAAGTAAAGGTCATGCGCCCCAATAGTGCTAATGCGCCTGAAATTGTTCCTGCGCCTAAGTGTTAATGCGCCTAAGTAGGGCTCATGCACCTGCATAGTAGAAAAGCGCCTAAGCATGGCTCATGCGCCTGCATAATGCTAAAGCGCTCAGGCTGTTTTTACTTAGAATTTTTATGGTCATGCGCCTGGAATGTTCAAATGTGCTTCATCTTGGAATTAGGATTTTCTGAGGATTTTATGAGGTAGTTGGTTGAGATAGGTTCTATTATGTTGTGATTGTTGCTGTTGTATGTGTTATCTTTCTATGTTTAAATGGTTTTCAAAACGAATGTATTATGTTATGACTTTACTTGGTATGATGTATAAATGAATGAACGTAAAGTATTATGTAACGAAGTGAAAGATAATGATAATAAAAAGTGGAACGTAACGAATGAATGAAAGCCTTGCAAGCAAATTGAAGGGAGGTGCACGACCATGTTGTCTTTAGCTCAACTGTGTGCGGTTTAGCTAACCCGAAGGATGCACACGGGGAGCCTATCCTTGAGATAGACTCAAAGGGAGTTCAATCATTGAGATTGACTCGAAGGGAATGCAATCATTAAGATTGACTCAAAGGGAGTTCAATCATTGAGATTGACTCGAAGGGAGTGCAATCATTAAGATTGACTCGAAAAGAGTTCAATCCTTGAGATTGACTAGAAGGGGATCCTTGTCGTGTACTCTGGTACTGTCTTCGTTAGGAGACGGGGGTATTGCATGTGACAGGATCCATATGAAGGCGTACGATAATAATGAATGAAAGAAGGAATGATGAACGATGATGAAAGATAATAATTATTACCAAGATGTATGTATGATGTGTGATCACGTACGAAAGTAAATGAAATATTTTAAACAGAAGTAAAGTATTTTATTTATAAAACCAGAACTCACTCAGCGTCGCTGACTTTTTGTATGCATAATAGTTGGCAAGTATTTTGTTGATGCTGAGGAGTTGCAGGCATGGATGCATAAGCTACAGGGAGCGTTTTGAGGCTGACATCCACATTTTGAAATGTTATTGTATTTGTTTATGTAAATGAATGATGTAATGTAATGAAATGACATGTTTTAATTATAAATGAAAGTTTTTTTGAATTCCGCTGCAAAAGTAATGTATGTTTTAAAATGTTTTATGCTATGACGGTGCAGCTGTAAGCGTCCCGGAAACGAGACCTCACACTAATGTGTAGCTCTTCTAATTTCTAACAAACCGGTCAACAGACGACCTTTTATTCAAATTTAAACCTTAACACATGGAATTTAAGTTTTAAAAAAAATACATCAGTTAATTGTATTATTATAAGACTTCTCTTAGTTTTCTTTGTTTGATTTGAAGTAGCTAGGGCTCTGATGACATAACATTCTGTTGTAACCAATGTATTCAAGTTCTGTGATTTTTATCTTCTATTCAACTAATTTTGTCTAGTCATTCAATGCTAGCGGGCTATATCTTGGGCTCACATAATCAATTTCAAATTGAATGCCACAATTTCAAAATCTAATATTTTGGTGCAAATCCTGTTTTCCTGTTTTGGATACTCATAAAGCAATAATAATATATCATAACAGTTGTCTTTATCATGAAAGCCAAGCATATATCTTAATTTAAATGGTTGAACATTCTGCATTTTTCATTTAAATTGACGGAAAAGTGGAATATCTTGTTTTTATAAACATTATTTTTAAGCTAAATTGGAGTGATATGATTTTCTAAACTGGACTGATAAGTGGGCCAAGTTCATTTGGTTTTTATGCTTCATGCTTGATTATTAAAATGGTGTTTGTTTTATTGAAAAAGAAGAAGTCTATTAAGTTTTTTCTGTCCGTGTCCCGCAGACTACTTGCAAAAATGAATATCTGCAGACCGTTTGTTTTTTAAAAAAAATCTTATTAAAAAGGTTTAATTAACGTAGACATAAATTTATAACTTCATAATCTTCTCAAGCCCATTATCATTCCCAACCCATGTAAAACCCATCCCCAACCAGCCAAGTCGCTGCCGGCCCCCCACCACCGTCCCGTCGCCACTGACGACCCTCCATCCAGTCGCCTCCATACACCGCCACGCGCCACCATCCCCTCTTAGCTTTCATTCTACTGATTCAGTTTCTTTCGTCAATCGGCGATTCAACTTGTGGGTTCTTGTTCGATTGAAGCAAAAGGGTAGAAACAATCGAGGTATGTAGGCTGATCAGACAGTGTTAAGCTTAAGACCTGGTGGTGGGAATCGAGGAAGAACCTCTGGCTTTCGTTTTGATTCCTTGGCTTTCGGTTCATCTGATCTTCCGACCCTTAGTCCTCATGGCGGGGCTGGTCTCCTTCAATCACCGCCTTCAAGGTTGCTAATTTCTTCTAACTCTAATTGGATCTGGGTCTTTAATTTGTTGTAACCCTTGTTTGTGCTTCTATTTAGCTGAATTATATCTCATCTAGTTGTTATTTGTGTTGCTTATTAAAAGATATTATTGTTGTTTTATGAATGTATAACTATTTGTTTTATTTTTTATTGTTGAATAACTATTTTAAGTTAAAAAAATCAGTTTATTTAAATACTTTTGTAGAACTATTTAAATTACAGTTTATTTTAGCAGTCTGCAGAAGTTAAAAACCAAACAGTCTTTTTTTTGTACACTGCAGAGATATGGTCTACATTTTCTTCTACAGATGTCTTCAGTTATGATTCGCAGACTGCTGATATTTTACCTCTGAAGAAACAAACTGCACCTAAGGTTCGCCACACTTAAACGCATATTCCTTATTGAAATTATGAAGGGAAAATTAATTTTGCAGATTAAACCATTTATACACTTACAATTAATTTAATCGGATAAAATCAAGAAGTAGAAACAAAAACCAGAATTAAATTGGTGAAGTATTTGTACCTTAAGAGTGCTCTTATTTTTTTCTGTTGATTGTTTGTGAAAAATTGAATTCTCATAACCCCCACAAAGTGTCAATCAAAACTTAAAACCAAATATACATATTCACTTTATACCCCTTGAGTTTATTTTATATTTCATAAATAGCCTAAATCTTAACTAATTGATTTATTTAAGAGTTATCAGATTTTAATAATCCCAACTTTTATTTGTTGGCCGGGATTAAACCCAACTCAGAAAATGTTAAAGTCACTCTCAACTACAAGCTTATATTCCTCCAACGATCTCTTACTAATAGAGCGTTAACACTATTAGTTTTTTGATTACGTAGACTACTTATATGGCCAAAACATTAAGAAGAAAGTTGAATTAACCATCATGTCGGTCAATTTGAAACTTTGGCACCCTAAAACCCATCAATCTTCACCTCCTGGTCTGAACCACTTGACTCGTTGAATGTAGATTTCAAGTGATGATAAAGGCTAGACACCGAAAAACAGACCTGATAGAGGTTGACGGCGGCAGAGTTGAAAAATGGTCTAAAGTTTGCCCCATTTCATCAAAACAAACTAACAAGGGTTAACTCTCAGTTAGTAAGGGATCATTGGAGGAAAGTAAGCTCAAAATTGAGAGTGACTATAAACATTTCTTGAGTTGGGATCAATTCCGGCCAATAAATAAAAGTTAGGATTATTAAAGTCAAATAACCCTTTAATTAATAAAATAGTATAGCATGAATATGCATATCTATTTACAAGACAATATTACTAAAATTCCAATATTCCTCCCCTATTTTAGTAATATTCATGATCAACAAAAGCAAACTTCACCATAATCAAACTTATGCATAACTAAAATGTCCTATGGATTGAATATCACACTAGTATATTACGTGATCTAAATATTCGAATATCAAGATGTCGCAATGAGTGAACATGTTCTATTCATCTGAATACTTGAAGGTAATACACACATAAATTCATAATTCTATAGTTCTAACTTGACTTAATGTTTTACTAGCCTATGTCTCATCCTTTAAAGAGTATATCAAAGCCAAGTCCAAGATTCTTGAAGCAGCTAAACTTCATACCCTTATAGGTAGTTCTCATCTTGCACCTACAAATGCAATTTACCAAAGAACTTTTAAGAAACTATGTTTCAACCTTCTTTATATTGTAGTCTAAACACATACCTTAGGATGCTATGTTGTGTTCCAATATCTCATGACAAGCCTTCCACATTGAATCAACATTTTACGTTGTATTAAATGAGAATTGGGTATCTTAACATGAAATACTATGAAATGGACTTCAAACTCCATATGGCTGATTTATTTATAAGATCTCTTCCTAACCCTTTGGTTAAATGATTAGTCATGTTGTGTTGAGGTTTTAAAAACTCAATAGATATTATTCCATTCATGATTAATTCCCTAACCATGTTATGTCTTAGACCTAAGTGTCTAGACTTTCCATTATACACGCTGACTATATGCCTTAGCTAGTGTAGCAGCACTATCACACCTTATTGAAATAGGTGATATAGGTTTAGACCATAATGGAATTTCATACAACAAATTTCTTAACCATTAAGCTTCTTTTCTGGCTGAAGTTAATGCTACAAACTCAGACTCTATTGTAGAGTTTGTAATGCAAGTTTTCTTTTTAAAATCCCAAGAAATTGCATCTCCACCTAGTAGAAATACCCATCCACTAATAGACGAATGATCTTCTAAATTTGTTATCCAACTTGCATCTGAAAACCCTTGGAGAACAGAAGGTGAACCTGAATAACATAAACCATAGTTCATGGTTCCTTTTAGGTACTTAAACAGTCTATTCATTACTTGCCACTGATGTGAGCTTGGATTACTTGTGTACCTGCTCAATCCTCCCACTGCATATGGTATATCAGGTCTTGTACTAACCGTAGCATGCATCAAACATCCTATTGCCTTGGCATAATCCAACTGAGCAATACGATTTCCTTGATTTGGCATAAGCTTAATAGTAGGATCTATAGGAGTTCTAACATGAGAGAAATTCAAGCAATTGAATTTATTTAATATCTTTTCAATGTAATGTGATTGAGAGATAGTAATTCCATTGCCATCTCGGGTTATTCTTATTCCAAGAATTACTTCTGCCTCCCCCATATCTTTTATGTCAAATCTTAATGATAAAAACTCCTTAGTTTTATTAACTTGTCCTTGATCTGTACCAAAGATCAACATGTCATCAACATACGAACAAATTATGACTCCTTTTCCAAAAGAATCAAATTTACTGTAAACACACTTATCAACTTGGTTTAGGGTAAAACCATCTGACAGGACAACCTCTCCAAACTTTTGATTCCATTGTTTAGGAGCTTGTTTTAAGCCATAAAGAGACTTAATCAACTTACAGACTTTATGCTCTTGTCTAGGCATAACAAAACCTAAGTGTTGAACCATATAAATAGGTATAGGTCTAGAGACAGATGTAAATCTTTCCTCATCAAAGATAGCATCTCTAGATTCAAGCCATTTTTTAGTTCTAGTACTTTTGGAGCTTGTTTTAAGCCATTGTTTAGTTCTAGTACTTCTTCTAGGCTTGGGAGGAAGAACTGTATTATCAACAGAATCACTAATCGTACTTCGTAAGTGTTGAGCCACATCAATAGGTCTAGGTACTGATGTAAATCCTTCCTCATCAAAGATAGCATCTCTAGATTCAATCATAGTACTAATAGACACTAAATCATTTGGTTCTATTACATAGAACCTATATTCTTTTAAGATCTTAGAACATCCAATAAAGATGCAATCTATGCCTTTCTCACCAAGATTCTTTGTTTTAGGATCAGTAAGGCGTATAATTTCCCTACATCTCCAAACTCGAAGATAATGCAGATTTGGAGATCTTTTCTTCCATGACTCATATGGAGTTATTTGGCTTTTCTTATTGGGAGTTCTATTTATTAAATAACATGCATTCAACATAGCATCTCCCTAGAACCCATCACTTAAACAAGAATAAGATAACAAGGAATTAACTATTTCTTTTAGAGTTCTATTCTTTCTTTGCTACATCATTTTATTGAGGTGTATACATTGCTATGGTCAGATGTATGATTCCAGTGGACTGAAAATACACCGGATCATAATACTCCCCCTGATCTGTTCTGAGGCTCGTAATCAGATCACTATGAAATAATTCAACCTCTTGTGTATAAATTCTAAATTTACCAAGAGCCTTATCTTTTGCCTGTAATAAGTAGACATGAAAAATATCTAGTTGCATCATAAAAAACATGATTACATATTTATTAATTTCTAATGACGGCGTGCTATGAAAATCACATAAATCAGAATGAATGAGATCCAATACCTGATATTCTCTTTTTACATTTTTAAAAGGTTTTCTTGTTATTTTTGTTAACCGACAAGTATGACATTTATTATTAGTCATATTAAAACCGGGTATTAGACTCATTTTTGCCATGTCTTGTATTTTAGAATAGTTAATATGTCCAAATCTAGCATGCCACAAGTTAGATATAGAATCTACTTTATTATTATATGAAGATAGCTTGTAAATAGATTCACTATCAAATGGTATATGAATATTAAATTTTAACATACCATTAGATAGATAGCCAAATCCAACAAACACACCATGTTTGGACAACACAAACTTATCCTATACTATTACTTGTCTAAACCCATGACTATTTAACACAATTTCAAACATAAGATTCTTTTGAATCCCAGTACATATAAAACATTATCTAACATTAATTGTTTCCCAGAAGTAAATAAAGGTTTGACTTTTCCAATCCCTTTAATAGGCTCGGTTGATACATTCCCCATCCTTAGCACAGATCCATCTTCAATTAATTCTAGTTCCATGAACCATTTTGAATTCTTGCAAACATGGCTAGTGGCACTCGAGTCTACCCACCAAGCTATCAAATCATCCTGTACATAAAATGATTCAACAATTAATGAAATGTGTTCAACTTTATTCAATTTTATATTCGAACACTTTTCTGAATTATTAACGGTCACCGTCAATGATTCAGCAATAGCCTTAGTGCTATCAATAATGACTTAAGCCTAACAACCTTTCACTCAATTAGGACCAAAGGCATTTGGGCTAGAGTTTCTTGGGTCCCAAACATTACTTTGTAAGATCAAGATGATTATCTTAATGGCTTATGCTAAGCAAAGATCTCTCGGCATGCACTGAAGTACAAGGAAGGAAGTACTTCGGAAGATTTCACTATGTACAAAGTAAAATAATTAAGTGTCAAATCTTTTGAAGCCAAGAACAGAAATCTTTCTGAGGCTAAGTGAAGTCTTCCGAAGCTTAAAGACAAAGTCTTTCGAATCTTGAAAACTAAACTCTTTTGAAGACTAAGAAGACCTGACATATTTTTGACAAAAGTAGAAGACCTTTCTGCTGTCAGCTCTGAAGACTTACCAACTTATATAAGTTGGTGATTACCTTTTTACTTTTGTCAACTATATGATTTGGTCTCATTTCTGTAATTTCCTACTTTAGTACTTTTATCCTTATTGTATTATAATAGGATGTGAGCTATGGCCTGTCATAGTTACAAGTCAAAAGGCAATCTGCCTTTTGATTCTACATTGATCTTGTTGTCTAGATTAATGTCTAGCTAGCCTTCAAAGTATCTCATGTATCAGTCTTTTGTAATACTTGTAAACACTTGACAACATCCTTGAAAACCAATCTTTCTGTTCTTGAGTGTTCTTACTTGTTTGTTTATTGTTTCACTGCCTGGTTCCCTACTTGATCTAGTAAGAGTGTTTAGTTGATAATTTCCAACTGTGAAACTATTATTTGAACCATAACGAGTCCTGAAATTGGTATCAGAGCTTCTCGGGCTCTTGATTGCAAGATCTCACCATCTTGAATCACTCTCCAGTTTCATATTCACTTACTTACTCAAATGGCAGCTCTTTCTAAAGCTGATATGGAAACCAACACAATAACTAAGTCTCCACTGATCACTCTTGATGATTTTGACACTTTGTGCATGAGAATGGATGGCTTATCAAGTTTCAAGACAACAAGATGTGGAGATCTATAGTGTATGGACCTTACATCCCAAAGACTGCTTCAGCACTTGCTGAAGGTGGATGATACCCAAGGAAGTGGCTGATTATTCTTCAGAAGACTGAAAGAAAATAGACATTGATCAGAAAGCCATGACCGCTCTTCAAACTGCTCTTCCGAACTCCATCTACAAAGGCTTCAAGAAGTGCA
The DNA here is from genome assembly GCA_025506505.1 of Flaveria sonorensis. Taxonomy (NCBI): domain Eukaryota; kingdom Viridiplantae; phylum Streptophyta; class Magnoliopsida; order Asterales; family Asteraceae; genus Flaveria; species Flaveria sonorensis. The sequence goes on from CM046423.1 coordinate 51,502,028, forward strand.
AGAGTGCAAAAGAACTCTAGGATGCACTAAAGCTGATGTATGAAGGATCTAAGGAAGCTAAGGAGAACAAGAAAGACATAATGAAGTAGCAGTTTGAAAACTTTACCTAAAAGACAGCTGAAACTATGACTCAACAATACTTCAAGTCTATTGAGATTATAGACACTCTAATGGATGTTAGAGTCAAACTTAAGAACAAGGATATAGTGAGGAAGTTCATGTTCTCTCTTCTTAAAGAATGGACACACAACTGTTTGGCCATCAAGAAAACTAAGAACCTCTCTACCCTCACTCTCACTAAGTTGTATGGTATCCTGAGCGTTTACCAAATGGAGATGAACGTGCAAAATCCTTCTCCCTGCTCATCCAACACCCAAAAGAGTTCAGCCCTTCATGTGGTCGAAAGGGACCGCGGAGAACCATAATATCATCTCTTCTACAGCCTTAAAAAATCACCAAAGGGTCCTTTCATCACCTTCTCGAAGACACCTAGGGAGAGCTATACTCAAGGAAGTCCATTCTAAGAGCCCAGCTCTTCTCAGGCCTTTGTGTCTTTAGATGAAAGTTCTGGCAACTTTCTCTTCACTCTTGAAGACCTGGACTGCTTCCATCCAGATGATCTAGAGTACATGGAAATAGTACAACAGATGGCTCTTCTCATTCACAGAGCCAAGAAGTTCTACAAAAGGACAGGAAGGAACTATCCAAGTGATGTGTCCATTGGAAAGTTTGGACTGGACAAAAGCAATGTAAAGTGTTACAACTGTAACCAAATAGGCCACTTTGCTCGTAAGTGTAAGGAACCAAGAGCAAATGGTGGCCATACACAGTCTAGACGATAGTAGGCAGCTCCAATAGCTGAGAAGCACAACCAACCAAAGCAGCAATCTGCAGTTGCTATTAAAGGAGGCTTTTGCTTTCAGGTGGAAGATGTCTCCCAAACCAAGCCCTGAAGGCAGATCATGATGAATCAAAGGTATTGGAACATCTTTGCTCACTTGAATGCATTGCTAAAGTTAATATGTACAAGTCCTACAACTAGGAAGTAAGATATAATCTTGAGTACTTAAACATTTTAAAAGCTGATTTTAAAAGAGTAGAAAATGATTAAATAGAAGACTTACAGAAAACCATTTCTACTCTAAAACATGAACATATAAACTACAAGACTCAGATTAAAGATCTTGTTTCCAAGTTGACAGAATGCCAGGCTGAGCTTGTGATCAACAAAGCCAAGGCAGAAAAATATGTTCTTGAAGAGGAAACCTTCAAAAATATTATATCTTCATCCTTGCATGCAAAAATTTGTTACCAGAATAGGTATGGACTTGGATCAAATAAAATAGCTCCTCCACACATATTACTATCAGTCAGAGAGCCAAGGGGTGGAACTTGTAAAGATGAGCCGCCTCCTATTGATCCTATTCTAGAGGAAGATGAAGATGAAACTAAGGAAGAGGGGATAGTGAAGGGTGAACCAGTATTGAGTGAAAAGGTTCACTCCAAGAAGGATTACTATATCCCTGAAGAGAAGAAAAGACTAGGGATGGCCAAGTCTGCAAGAAAGAACTTGATCAGCGCTACAAAAAGAAGATCAAAGAAAGTGCAGGAGATCAAGCCCACCTTCAACCCCAGGCAAAAACAAGTTTTCATCTCTTCTGGGTTTGAGGTATGGAAGAACGAAGGCTTAACCAAGGACTCTAGTCCCAAGCATCCTACTTCAAGTCTAAGCCATCCTGGTAAGGAGAAGAAGGTTTAACCAATGTGCACCACTGCTGCACAGGCCGGACCATCCAACTCTAAAGGCAAGCTTCACCCTCAGAAGCATGCTGCATCATCCAAGAAGATGAAGATGGAGCTAGAAAAGGCTCAAGACAAACCTTCTCCTCAGGACAAGACTCTCAAAAGAAAGCCTATGAAATGTATCATGTGTGATGGTACAACTCATTATTCTAAGAATTGCATTTACAATCCTAAGAGTGCCGTCCACATGCACAAGAATAAGACTTCTAAGAAGAAAAAGAAAATAGCTTCGGAATGAAAATCTTTTTCCTTTAGAAGCATCAAGGTGACCCAGAATAAGATAGGTTGAAAACTATCTTCGAAAGCAAGTTTGATCTTGGAAGAAAGGAATGCTTCCGAAGCACTAAAGTATGCTGTAGTGCATGCAAAAGTTTCCGAACGTTCATTCTCCAAAACTTCCAAACTCATAAAAACTTCCAAAGTTTTGAAAGCCAAGTCTAATCTTCTAAAGATGGTATGGAAGATGAAGGAAGGCCATGTGACTGAAGTTTCTTCATCAACAACAGTCAAGGATCCCCTAAGCTTGCATATAGGATCAATGACTATTGAACTCTCTTCAGTTTATCTTGATAATCCTAAGACTAGCAAGACTTGGGTTTCCAAATGTAACTAATCATTTCTTTTTAAATGTAGGAACAACTTAAGACCAAAAGTAATGTATGGATCATTGATAGTGTTTGTTATAGGCACATGACTGGCAATGACTCTTTGCTTCAAAATATTGAAAAACATGATGAAGGGCCAGTTGCTTTTGGAGGTGAATCAGGAGGCTACATTACCGGAAGGGGCAGGGTCACAAACGGTAAGCTCAACATTGAAAAGGTAAACTTTGTCAAGGAGCTTGAGTACAATCTTTTGAGTGTGTCTTAATTTTGTGACCAGAGATATAACATGCTCTTTACTGAGCATGAGTGCATTGTTCTCAAACCCGAGGTGATCATTCCTCAAGAGCATATTTTTCTCAGAGCCCCCAGGAAAGGGAACATGTACAAGATGAATTTACAAGAAACCTCCCCTTCTAGAGAAGTTTCTTCCTTTCTATCTAAAGCAAATAGTGATAAGTCTTTCCTTTGGCATAAAAGAATGTGCCATGTAAAATTTAAGAACATGAATAAACTGATTAAGAATGATTTGGTAACTGAAATACCAAAAAAAGAGAGTTCACAAGTGATGATCATTGTGTTGCATGCCTGAAAGGAAAGCAACACAAATTGTCACACAAGCCAAAGGAAATAAACTTCATCTACTCCCCTTCACTTATTACATATAGATCTCTTTGGCCCCATAAGTGTAATGAGTTTAGGGAGAACTTCATACTATCTTGTGATCACAGATGATTTCACAAGATATACTTGGATCTTCTTTCTTAGAAGTAAGGATGAGACCCCTAAAATCTTGAAATCCTTCATTCTGAAAATTGAGAATCAATGTGACCATAAGGTTAGGATCATAAGATATGATCAAGGAACTAAATTTAAAAACCAAATATTTGATTCATTTATGATGAAAAGGGTATTTCAAGAAAATATAATACTCCTAAAACTCCTCAACAAAATGGTGTTGCTAAAAGGAGAAATATGACACTTATTGAGGCTACAAGAACCATGCTCTCTGACTCTAAACTACCTATCACCTTCTGGGCAGAGGAAGTCAACACTGCCTACTATATGTAGAATAAAGTTTTAGTAGTTAAAACTCATGGTAAGACACCTTATGAACTGTGGCACAAAAGGAGACCTTTCATTGGTTTCATCATGTCATTTAGATGTCCATGCACCATCTTGAATACCAAATATCACATAGCCAAGTTTGTTGAGAAGGAAGATGATAGAGATTTCATTGGATACTCTTCTTAGAACTAGAGTAGTCAAAGAGTCAGCCAATGTGACCTTCAATGAACACACTCTAAGTGTGAAAGGTTCTGGTCCTGATTGGCTATTTGATCTTGATTTAGTTATCAACTATTTTAACAAATCTTGTAAAGATGTTTCAGGAACAACATGTAATATATCTATAGAAGATCCTGATCCAAGATTTGAGCTGAGAAGACCGAATGATCAAATCTCTTTAGCACTAGTGGTAACAAGCACTGTAAGTGGAAATCCTGTCAGCACAAATATGACAAATTCTTTTGTTGATACATCTAAGGTGCCAACCAATTCCAGTAATAAGGCACAAAACTAAAATGAAGGGATCTCCAATGCAGGAGAAGATAAAGATGGTGAAAGTGATCAAGAATATCTTGATGCTGAAAACCACTCTACTGAAGACAAGATCAATGATGTTACACACTTTCCAGATCAAGTTACACTTGATGGGTGTGCTAATGTGGTAGGTGATACTCAATCACCAGATATAAATTTCTTAAATTTGGATCTATTAAAGCAACTTGCTATGATTCCTCAGCTAAGAATCCACAAGTCACATCCAACCGCAAACATCATTGGTGATGTTGAAAATGGGGTTTGAACAAGAGGACAGACCCATGATCAAAATATATGTCTACACTCTTGCTTCTTATTCCAGATTGAACCAATGAAAGTAGATGAAGCTTTAAGAGATGGAAGCTGGATTGAAGCAATGCAGGTGGAACTACTTCAATTTAAAAGACATGGTGTTTGGAACCTATGTCCTTTTCCTCCTTTGAAGATGCCAATAGGAACCAAATGGGTATTCATGAACAAGAAAGATGATAGAGAACTTATCGTCAAGAACAAGGCAAGACTGGTAGTCCAAGGGTACATTCCAGAGGAGGGGATTGACTACACAGATGTCTTTGCTCCTGTAGCAAGACTTTAAGCTGTAAGATATATTCCTTTCTTTTGTTGCGTCAAAGGATTTCAAGGTCTACCAACTGGTCAAAGTTAACACAAATGAATAATATGTTGATCTGTTCATAAAAACGTTTGATGAACAGAGATTTACATATCTCGTATCATCTATTGGGATGATTAACTTTGACTATATTTTCTTAAATAAATTTCAAATTTGTTTTTTAAAAGGTGTGTGTCTTTAGTGTTGTCTAAATTATCACTCATATAAGCCCTGTTACTCTTGGAAGAAATTTTTCAAAGTAAATATTCCTTAGAATTTTAAGAAGCATGGACAAATTTTCTGAAAGGAATTGATTTGACTTCGGAAGAAAATTATTTATTCAAATCTAATAACTACTTACTAAGGGATTTAACTTTGGAAGAAATTCTAATATATCTTCTGAAGCCTATCTGCTTCTAAGTACTTATATGTTTTGAATGGCAGTAGTCTTGGAAGTTTTATTTACTCCTTGAGTAAAACATCAGAAGCTTTATATCTTCAGAAACCAAATTTTTCTCGAAAGCAAAAGTTACTATTAAGTACATTTTCTTCCAAAGCAATTCTTCTCAAACTAAATATCTTTCAAAGTCAATTTAGCTTCGGAAGCTTTCTTTAAACTTCCGAAGATAAATTACCTTTGGAAGATTTTAAACTTCCGAGATAACTACTCTTTTGGGCACTTTTTCAGTGGTGCGATCGACATTCGGATTCCAAAGTTTATCTTTTCCAATAACTTTGTCTCAAATCCAAGCATATAAATAGCCTTTTCAACGGGTCTCACTCTTTCTTCTTTTTCTTCATTTGAATCTTTCAAGCCCTAAACCAGTCTACAAACCCTCGTTCTTTTTCTATTCTCTCTCCCAAAAAGCTTAAGAAATAGCCAACCCTAAACCCTAAAACCAGCTAGTAGCCTTCATCATGCATCTACACAGGCAACAAAACCAAGTTACTCTGTTATCTTCTGAAAAAGACCCTGGTTTGTTAGAGATTTGCAATTTTCTTTCACACCCCTCCTACCTTACCGCCCTTACCATTGACCCTCCACTCTATGAAGATCATTTTCTAAAGTTTTGCAGGACTTGCTAGGAAGTTATCATGGACGGTGAGAAGGCACTCTTGGCTTTAGCGCAGGGGAGGACAAATTTTATCCCTCCAGCCACCATAAACCAACATCTATAGTTGGATGATGAAGATGGTGAGCTGTCCTTCACCAAGGAGGAAGTCAATGGATCATTCCATCAGATAGGCTATGAAGGTGACTTCATAGTCAGAACCTTCAGGAAAGGAAAGGTATCTTAACAATAGAAATACCTCCTCCTGAGGAGCAAACCACTCCTACATAGTTCATGGAATGGTCCAGGGGATCAAGTTCAGGTACTCTCAATTTGTTGACACAAATTTACTTGCAAACTTGAATTCCATTGAATATTACATGTTCCTTAGATATGTCCACAACATACTCAACTGTGAACTGGGCCACAGTTGAGGGGAATAGGTAATATTCTCAAGTTGGGACAGATGAAGCCCGACATCTTTAAAATAATAAGGAAACCCACTATTGGTTTTTCGGGGTAGAAACAACCCTTGTCCCCAAAATGGTAGAGCAACCTCCTCAAGGTGAAGACTTGGCAATCCCAGCCCATGTTGAACCCACACCTTCTTCACCACCACCTACACAGCCTCAATTAACATCACCTACACTAAAAAAACCAAACGAACCCTTGCTTAGTCTATTCAGATTTAGTAGGCCCCCATATACACACTCATACATGAGCAAGTGGAAACAAGAGCTCCCACTTCTCCTGAGGAGCAAACCACTCCCATTCCTTCAAGTATCAGTGCAAAGGTTCCTCATGCTTAACTTGATGAGCTCATAACCCCAGCCTTAAGCCATCATCTTGAGTCTCAACACTCAGATGATTAACCTTTAGGGGAAAGCTACCATCCCTAGCCTTTAGATCTTAACCAACCAAGTCCCAGCCTTGAATTCTATGATGATAAAGACATGAGATTCAATGAGTACCATGAATCTCTCTACTCTTCCCCTACTCAAGGAGAGATTGGTGCTCCTGACATTCCCATGTTTAGCCCACATCATCCACCCATAACTGAGGTGGACTTCTTTGATCATGTTCAAAAGGTCCATGTTGAAGAGGCTTTCACTTCTATAAGTGATTACATCATTTAGACCTCAACCATGACAACCCAGCTTCTTGGCACTTCTTATGAAGCTGTCACAGAGCAGGGGAAATCCAAAAACCAAGAACAAACATCTGGTGGTGAGAGGGATAACTTTGGTTATGTACTCTCATCCCCCTATGATTTTTCTGATTACGTTGAGGGGAGCATGAAACAAAAGGAGCAAGAATTGACGGCTACATGCACATATTTTGTTTCAAAGGTTAGTCACTTAGAATCTCAGGTGGTTACGTTACAAAGGCAGGTACTCAATCAGCAACTTGAGATAACCAATCTCAAGGGTAAGCTAGCTGAGAGGCCTTCCAGACATGCTCAACCATGGTCACAAGAACCTATGGATGTAGTGTACCTAACCTCCAACTGACTTTGGCAAGTAAGTGGTGCTACCAAAAAGGGGGAGAAAGTTACTACAATCATAGAACATGGGAGCACTTCCCAGAGGATGGACATTGAGGATACACCACCCTCACTTATAATTGTCCAGATTCAACAACGTCGTCTGGCCTATATTAATGTGGATGCCATCTTTCAAAGCCTATTTGAGGAGGATTTTGTATCAAGGGCCATGTCACCTCCATCCAATCTTGCTGACAATCCAATCATAAGTGGGGGTATGACATTGAAAGAAGGGCCTTAGTGCTTTCTAGATTCCTGGGTCAATAAGAAATCTTCAACATCTACAACCTAGGATTCTATGAAAGCTTCCCTCTACCAATCCTGCGATTTGTCAACCCAAGTCAAAACGGACATGCTGACAGATTGGTAGAGAAGATTCAAAGAAGAGTATCTGAGGAGTTCAGAAGAAGAACAAGCATTTACAGACAAAGGCTACCAGGGAAAACAATTGGTCAACTGGATACTGAGTTGGACCCTAAGATTAGCTTTGAAGGGAAAGCCTCAGTTGAAGGCCCAGTTATGGACTCTATGAACCTTGAGATTCTTGCTCCTTCAGCACCAACCACTCTCAGTGAAATACTAGCTGGTGAAGGTGTCTCACAACCTCTCCCTAGCCAGAGCTCAAATGAAGAACAAGTGCATGAAGGTCAAAGCTCTCTCCTCCCTAAGTCACACAGGCCAGTGATTAACAAGGAAAAGAAGGTTCTATCTGTAGAGGATATTGAGGAGGAGAAAAGGGAGAGGAAGAGAAAAGCAAGGGAAGAAAGACAAAGAGAGAATCCTAGTTTCATGCAGGCTGCAATCAGGGTTGCGCAAACGCCAAACACTTAAGAAGATGAGTTAAGGGCAGCCAGATTGAACTACCTGAGAACTAGGAATTACAATATTAATGATCTCATCTCTTTTCCCTTGTATATATTGACTGAACTGGCTGACGCAGAGGTGTCTAGAGAGAGGAAGGAGGCTGAGGATGCTGCTTTGTTTCTGAAGAAGAAAGAAGAAAGAAAGAAAAGAAAACTATATCAAGCTCTTGTCCTCTCCCCAGTTCAAGAGGTGTCTGAGGTGGAAACTATGGTTGTAGACGGAGAAACATCAAGTAGGCAAAGAACTGGAAAGCCAGAAAATGATTACTTACTTGAGTGCCACAGGTTTCTACAAGGCAAAAGCTTTTGTCCCTTTATCTTATGATTATATAGAGTTCGAGTACCTTAAGCAGCTAGAGCAAAAAGTCATTAAAGGAAGAAATGCTACTAAGAGAAAGATGAGGGAGGAAGCTGAAAAATCAAGGGCCACCATCAAAGCCAACAAGAAGAAGTCAGATGACAGACAAAAGATGGTGAGCTTCTTGAAGCTATATGGTTTTTCTAGAAGAAGGCTTCGTTCTATATCTCTATCCATAATTAATGGGCACATCAGGGTGATCAAGAAGAAGAACAAAAGGGGTGATCTTCAAGACATGCACTCTTCTCCAAGTCAAGCTGAACCTGAAGCTAAGGTCAAGGTTCAACCCAAACAGATAACAAAACCAAGACCTACTGCTAATCCATAGCCAGCTTCATCTTCTAAACCACAGCAAGGTCCAAAACCTTCTTCTAAACATGTGAAGGAGAAGGACCAAACTGAGAAGGAAAAAGAAAGAAAAGGTGATCAAGACCAACCTTCTCAATCAATGTATAGAAAGAGGAAAAGGATGGCCATCAGAAGAGACTTGAAGTCAAGAAAGAAGAAGAAGTCTAAAGCATCCACCTCTACACCTCAGGATGAGTCAGAACATTCTAAGGGTCAACAAAAAGAGGTTGCTCAACTAACTCCCTTATATGTAAAGCCTCTAGCTGCTAAGAGACCCATCATGTCTTTGGTGTATGCTCCAAACCCGGACAGATGTTATGTCACAAGAGATCAAGGAGGTCAGCAAATACTCTTCTAGCAAAACATACTTGACCTGCCTAAGCATAATCTCTTGGACATGAAGAGATACTATGAAAGCCTAAAAAATCCTGACCAGCAAATGAAGAAAGGAATGGCTATGATTCTGATGGCTTTAATCAAGTAGAAGATCCAAACTCATAGTAATCTTTAAGTTTTGGTAGCATCAGCCTAGGGGGAGTTTGTAAGATCAAAATGATTATCTTAAAGGCTGATGCTAACCAAAGATCTCTTAGCATGCATTGAAGTACAAGGAAGGATGTACTTCGGAAGATTTGACTATGTACAAAGAAAAATAACTAAGTGTCAGATCTTTCGAAGCCAAAGACAGAAATCTTCTGAAGGCAAAGTGAAGTCTTCTGAAGCGTAAAGACAAAGTCTTCCAAAGCTTGAAGAATTAACTCTTCAGAAGACTAAGAAGACCTGAAATACTTTTGACAAAAGCAGAAGACCTTTCCACTGTCAGCTCTGAAGACTCGCCAACTTTTATAAGTTAGTGATTATCTTTTTACTTTTGTTAACTGTAAAATACGGTCTCCTTTATGTAATTTCTTACTTTCATACTTTTATCCTTATTGTATTACAATAGGATGTGAGCTATGGCCTATCATAGTCACAAGTCAAAAGGCAATCTTCCTTTTGATTCTACAATAATCTTGTTGACTAGATTAGTGTCCAGCTGGCATTTAAAGTATGGCTGGTTTTTAGGTTATAGTATAAAGTATCTCATGTATCAGTCTTAGGAAAAAGAAGCTTTGTAATACTTGTAAACACTTGAGAGCAATATACAACATCCTTGAAAACCAATCTTTCTATTCTTGAGTGTTCTTACTTGTTTGTTCATTGTTTCACTACTTGGTTTCCTATTTGATCTAGTAAGTGCATTTAGTTGATAATCTCTAATTGTGAAACTGTTGTTTGAACCATAACCGGTCCTGCATACTTCACCTTTGTTATTTTCTTACCCATGTTTTTGAAAAAAATTGGTTTGTAACAAATCCACATTTTGGTGTGTTTGAGTTGGATTATCAGACTCACACTCAATCAATTTTATTGAATCTAAAGATGAATTAGAGAACTTACCTTATTGAGGCGATGGATCCTTCAACCCACTTGGACCGGCTCTACTTGAGCCCTTGTTTCCACCCAATAGCTTCACGTGACAATCCTTCTTCTTGTGACCTATCTTAACACATCTCCAACATGCTTCATTAAGTTTCTTTTTTGGTTTTTGAGAGCCACCTTTTGGCTTCCTCTTCTTTTCATTAGATTGATTTTCTTTTTTGCACTTACCCTTTTTTTCAACCAAGTTAACCAAGTTTTGACCCATTTCAATTTGCACTTTTAATTTCCCGGATTCTTGGATCCTAAGAAATTCTTCAATCCTAATATGGCTACCCAATTGAAACAAACTTAACTCCTCTTTTGGTGTTTCAAGGTATGCTTAAAATCCTTCCATAGTGGGGTAATTTGTCTATGATGGTAGAGACTGCAATTGACTCTTCCATGTGCATCTTATGTTGTTCAAATGGGCCAAGAATATATTGCAACTCATTAAATTGATCCTGAATTGGCCTATTATCTGCCATCTTGTAAGAATTGAAATTACTTACATGAAACTTTTTACTAGATGCATCTTCTGCCATATATTTGATTTCCAAAGAGTCCCACAAATTCTTTGCAAACTCGACATTTTGATAAACATCAAAGAGTACATCACCCATCCCATTTAATATATCCAAGACATATGTAGGCATCATTTTCCCACTTCAATCATCTTTTCTGTTGATCTAGAGTTTCCTATTCAGTCACCTCAGGATTGAAGTGGTCAGGACATACACTATTATCAAAGTTGTTAAGAGAAAATGCATTTTTTATTCCATCTTCTAAAAGTTGCCCCAAAAAATTTTCAAGTTTTGAGAGCTTGCTAGACATATTCTTAATTGATTCCCCCGTACTATATGAATTGAATTGATGATTTAATTTCAAAAATGATTTTGGTTAGAAATTCAATCCACTGTCATGTAGTGATTGATTAACAATCGAAATTAATTCTTTGGATCTATTAAGTCAACTAGTGATTGATAAACAATCTAAGTTAATTCTTTGTATCAATTAAGTCTACTGTTGAAAGTTTTCATATAATCTTTGTTGAATATTGAAATTGTTTCTTTTCAAACCTTGATTTTCAAATAATTTAATCAAACTTTGCTTCAGTTAATACTCCCTTTGACTTTTGATCCATTACACACAATAGTGTGTTAATAATTCACAATATTCAACCAGATGGACAGTTGGAATCGAAAGTTATAAACTATTTAAGCATCAATCCAGTCGAATCAATTTTGATTATTTACACGATTAAAACCAGGAAAACAAATTTGCTATAACTAATACCAAACAATGGTTTAATCTTTATTAAAATTATGAAGGGAAAATTAACACCAAATTCATCAAACCCTAATTTGATAAATAACTTGAAATTGAAATTAAATCACTAGGATGTTCTTGAAATCGATTACTCTTTCAGATTAAACCATTTTTTCACTTACAATTAATTTAATCGGATAAGATCAAGAAGTTAAAAAAAGAATCTGAATTGAAGTGATGATGTTTTTGTGTCTTGAGAGTGCTCTCTGTTTTTCTCGGTAGATTGTTTGTGAAAAATTGAATTCTCATAACCCCCACAAAGTGTTGATCAAAACTTAAAACCAAATATACTTATTCACTATATACCCATTTAGTTTATTTCATATTTTATAATTAACCTAAATCTTAACTAATAGATTTAATTAAAAAAATAGTATAACATGAATATGTATATTTATTTACAAGCCAATATTAATAAAATTCCAACATTCCTTTGATACAGAAAATCAGTCGAATGAATAGTCAAAATTAGTGTTTTAATTGAATAATAATGGACTTCATATTCATTTGTATCATTAGTTTACTATGGTTGTAAATATCGCTAGCCATTAGAGTGTGGGATGCCGACTAGGGTTGACCGGTTTGTTAGGATTTTGAAGAATTGTACGTGTTTTGATTTGGTCATTAGTTTGTTCCTGTTATTATGTTTGCATGTTATGTTCCCGTTAGAGTCTTGTAAGGCTTATAAAGCTAGTTCTATTAATTGAATAAAGGATCACAAGGAATTTAGTCATGGAAAATTTGCTTCGATCCAAAGAATACTGGAATTTTGTTTCTCGTAGTTTCACAAAGCCTTGTGAAGGAGATCAGGTCTCAGACGCTAGACGGAAGGAGCTCACAGACTTAGTCTTATCTATGTTAAGCTTCAGAACTATCTATTCTACTCGATAGATAATAACACCTTGAAAAGCATGACTATATTGGATACTACGAATCAACTATGGGATGCTATGAAGGTCAAGTATGAGGGTAATGCCAAGGTGCAGAGAGCTCAGCTATGGCATGAAAAGCGACTAGCTGTTTGGGCGAAGTGATGAACTTTTCCAACAAAATGAGAAATTGTTGTAAGGAAGCCAGATGTGCAGATTGTGGAGAAGATTCCTTGGATCTTGCAGATCAACTTTATAAGAAATACTCTTAGAGGCTGATGCAACCAAAGAACAACCAAGATCTCTCAGCATGCAAAACTGAAGTACATGGAAGCTACTTCGGAAGATTTGATACTATTCAGTGAATTATGCTAAGTATTAAATCTTTCGAAGCCAAAAGACCATATCTCTCAAAGCCAAAGATGAAGTCTTCCGAAGCTTCAAAGACAAAGTCTTCCAAAACCAAAGACTGATTTCTTCCGAAGACAGAGAAGACATGCTTTCTCTGAATCACCTTTTGACAAAACCTGAATAACTTTCCGCAGCCACTCTAAAGACTCACCAACTTATATGAGTCGGTGAAAAGTCCATGCTTTTGTTAACTATAGATTACGGTCTTTTGTCTGTAACTTTCCAACTATGTACTTTTATCCTTTTTGTACTAGATAAGGATGTGAGCTATGGCATGTCATAGTCACTAGTCAAAAGGCAATCTGCCTTTTAACTCTACATTAATCTTGTTGTCTAGATTAGTATATCCAGCTGGCCTTCAAAGTATGGCCGGCTGTAGGATGTAGTATAAAGTTCTCAAGCACTTGTATCTTTATGTATGCTTTGCAACACTTGTAAGAACTTAAGAGCAATATACATCATTCTTGAAAACCATATTTGAGTGTTCTTGTTCTTGCTCTTTTACTTGTGTTCTTTGTATCATCTAACTAGTTCCCCATTTGATCTGCTAAGTGTTTCATATCTCTCCACCTTCTGAAACTGTTACATTGACCAACCTTTACCGGTCCTGCAATTGGTATCAGAGCATTTCAGGCTCTTGATTGTAAGATTTCACCATTTTTGATGACTTCAGTTTCACAAAACACTTAACAACTCAAATGGAACCTCTTGCTAAAGCTGATATGGATACCAGTACTATGACAAAGTCTCCACTGATCACTCCTAATGACTTTGATACTTGGTGCCAATGTATGGAAGGGTTCATCAAGTCTCAAGATAGCAGGATGTGGAGATCTGTGGTCGAAGGATGTCACACCCCAACCTTAATGGCGGAAACGTTGAGATGTGAGGGTTAAGATTGTTCATGCCACACAACGCTAATTTAAAATGACAATATTATTAAAACTCAATATTCAAGACATACATTTAAGAAATAGAATATGTTCCAAAACATAGAAATTTCAACATTCAATGATAACAAATGCATTTTTATTTTATTCTAGGTCCAGTCCTAGATGTGACATTGTCTTCATAGCAAGCTAAGCATTATCATTTCCTGAAACATGTTAAAAATAAAAGGGTCAACATAATGTTGGTGAGTTTTCTATAGTTTTCTTACATAAATATATATATATAAAAGATGGTAATTCATGTCATAGGTTATTGAATAAAGTAACTAGGGATGGATGAACAAATGTAACAATCAAACCTTGACAGATTACAAGATTACAAGATTACAAGATTACAAGATTAAACGATTAGCTAAGTGTACTTGGATTAACCAAGTAGGCTTGTCAGGCCCATAGATCTATGACGTCGCCAGGCTAGTAATAGTTAATGATTGTACATATAATAGTCATCACATGGTAATTTCTAAAGTTCAACTAACCACGACAAATAAGATGAATTACCCAAGTGTTTATAAGATTCAAACGAGTTTACAAGTGCAATTATCATAAAGTTAACATGTTTCACCCCAAAGTGTGAAAATATATAAAAGGGGTATAGAAAAACTCACATGATAATAAAGGATGCATAAATAATAAGTCTTGTATATAATGCCGAGGATTCGTTAACGTTCACCTAAACGAAACGTCGTATTAAGTTAATCATGGTGATTTTGGTACTACATTTATAAACCAGTTGTTCATGATTTTCATGTTTATTACATAGATGCAATTTATTATTATTATGGTAATTAAAGAATTTAAATAAGGATTTTAGTGATTGACACTATTAATGAAAGTTAAACTTTTATTTTCAAAGAATTATTATCTACTATTTGATAAGAATTAAATTTGTAGATTTTAAAATGATTAAAATTATATTAATTATAATAAGTGTATATTTTAATTATGTACATATGTTTATTTTCATAGATATAACTAAATTTATAACTATATTTTTATGAGAATAAAGAATTTATTAGATCGAATTTATTAAATAAGATTTATTACAAATCTTGAAATTAATAATAAATGATATTTATAACAAAATTTTAAAATGTAAAAATAAAAGAAATAAAATTTTCTAAGAAAAATATTAAAGAAAATGATATTATATATTTAGTGATTAAAATAAATTTTTAAATGGCTATTTATAAATTTTAGGTATTTTTCAGAATTTTTAATTTGCTCAAAATGCTTTTAAAAAAATATGGCAGCTGTCCGGGATCGAACCCGGGACCTCCTGCCCATACTGTGGCTGTTAAACTGGTTGGGCTAAGCCCAATTTTATGGTAAAACCAGAAAATATAATTTAAAAACTCTTTTTAGCAAAATCCTCAAATTGGGTTCAAGAACCCTAATTATCAATTCGATCAATTTGGACATGAATCCATTGTTTAAACTCAAATTAACCATGGGGCTTTTGTTCCTCATGTAAACTCGAATCAAGATATACTTTTAATTACCTGTTTTGATGTTGAATTCGTTTATTAATGTTCGAACAGAGCTGCGACAATGTTCTTGAATCAAGCGTTTGTTGTGCGTGTGTTTTGGTGAAATTGCGGCACAGGCAGTGAAAAGAAGATGTAGAGAGCATTTGCCCTCTAATTTATAGGTTCAATTCGACCGTTTGAACATCCAACGAGTTCACTTTGTTCTCGGTTGTTTCAGGTTGAAGTTAAGTGCGATTAAGTCTGTTACAGGTGAAATTGATGTCACCAATAACTTCGAAATGATTAGGGGAACGTTTATAGCCGTTTAATTGAATTGTTATTATGATTTAGGTGTGAAACGGCCTTGTAATCCGATGATGTTCGGTTTCGAGTTTGATGACTTCCAAAACCCCATTTAAAATTCGATTAAAGATCATTCACGAGTTCGAAACTGATGTTCAGGTGTAAGAGATGGTTTAATTTGATTGAAACTGATGAATTTCGAGGATTTTGGGGGTTGCCGGAGCCGACCGGAGATGTGGCCGGAGTTGGCCGGGAAATCGGGGCCGATTGGGGTTGGGTTTTAAAATTTACACATTCAGTCCCTGCGGTTCTTGTTTTGTCATTTATAACCAAAGTTTAAGTTTCAATTTAAATAAATTATAGTTTAGTCCCTGTAATTTATATTTTTGTTATTTTATGTACAAATTATTTATTTACAAGTCTTTAATTTATAAAATTTTATTTTTCTTTTATTAATAGTAATTTTAATGCTTATTAAAATTATTTACCATTATTTTATCATTTTATTATTATTATTATTATTATTATTCCATTATTTAATTATAAATAATTCCAAAAATTTACAAATAAGACCTCGTACTTGCATTAATAACAAAACAAGCCCTTACAAGAGATAACGACGTTAAATCAAACGTTAAATAAAAATACGAGAGGTTACAGTCTCCCAAACTTTAAGGATTTTCGTCCCGAAATTAAAGACAAGGCTAAACAAAAAGATAGGGATATTTCTTATTCATGTAATCCTCGCGTTCCCAAGTGAATTCAGCTCCACGTTTGTTTTCCCAACGGACTTTGACGATCGGTGTGGTAGATGTACGGGTCTTCTTTAACGTTCGATCCATAATCTCAACAGGCTTCTCAACGAAATGCAACGACTCGTCAATTTGGATTTCCTCCAAAGGAACATGCAAACTTTCATCGGCTAGGCATTTCCTCAGGTTTAAGACATGGAAGACAGGATGAACCCCGCTAAGTTCGGAAGGTAGTTCCAGTTTTTAAGCCACTTTCCCAATTCTTTTCAGAATCTTGAAAGGTCCTACAAAACGAGGGGCTAACTTACCCTTCATCCCAAAGCGAATAACACCCTTCCATGGAGAGACCTTAAGAAGAACCATGTCGTTGACTTGAAACTCCAATGGTTTTCGTCTCTTATCGGCGTAACTCTTTTGACGACTTCTAGCCACCTCAAGGTTACTTCGGATTCTGGAGACTTTGTCGGTCGTTTCTTGTATGAGTTTTGGACCAGTGATGAAATTCTCACCAATGTCAGTCCAACAGATCGGAGAATGACATTTACAACCATATAAAGCCTCGAATGGTGCCATCTTGATAACTATTGTTATACGAAAATTCCGCTAACGGCAGATGCGTATCCCAGTCACCACCAAAATCAAGGACATAAAGACGCAGCAAGTCCTCAAGGGTTTGGATTGTTCGCTCGGTTTAGCCGTCCGTTTGGGGATGGTAAGCCGTGCTCAAATCCAGTTGGGTGCCCAAAAGTTCTTGCATCGAAGACCAGAAATGCGAAGTAAAACGGGCATCACGATCGGAGATTGTGCAACGGCACACCATGACGACTCACAATTTCATCGATGTAGATACGAGCCAATCTTGAAACCTTGTAAGTATCTCGTATTGGTATGAAATGTTCCGTTTTGGTCAAACAGTCAACAATCACCCATATGCTATTATGGCCACGAGAGGTACGTGGAGACTTGGTTACAAAATCCATGGCTATATGCTCCCATTTCCACATAGGGATTTCGGGTTGTTCAAGTAACCCACTAGGTCATTGATGTTCGGCTTTGACTCTTGCACATGTGAGGCACTTGGAAACATAAGATGCGATATCTTTCTTCATTCCCGGCCACCAATATTGGCCACGCAGATCCATGTACATTTTTTCAGACCCGGGATGAATAGAATATCGGGTTTGATGAGCTTCGTTCATAATGAAGTGACGGAGATTATCGCGATTCGGAATCCAGAGTCGGTTCAAGAAATACAACATGCCGTTCGGTTTTGTCTCTAGTTGTGACCGAACGTTAAACACCAGATCGTCATCTTTCCCTTCCTCAGTTAACACCGCTTGTTGAGCCTCGCGGATGCAAAACTCGAGATCACTATCAATCCTTATGTTTTGAAGCATGATAGTGGCCACGTTAACATCCACATGAATCTCGGTGTCAAATTCTCCTAACGTGTCAAACCATTGTCTTCGATCTCGGATTTCTTGAAGCGAGACAGTCTTGTTGTGAATCTTTCGACTCAGCGCGTCGGCTACAACATTCGCCTTTCCAGGATGATAGCGAATGTCGCAGTCGTAGTCGCTAATTAGTTCAACCCAATGTCTTTGTATCATGTTGAGATCCTTTTGATTAAACACGTGTTGAAGGCTCTTGTGATCGGTGTAGACTATGCATTGCGTTCCATAGAGATAATGTTGCCAAATCTTCAAAGCAAATACTACGGCACCAAGTTCAAGATCATGAGTTGTGTATTTCACTTCATGAACCTTCAATTGTCTTGACGCGTAAGCTATGACCTTACCTCGTTGCATGAGAACGCAACCAAGACCTTGACTAGACGCGTCGTAATATACAATGAAGTCATCATTTCTAGGGAAGGGTTAGGATAGGAGCATTACACAGTTTGTGTTTCAATGTCTCGAACGCATCTTCTTGTTCGGGCCCCCACTCAAAAAGTCTATTCTTTTGAGTTAGCGCCGTAAGCGGTTTCGCAATCTTCAAAAAGTTTGCAATGAACCTACGGTAATAACCCTCTAAACCCAGAAAAGAACGAACCTCGGTTGGGGTCGTGGGAACACACCAATTCTTCACGGCTTCTATCTTTGCAGGATCAACGTGAATTCCTTGGCTATTCACCACATGTCCTAAGAATTGGACTTCTTCAAGCCAAAATTCGCACTTGGAGAACTTGGCATATAATTGTTCCTTCTTCAAAAGATCGAGGACTTGACGTAGGTGCGACTCGTGATCGGTCTTTGTCTTGGAATAGATGAGAATGTCATCAATAAACACGATCACGAATTTATCCAAATACGGTTTACATACCCGGTTCATGAGATCCATGAAGACAGCAGGTGCATTAGTCAAGCCAAAAGGCATAACCATGAACTCATAATGTCCATATCGAGTACGAAACGCAGTCTTTGGAATATCATTGTCGTGAACACGTAATTGATGATATCCAGAACGTAGATCGATCTTCGAGAATTGTGTAGCTCCTTGAAGTTGATCGAAGAGATCATCAATTCGAGGAAGAGGATATCGGTTCTTGATAGTGAGCTTGTTGAGTTCCCGGTAGTCGATGCACATACGGAAAGAACCATCTTTCTTCTTCACAAATAGCACGGGTGCACTCCATGGTGAAGAGCTAGGTCGAATGAATCCCTTATCGGTCAACTCTTGCAGTTGACTAGCTAGTTCTTGCATTTCAGACGGTGCAAGACGATAAGGCGACTTAGCCACGGGATTTGCACCAGGAATCAGGTCGATTTTGAACTCAACTTCTCGCACGGGAGGTAACCCACTAAGATCCTCAGGAAACACCTCGGGAAAATCCCGCACGACAGGTATATCTTTCAGTTCTTTACCCTTGGCTTTCGTGTTGACTACGTAAGCCATGAAAACTACGTAGTTTTTACTTAAGCACTTGCGGGCCTTGATACAAGACATGAGTTTGAGTCTTTGGGATGATCTATCCCCAAAAACTTTTAAGGTATCACCCGATGGTAAAGGAATTCGAATGCACTTCTCAAAGCATATAATTTCCGCGTGTTGCTTCGCTAACCAATCCATGCCGATAATAACATCAAAGCTCCCTAGTTGCATAGGAATAAGGTCGATAAGAAAATCATGCTCATTAAGACTTAAGGTGCAATCGCGTATCACGACGCCGACTTCGACAGACTTGCCATCGGCTACTTCGACCGTAAAAGATCTCTCTAAATTAGAACATGGATTGGAAAGAATAGGCTCGAACTCTAAAGACACGAAACTCTTATCCGCACCCGAATCAAACAGTACAGAAGCATAACGACTATTTACAAGATACATACCTGCTCAAATAATAACCTATTATTGGCATAATGAACTCAGGTAGGGATTTTACAAGACAAAAGAACAATTAAAAAAATTAATGACGTACCATTCACCATGTCGTTATTGGCTTGAGCTTGGTTGGCATTGATGTTGAATGCCCTTCCACGAGCCTGTGGCACATTTCCCACATTGCGGGGGCATTGTGGACGGACATGACCCGGTTCGCCACAGTTGTAGCAGACTCGGTTTGCAGCCAACGCCGTATTATTAGGAGCACGAAGGCAAGTAGCCACCAGATGCCCATACTTCCCGCACAACGAGCAAACTCGGCAAGGAGTGTTACTCGCGTGATCGTACTTGCAAGTATTGCACATCGGGTGCGGCCTAGTATAAGCCCTCGCCACGGGGGCTTGATTTGCAACGACAGCTTGCCTTTGAGGGGCATTTGGTGCTGTCACCGCGTAATTACGAGCTGGTGTGAACTTGCGCTTCTTGCCTTTGAAAGAGGACTCGACCTTCACCTCCTTTGTAGCCTCGGGAGTCACCTTCACAGCAGTCTTGGCACCTTTCACCGTCAAAGTACCAGTTCTAATATGGTTTTCAGTGAGCTGGGAGGTGATATTAATCACCTCCTCCAAAGTTGTGGGCCTACTACCCACCACGACATCTTGAATTTCAGGTGGTACCCCCTTAATAAACTTCTCGATGTTGCGGGGAACAGTATCCACCATGTGAGGTAGGAGCATGCTCAACTCATGATGCCGGGTGGAATAAGCCAAATGATTCCCGCTATCCTGTTTGAGGTTCCAGAGTTCTTCCTCCAGCTTTTGCAATTCACTCCTCGGGCAGAACTTTTGGATCATTATGTCCTTAAATTCTTCCCAAGGCAACGCCAAGGCAACTTCAGTTCCTCGGTTCCATTTCTCACTATTCCACCAAGTGAGTGCCCTTTGTTGAAGGACACTTGCAGCATATCGGACCTTGAGTTCATCAGGACATTCGCTGACGATAAACGTATTTTCCATACTTTCGAACCACTCGAGAAGTCCAGTGGCTCCTTCCTTTCCACTAAAGCTAGTGGGTTTGCACGAGTGGAAGTGCTTGAATGTACAAGTACGACTATTCCCACCTTGGTTGTTGCTATTTTCCCCTTGACCATTGTTGTCACCACTACCATTGTTTCCATTGGCGTTGTTGCTGTTGTTGGCCATTAGGGTGCTGCTAAGTTCAGCAACCATCGTTGGAAGTACAACGGCCATTTGCCGGGTGATCATTGCAGCGAGTTTGCGGTCGGAGGTAGTATGTTTTCCATGATGACGAGACATTCTATAAGATAGAAATAAAGAAAAATATTAGTATTTGGAGATAAACAGTTCAAAGAAAACAGGAGTTTTAGATAATTTATATTCAGCCAGGATGGTTCCATTTGGTATCACATAGCCAATAGGAACATGAACACGTCGAGGTGACTTAATCCCAATTACCTCGAGGATGATGTGTATGTTGACCATAATTTAGCACTCATCCCAGAAATCCCCAGGTAAGCATGACAGGTCTCGCAATGAGATTTATACGAAATGCTTGCCTTAGCCCGAGGGCCTTTTTCCAGGAAATCCAGAATACAGGTGTTTATGTGTCACACACTTCCCTATAGGCCACCAGAATTTAAAACCTTGATGAGATTTTCAAGATTTAGACATATCGTCTAAGAAATTTTCTCCACTCAATAAAATGCATAGTTTTCCTCACGTAGTCAAGAATGAGATTTAGAAAAGATTAGACACGGTAGAAACGTAGAGGCATAAGAAGAGGATTAGAAAGTTGGGGTTACAAGGTTCAAGGCATATTCCTAAGGCACTATTTTCTAAATGTCAGCAAATAGCACATAAAGGAATTTGTCTTGCATCAAGATAGACATATAAGCATACTTACAAGATTATAGCAATTGTCAAGTAAAGGGTCCCTAGTTTAACCATAGTCTAGGCCACCATTTCTAATAACCTAAATCCCTATAGTTATGGGCTCTGATACCAATCTGTCACACCCCAACCTTAACGGCGGAAACGTCAAGATGTGAGGGTTAAGATTGTTCATGCCACACAATGCTAATTTAAAATGACAATATTATTAAAACTCAATATTCAAGACATACATTTAAGAAATAGAATATGTTCCAAAACATAGAAATTTCAACGTTCAATGATAACAAATACATTTTTATTTTATTCTAGGTCCAGTCCTAGATGTGACATTGTCTTCATAGCAAGCTAAGCATTATTATTTCCTAAAACATGTTAAAAGTAAAAGAGTCAACATAATATTGGTGAGTTTTCTATAGTTTTCTTACATAAATATATATATATAAAAGATGTTAATTCATGTCATAGGTTATTGAATAAAGTAACTAGGAATGGATGAACAAATATAACAATCAAACCTTGACAGATTACAAGATTACAAGATTACAAGATTAAACGATTAGCTAAGTGTACTTGGATTAACCAAGTAGGCTTGTCAGGCCCATAGATCTATGACGTCACCAGGCTAGCAATAGTTAATGATTGTACATATAATTGTCATCACATGGTAATTACTAAAGTTCAACTAACCACGAAAAATAAGATGAATTACCCAAGTGTTTACAAGAATCAAACGAGTTTACAAGTGAAATTATCATAAAGTTAATATGTTTCACCCTAAAGTGTGAAAATCTATAAAAGGGGTATAGAAAAACTCACATGATAATAAAGGATGCACAAATAATAAGTCTTGTATATAATGCCGAGGATTCGTTAACGTTCACCTAAACGAAACGTCGTATTAAGTTAATCATGGTGATTTTGGTACTACATTTATAAACTAGTTGTTCATGATTTTCATGTTTATTACATAGATGCAATTTATTATTATTATGGTAATTAAAGAATTCAAATAAGGATTTTAGTGATTGACACTATTAATGAAAGTTAAACTTTTATTTCAAAGAATTATTATCTATTATTTGATAAGAATTAAATTTGTAGATTTTAAAATGATTAAAATTATATTAATTATAATAAGTGTACATTTTAATTATGTACATATGTTTATTTTCATAGATATAACTAAATTTATAACTATATTTTTATGACAATAAAGAATTTACTAGATCGAGTTTATTAAATAAGATTTATTACAAATCTTGAAATTAATAATAAATGATATTTATAACAAAATTTTAAAATGTAAAAATAAAAGAAATAAAATTTTCTAAGAAAAATATTAAAGAAAATGATATTATATATTTTCTAATTAAAATAACTTTTTAAATGGCTATTTATAATTTTTAGGTATTTTTCAGAATTTTTAATTTGCTCAAAATGCTTTTAAAAAAATATGGCAGGTGCCCGGGATCGAACCCGGGACCTCCTGCCCATACTGTGGGTGTTAAACCGATTGGGCTAAGCCCAATTTTATGGTAAAACCACAAAATAAAATTTAAAAACTCTTTTTAGCAAAATCCCCAAATTGGGTTCAAGAACCCTAATTATCAATTCGATCAATTTGGACATGAATCCGTTGTTTAAACTCAAATTAACCATGGGGCTTTTGTTCCTCATGTAAACTCGAATCAAGATATACTTTTAATTACCTGTTTTGATGTTGAATTCGTCTATTAATGTTCGAACAGAGCTGCGACTATGTTCTTGAATCAAGCGTTTGTTGTGCGTGTGTTTTGGTGAAATTGCGGCACAGGCAGTGAAAAGAAGATGTAGAGAGCATTTGCCCTCTAATTTATAGGTTCAATTCGACCGTTTGAACATTTACGAGTTCACTTTGTTCTCGGTTGTTTCAGGTTGAAGTTAAGTGCGATTAAGTCTGTTACAGGTGAAATTGATGTCACCAATAACTTCGAAATGATTAGGGGAACGTTTATAGCCGTTTAATTGAATTGTTATTATGATTTAGGTGTGAAACGACCCTGTAATCCGATGATGTTCGGTTTTGTGTTTGATGACTTCCAAAACCCCATTTAAAATTCGATTAAAGATCATTCACGAGTTCGAAACTCATGTTCAGGTGTAAGAGATGGTTTAATTTGATTGAAACTGATGAATTTCGAGGATTTTAGGGGTGGCCGGAGCCGACCGGAGATGTGGCCGGAGTTGGCCGGGAAATCGGGGCCGATTGGGGTTGGGTTTTAAAATTTACACATTCAGTCCCTACGGTTCTTGTTTTCTCATTTAAAACCAAAGTTTAATTTTCAATTTAAATAAATTACAGTTTAGTCCCTGTAATTTATATTTTTGTTATTTTATGTACAAATCATTTATTTACAAGTCTTTAATTTATAAAATTTTATTTTTCTTTTATTAATAGTAATTTTAATACTTATTAAAATTATTTACCATTATTTTATCATTTTATTATTATTATTATTATTATTATTCCATTATTTAATTATAAATAATTCCAAAAATTTACAAATAAGACCTCGTACTTGCATTAATAACAAAACAAGCCCTTACAAGAGATAACGACGTTAAATCAAACGTTAAATAAAAATACGAGAGGTTACAAAGGACCTCACATCTCAAGCACATCTTCAACCATTGCTGGAGGTGGGATGATACCAAAGGAAAAGGCTGACTACTCTGAAGAAGACCGGAAGAAGATTGATGTAGATCAGAAAGCCACGACCGCCCTCCAAACTACTCTTCTTAACTCTATATACAGAGGCTTCAAGAAGTGGAAGACTGCTAAGCAGCTCTGGGATGCACTAAAGCTCATGTATGAGGGGTCTAAGGAAGCCAAAGAGAACAAGAAATACCTCATAAAGCAGCAGGTTGAGAACTTCACCTACATGACAGGTGAAACCATGACTCGACAATACTTCAGGTGTGTTGAGATTGTGGACACTCTAATTGATGTTGGAGTAAAACTTAAGAATAGACACATAGTGAGAAATTTCATGTTCTCTCTTCCCAGACAATGGACTCACTATTGTGTGGCCATCAAGAGAACTGAAAACCTCTCTACCCTTACTCTCATAGAGCTGTATGGTATCCTTAGTGGCTACCAGATGGAGATGAACATGCAAAATCCATCAAACAGCTCTTCCAACAATTAGCAGAGTTCAGCCCTTCATATGGTTGAAAGGGATAGCATAGAACCACAACATCATCTTATATGCTTCCATAAAAACTCACAAAAGGGTACTTTCATCACCTTCCCCGAGACACCAAGGGAGAGCTACAGCCAAGGAAGCCCATTCCAAGAGACAGGCTCTACACAAGCCTTTGTGTCTACTGATGAAAGTTATGGCAACTTTCACTTCACTCTTGAAGACTTGGACCATATCTATCCAGATGATCTGGAGTACATGGAGATAGTCCAGCAGATGGCTCTTCTCACTCACAAGACCAAAAAGTTCTATAAGAGGACAGGGAGTAAGTTCCCCAGCAATGTGGCCAGTGGAAAGTTTGGACTAGACAAAAGCAAAGTGAAGTATTACAACTGTAACCAGATGGGCCACTTTGCTAGAGAGTGCAAGTTACCAAGGACAAATGGCGGCCAAGCACAAACCAGACCAAACTACATTGATGCAGCTCCAAGATTTAAGAAGCCAAGCCAACCCAAACAACATGCTGTAGTTGCTGTTGAAGAAGGAGGCTTTGACTTGAGCTTTCAGGTGGAAGATGCCTCTCCAAACCAAGCACTGATGGCTGATCATGAAGAAGCTAAGGTATTAGAACATCTCTATACCCCTAAATGCATTGCTAAAGTTAACATGTATAGGTCCTATAATTTGGAAGTGAGATCTGACCTTGAGCCCTTAAATATTTTAAAAGCTGATTTTTAAAAGAGCTGAAAATGACTATAAACTTAAAATAGAAGATTTAGAGAAAACCATTTCAACTCTTAAGTATGAGCATACAAATTATAGGACTCAGATCAAGGATCTCATTGCTAAATTGATTGAATGCCTGTCAAGATGAGCTGCCCTTCATTGATCCTATCCAAGAGAAGGATGAAGATGAAAAGAAGATGGTGAAGGATGAACCTAAGATGAGTGACAAGGGTTATCCTAAGAAGGGACACCATTCTCCTGGAGAGAATAATAAATCAAGGATGACCAAGTCTGCAAGGAAGAACTTGATCAGGGCTGCTAAAAGAAAATCCAAGAAAGCCCAAGAGATCAAGGCCACCTTCAACTCCAAGCAAAAGCAAGTTTTATCTCTATTGGATTTAAAGTGGTAAAGGCTAAAGACTCAACTATGGATTCTAGTACCAGGAATCCTAGTTCATGTCCAAATCATCTTGGTCAAGAGAGGAAGGCTGATAAAGTATGCACCACTGCTGCACAGCTTGAACCATCTAGTTACAAGAGCAAGCCTCATCCCAAGAAGCCTGCTGCATCATCTGAAAAGGTGAAGAAGGAAGTGAAAAGTGATCATGCTCAGCCTCTCTCTCAAAAGAAGACTCACAGAAGTATGCCAACTGAACGCATCATGTGTGGTAGTACTTCTCACTTTGCCAAGGATTGCATCTATAATCCTAAAAGTACTATCCACATGAACAAGAAGAAAACTTCTAAGAAGAAGAAGAAAATAGCTTCAGAAGGAAAATCTCTTCCTTTCGGAAGCTCCAAAGTGAAGAAGAAGATAAGTAAAAACTTACCTTAGAAAGAAAATTTGGTTTTGGAAGAAAGGAATGTTTTCGAAGCACTGAAGTCTGCTGCAGTGGATGCAAAAGCTTCCGAAGGTTTAGTTTCCAAAACTTTCGAAGTCATCAAAACTTTCAAAGTATTAAAGGCCAAGTCTAGTCTTCCAAAGATGGTGTGGAAGATAAAGGAAGGCCATGTGACTGAATGTTCTTCATCAACAACAACAAATGATCCTCAAAACTTGCATATAGGATCAATTACTATTTCATTATCTTCTTTTCACTTTGACCGCCCAAGACCAACAAGGCTTGGGTTTCCAATTGTAACTAACCATCTCTTTATGTGCAGAAACAGCTCAAGACCAAAGGTGGTTGTTCCAGGCACATGACAGGCAATGGCTCTTGGCTTCAAAACTTTGAAAGAATTGATGTAGGACTAGTTGCTTTTGGAGGAGAATCTGGTTGTTACATTACTGGAAGGGGCAGGGTCATAAATGGTAAGCTCAACATTGAGAAGGTAAACTTTGTTAAGGAGCCTGGGTAATATCTTCTGAGTTTATCCCAATTTTATGATCAGAGACATAATATGTTCTTTACTGAGCATGAGTGCATTGTTCTCAAGCCCGGGTTGGTCATTCCTCAAGAGCATATCCTGCTCAGAGCCCCCAAGAAAGGAAACATGTACAAGATGGATTTGTAGGAAATATCCCCTTCAGGAGAAGTTTCTTGCTTTCTATCTAAGGCCAATAGTGACAAGTCTTTCCTTTGGCATAAAAGAATGTGCCATGTAAACTTTAATTACATGAACAAATTAATTAAGAATGATTTGGTAATTGGAATGCCAAAGAAAGAGTTTGCAAGTGATGATCATTGTGTTGCATGCCTGAAAGGGAAGCAACCCAAGGTATCTCACAAGCCAAAGGAAATGAACTCCATCACTACACCCTTACACTTATTACATATGGATCTCTTTGGCCCCACCAGTGTAATGAGTTTAGGAAGGATCTCTTATTATTTGGTGATCACAGATGACTTTATAAGATACACTTAGGTCTTCTTTCTTAGAACTAAGGATGAGACCCCTGAGATCTTAAAGAGTTTCATTCTGAAAATTAAGAATCAATGTGTTCACAGGGTCATGATCATAAGATGTGATCAAGGAACTGAATTTAGAAACCAAATCCTTGATACATTTTGTGATGAAAAGGGTATTACAAGATAATATAGTGCTCCCAAGATTCCTCAGCAAAATGGTGTTGTTGAGAGGAGAAACAGGACACTTATTGAAGCTGCAAGAACCATGTTGTCCGACTCCAAACTGCCCATCACCTTCTGGGCAGAGATAGTTAACACTGCCTGCTATATGTAAAACAGAGTTTTAGTAGTCAAGACAATGGTAAGACTCCTTATGAATGGTGGCACAAAAGGAGACCTTTCATGGGTTTCCTCAGGTCATTTGGATGTCCTTGCACCATCCTGAATACCAAAGATCAAATAGACAAATTTGATGAGAAATCAGATGATGGACATTTCATTGGATACTCCTCCTAAGCCAAGGCTTATAGAGTATACAATCTTAGAACCAGAGTAGTTGAGGAATTAGCTAATGTGACCTTCAATGAGTACACACCCAGTGTGAAAGGTTCTGGTCCTGATTGGCTGTTTGATCTTGATTTAGTTACTAACTGTTTTAACAAATCTTGTGAGCATGATTTAGGATCTACAGGTTTTCATTATCAACAGGAGATTCTGATCCAAGATTTAAGCTGAGAAGACCAAGTATACAAACTACTTTAGCTCCAGTGGTAACTAGCCCTATAGTTGGAAATCCTGTAGCACTACCATGATAAATTCTTCAGCTGACACATCTGAGGTGCCTAAAAATTCCAACACAGAGACATAAAACTTAGATGAAGGCATTTCTAATGTAGGAGGAGATAGAGGTGGTGATAATGATCAGGAGTTTCTTGATGCTGATAACCATTCCATAGAAGACAACATCAATGATGTAACACACTCATTGGATCAAGTCTTACTTGATAAGTGTGTGGATGTGTTGGATGACTCTTAAGCACCAGATTTGAATTTCACTAATTTGGATCTATCTAAACAATTTGTTGTGATTCCTCAACTAAGAATCCACAAGTCCCATCCAACCACAAACATCATTGGAGATGTTGAGACTGGGGTAAGAACAAGAGGACAAACCCATGACAAAGATGTTTGTCTTCACTCTTGTTTCTTGTCCCAGATAGAGCCTAAGAAGATTGAAAAGGCTTTGAAAGATGAAAGTTAGGTTGAAGCAATGCAGGAGGAGCTGCTTCAATTCAAAAGATAGAAGGTTTGGAATCTATGTCCTCTTCCTCAAGAGAAGACTACCATAGGTACCAAGTGGATTTTTAGGAACAAGAAGGATGATAGAGGACTTGTCATCAAGAACAAGGCAAGACTAGTTGTTCAAGGATACACATAAGAAGAAGAGATTGATTACACAGATATTTTTGCGCCTGTAGTAAGACTTGAAGCTATTAGGATTTCCTGGCTTTTGCTGTATCCAAGGATTTCAAGGTCTACCAACTTTATGTCAAGTGTGCTTTTTTGTATGGGGTCATTGATGAGGAGGTGTATGTCAAACAACCACTTGGCTTTACAGACCCAGATCATCCTGATTATGTTTGCAAGCTTGACAAAGCTCTTTATAGGCTACATCAGGCTCTAAGGAAGTAGTATGAGACATTATCATAGTATCTCTGTAAGCACGGATACAAGAGAGGTACTATTGATGGAACACTCTTCATCAAAGGAATAGGAATTGACTTGATGCTGGTTCAAGTTTATGTAGATGACATTATCTTTGGGTCAACTAATCTAAAGCTCTGCAAAAACTTTGAGAAGCTGATGAAAAATAGATTTGAAATGAGTACCATAGGGAACTCAATTTCTTTCTAGGAATTCAAGTGAAGCAGGTTGACAATGGAATCTTCATAAACCAGTCAAAGTATGTGCAAGACATACTTGTCAGGTTTCACATGAGTGAGCGCAAGGTTGCTAAGACACCCATAGCTAAAAACCACTCTCTTGGACCAGATCTTGAGGGGGAGTGTGTTGATGAAAATATGTATAGGGCTATGATTGGGTCTCATATATACCTCACAACGAGCAGGCCTGATATCATGTTTGCTACATGTATTTGGGCAAGATATCAAGCCAACCCTAGGATGTCACACCTGGTTGCTATCAAGAGAATTCTCAGATATCTCAAGGGTGCTCCCAAATTGGGCCTTTGGTATCCAAAGAATTCTGACTTCAATCTGTATACTTATACAGATAGTGACTATGGTGGCTGCAATATGACTGTAATGTCAACGTCTGGGGGATGTTAATTTCTTGGTGGAAGGATAGTCTCATGGCAATGCAAGAAACAATCTTGCGTATCTACATCAACTGTTGAAGCTAAATACATTGTTGCTGCAAGCTTTTGTGCTCAAGTGATTTGGATTCAGAATCAGATGCTAGACTATGGATTCAACATTAAGAAGACTCCCATCCACATAGACAACAACAGTGCTATCTCTATCACAGAGAATCCAGTTCAGCACTCAAAGACAAAACACATCAATATCAGGTATCATTTAATTAGAGATAATTTTGAAAAGGGATAGATAAAACTAGTCAAAGTTAACACAAATGAACAATATGCTGATCTTTTCACAAAAGCTTTTGATGAGTAGAGATTTAATTATCTTGTTTCAGCTATTGGGATGATTAACTTTGAGTAGATTTTCTTTAAACTAAACTCATGATTAACTCAAGGAGTTGATAACGCAACTACAAGATCTTCTGGATAAGGGCTTTATTCGGCCAAGTATCTCTCCATGGGGTGCTCCAGTTTTATTCGTAAAGAAGAAGGATGGTAGTATGAGGATGTGCATCGACTACCGTGAGTTGAACAAGTTGACTGTGAAGAACCGGTATCCATTACCAAG
Organism: Flaveria sonorensis; assembly: GCA_025506505.1. Lineage (NCBI taxonomy): Eukaryota > Viridiplantae > Streptophyta > Magnoliopsida > Asterales > Asteraceae > Flaveria > Flaveria sonorensis. The sequence continues at coordinate 51,532,293 of CM046423.1, forward strand.
GATTGACGACTTGTTTGATCAGCTCCAGGGTGCTAGTTAGTTCTCCAGGATAGACCTTCAATCGGGGTATCATCAACTGAAGGTGGAAGAGCAAGATATCCCTAAGACAGCCTTTCGCACACGTTATGGGCACTACGGGTTTCTCATGATGTCCTTTGGTTTAACCAACGCGCTAACTGCTTTTATGGGTTTGATGAATCGGGTGTGTCAACCCAAGCTAGATAAATCAGTGATCGTGTTTATTGATGACATCCTGATTTATTCGAAGAGCGAAGAAGAGCATGCTAGTCACATCCGCGAGGTGCTGGAGACGCTTAGAAGAGAGAAGCTGTACGCCAAGTTCTCCAAATGCTCGTTCTTGTTATGAGAGGTTTAGTTTTTGGGTCATGTGGTTAATCCCGAAAGGATTATGGTAGACCCGGTGAAAGTTGAAGCGGTGATGCAATGGAAGTCCCCAAAGACGCCATCCGAGATCCGTAGTTTCTTGGGTTTGGCGGGCTATTACAGAATATTCATCCAAGACTTTTCCAAGATAGCTTCACCATTGACCAAGTTGACCCGTAAAGATGTGAAGTTCGTATGGGGTCTGGAGCAGAAGATTGCTTTTGAAGAGCTAAAGACGAGATTGACTCAAGCTCCTATCTTGACGTTGCCCGAAGGAAGCGAAGACTTGGTGGTCTATTCAGATGCTTCTTATTCAGGATTTGGTTGCGTGTTGATGCAACGAGGGAGGGTTATAGCCTGTGCATCCCAACAGTTGAAGATCCATGAGGCTAACTACCCTACTCATGACTTGGAGTTGGCGGCTGTGGTCTTTGCATTGAAGATTTGGAGTCACTACTTGTACGGGACGAAGTGCACCATCTTCACTGGCCATAAAAGCTTGAAATACTTCTTCGAGTAGTAGGATTTGAACATGAGGCAAAGGAGATGGTTGGAGCTTATTAAGGACTATGATTGTGGGATCCACTACAATCCTAGCAAGGCCAAAGTGGTGGCGGATGCCCTTAGCCAAAAGGAGAGACCCTAGCCGATACGAGTGAAGGCTTATCATTTGGTTATGACCTCCGATGTGATGAAGAAGGTCAAAGAATCTCAGGATGAAGCGTTGAAAGAAGATCAGATTAACTCTGAAAGGATGAAAGGCCTAGTTGCTGAGTTGGGGGAGAACACTCTTGGTGTCAGGACCCGATCAGGGCGGGTGTAGATTCCTTGTTATAGGGATCTACATAGGAAGATCATGGATGAGGCTCATAAGACTTGATACTCAATTCATCCCGATGCTACAAAAATGTATCAAGATATGAAGAAGGATTATTGGTGGTCGGGAATGAAGCGCGACGTAGCGGAGTATGTGAGTAAGTGCCTTACTTGTTTTCAAGGGAAGGCAGAGCATCAGAAGCCATAAGAAAAGATCCAACTCTTGGATATACCTGAGTGGAAATAGGAGCACGTCACCATGGACTTCATTACGAAGTTGCCATGTACGGCAAGGGGATACAATGCCATATGGGTGATAGTTGATCCTCTGACGAAGAGTGCTCATTTTCTGCCAATCCGTGAGACGTATTCATCTGAGAGGTTGGCAGATCTGTTCATCAAAGAGATTGTGACTCGTCATGGTGTACCGGTGTCTATCCTGTTTGACCGTGACACTTGGTTTACATCTAAGTTTTGGAAGAGATTTCATGATGCGATGGGGACGAGGTTACATATCAGTACGGGTTACCATCCTCAGACAGATGGTCAGTCGGAAAGAACCATTCAGACTCTTGAGGATATGCTATAAGCATGCGTCACTGATTTTGGTGGAAGTTGGGACGAACACTTACCGTCAGCCAATTTCTCATATAACAACAGTTATCATGCCAGTATTGGTATGCCTTCATATGAGATGCTATATGGTTAGAAGTGTAGAACGCCTGTATGTTGGGGTGACATCGGGAAAAAGGAGTTGGGGAGCATTGAGGTGATTGAGGCTACGATCGAAAAGTTGGAAAAGATTAAGGCCTTTATGAAGGCAGCGAAGGATAGACAGAAGTCGTATGCCGACAAGAGACATAGACCGATCGAATTTAAGGTGGGCGATAGAGTTATGTTGAAGGTCTCGCCTTGGAAGGGATCATCCGATTCAGAAAGCAAGGAAAGTTAAGCCCGAGGTACATAGGACCTTTTCGAATCATTGCTCGAGTAGGAGAGGTGGCTTACAAGTTAGAGCTACCCGATGAGTTAAATGGAATTCATCCAACGCCCCATGTATCTCTTCTGAGGAAGTGCTTAGCTGATGAAAATATGATCGTGCCACTTGAGGATATCGAGGTAGATGAACGGCTCAATTACGTGGAGCAACCAGTGGCCGTCATTGATAGAAAGAAGAAAAGGCTGAGGAATAAAGTGGTTCCACTTGTGCGAGTACAGTGGAGACACAGGAAGGGGTCAGAGTCCACTTGGGAAACCAAGGAAGAAATGAGACGGCACTACCTAGATCTCTTTAAGGAGTGACAGGTTTCGGGGACGAAACCTATATAAGGGAGGTGGACTTGTAACACCCGGAAATTTTTTAAAAAAACGAGAGAAAAGAAAAGTAAAGGAGCAAACAGGATTATTTCAAAAGCAAGGGGTAAAAGCATGCAAGGGTCAAACCTACCCATAACAGGTTCAAAAAGGTTATATGGCCGCCCATACCCCCTCTTTCATGCACTCAAACTCTCGGCTAGAGAGAGAGAAAGAAGCTTCATCCGGTTCTAGAGAGAGAAGTGGAAGAAATCTTCAAGAAGGTAAGATTTTAAGGTGTTTCTTCTCGGTTTTAGTTGGGTTCTGGCTTCCGGACGGAGTTCTATGTGTTTCTCTATGTTTAGTTGCTTGTTTTCATGTATTTAGGTGCTATAACTCCTGGTTGTTCTCGGGTTTGAGGTGTTTTACTCGAAAGTTGTTTATGGTGAGTTCTAGATCCCCTCTTTTACATGTTTTCTACTTGTTTGGAGCTGATATGTATATTAAACTGATGTTTTCTCAACCAAACTATGTTTTTTCATGAAAAATATGGCTGTATACGAAAGATGTATGCTTTAAATGATTCTATGATGTTGTGTAGATGTTTTTTATGTTTTAAGTGTATGAATCTGATATATTTATGTTAAGAATACGCTTAAGATGTTGCTTGGGACTAGAATCTGCATAAGTTGGATCGCAGGTGTTGGACTTATTGTCCGCTGTGGACACTAGCTGTCCACTGAGGACACTTGAACACTGATAAGGTGTCCGTTGTGGACACTTAGGCATATAGACTGTCCGCTGTGGACTTTGCATGTCCGCTGTGGACACTTTGGAGATTTTATGTTGTCCGCTGTGGACATAAACTGTCTGTTGTGGACACTTTAGTACTTTAGATTGTCCGCTGTGGACACTTAGAATGTTTTAAGACATCCGCTATGAACCTTAGTCATCCGCTGTGGAAAATGCATGTCCTCTATAGACCTTTTAAGTACGCATACATGTCCGTTATAAACCTTTAGCCATCCGCTATGAACACACTTAGTGTTTCATTCATGCGTTGTGGACTTTGGCCAAGTGTGGGAAATCATCTGAAGCTTAGGAAGAAATCTTTCGAAGCCAAGATGATATCTTCCGAAGGTTGTTTTTTTCGAAGGCTGATTCTTCCAAAGCTTATGTTTGCCTTCGAAAGTATTAGTTTTAGTGATATGATTGCTAATTGATAGTTAGCATAAGTTCAGAGGACTTATATTGCATGTTTGATTCTTTTCTTATGTGTTCCTATTATGAGTATTTAATATTTCTTGATATGTGATTATAAGACAATGGATAGCTTAAATGTATTATGCATAATCAAGTGGTCATAAAGGAATAAAAGATAGATAGTGTAACCTAATGAATGTTACCCCCTGGCCCTTATAATGAATGAAAATCCTTGCAAGCATAATGAATGGAGGTGCATGACCATGTTGTGGTTACCTCAACTGATGTGCGGTTGTTTTAGCCCATGAGGATGCATATCTGGGGTCTAATCCTTGTGATTGACCAGTGTATGATGAATGGGACCCATATTCATGAGCAGGCTTCGTGCCTAGCAGTGTGGGTCAACTTTCAAAGGGTTAGCTACCATGATAAACGTTTGCCGACAGGGGTTTAGCATCTGTTGCCAACCAACAATGTAGGCTCTTGCTTTGTGCAATCCTAGTTAATGAAAGAGAAAGATAATGAAAGAAAGATAAAGAATCTCTTAACGAATGAATATGTATTATAATGGATGACCACCCAGTGAAGCTTATAAAATGTATATTTTCTATACTATCAAAACTAGAACTCACTCAGCAACGCTGACTTTTTATATGCTTATCAGTTGGCAGGTAACGATGTTGCTGGGGATGGCAAGAGGTTGAAGCTACTCGGCTAATAAAGACTGGCATCCATGTTAAGCAGAGATGATATTTTTGTCTTGTAATACAACTAAATGTTCTTTTGAAACTTGTAAGAACAATGTATTTCTTGGAAAAAGTTATTATCAATGCATGAAATGGTTTTTGTGTAACTATTCCGCTGCCATGTGTTCTTACTCAATATATTTTAATGTGTAATGTTCTATGAATAACCAACTGTGGGGTGTTCCCGGGAAGGGGGCCTTACAGGACCCTTTCCTGTGTCTCCACTGTACTCGCACAAGTGGGGCCACTTTATTCCTTAGCCTCTTCTCCTTTCTATCAATGGTGGCCATCGGTTGCTCCACAGAATTGAACCGTTCATCCACCTCGATGTCCTCGAGCAGCACGATCATATTTTCATCTGCTAAACTCATTTTCAGATGAGATACATGGAACAATGGATGAATTCCACTTAACTCATCGGGTAGCTCGAATCGATAGGCCACCTCTACTACTCGAGCAATGATTCGAAAAGGCCCTATATACCTCGGGCTTAGCTTTCCGCACTTTCTGAACCGAATGATCCCTTTCCAAGGCAAGACCTTCAACATAACTCTATTGCCCACCTTGAATTCGATCGGTCTACATCTCTTGTCGGCATACGACTTCTGTCTGTCCTTTGCTGCCTTCATAAAGGCCTTGATCTTATCAAACTTTTTGGTCTTAGCCTCGATCACCTCAATGCTCCCCAACTCCTTCTAGCCGATATCGCCCCAACACACAGGCGTCCTACATCTTCTACCGTATAGCATCTCATAAAGGAGGCATACCAATGCTGGCATGATAACTGTTGTTATATGAGAACCCGGGTAACGGTAAGTGTTCGTCCCAACTTCCACCAAAATCAATGACGCATGCTCATAGCATATCCTCAAGCGTCTGAATGGTTCTTTCCGAATGACCATCTGTCTGAGGATGGTAAGTCGTACTGATATGTAGCTTTATCCCCATCGCATCATGAAATCTCTTCCAAAACATAGATGTAAACCGAGTGTCATGGTCAGACACAATAGACCCCGGTACGCCCTAACGAGTTACAATCTCCTTGATGAACAGATCCGCTAACCTCTCAGACAAATACGTCTCATGGATAGGCAGGAAGTGATCACTCTTTGTCAAATGGTAGACTATCACCCATATGGCATCGTACCTCCTTGTCGTACGCGGTAACTTTGTAATGAAGTCAATGGTGATGTGCTCATATTTCCACTCGGGTATATCCAAGGGTTGGGTCTTCCCATATGGCTTCTGATACTTCACCTTCACTTGCAAACAAGTAAGGCACTTACTCACATACTCCACTACGTCACGCTTCATTCCATGATACATCATTGTAGCACCAGAATGGATTGAGTATCGAGTCTTGTGAGTCTCATCCATGATCGTCCCTCGTAGATCTCCATAACAAGGAATCCACATTCGCCCGAAGCGGGTTCTAATATCGAGAGTGTTCTCACCCAACTCCGCGACTAGGCCCTTCATCCGCTAGGAGTTAATTCGATCCTCCTTTAGAGCTTCATCCTGAAATTCCTTGACCTGCTTCATCACATCAGAGGTCATGATCATCTGCTAAGCCTTTACCCGAATTGGCTCGGGTCTCTACTTTCGGCTAAGGGCATCCGCCACCATATTGGCCTTGCTCGGATGGTAGTGGATCTCACAGTCATAATCCTTGATCAACTCTAACTGCCTCTTTTGCGTCATATTGAGATCCTTTTGCTCAAAGGAGTACTTCAAGCTCTTGTGGTCAGTGAAGATAGTGCACTTCGTCCCGTAGAAGTAGTGCCTCCAAATCTTCAATGCAAAGACCACCGCCGCCAATTCCAAATCTTGAGTAGGGTAGTTAGCCACATGGATCTCCAACTGTCAGGACGCATAGACTATAACCCTCCCCCGTTGCATCAACACGCAACCCAATCCCAAATAAGAAGCATCTGAATAGACCACCAAGTCTTCGCTCCATTTGGGGTAACATCAAGACAGGAGCTTGAGTTAATCTCGTCTTTAGCTCTTCAAAAGCTTTCTCCTGCTCTAGACCCCATATAAACTTCACATCCTTACATGTAAACTTAGTCAATGGTGAAGCTATCTTGGAGAAGTCTTGAATGAACCTTTTGTAGTAGCCCGCCAAACCTAAGAAACTACGAATCTCTGATGGCGTCTTTGGAGACTTCCATTGCATCACCACCTCAACTTTCACCGGGTCCACCATGATCCCTTCAGGATTAACCACATGACCTAGAAACTAAACTTTGTGTAACCATAACGCACACTTGGAGAACTTGGCGTACAGCTTCTCCTTTCTAAGCATCTCCAGCACCTTTCGAATATGACCGGCATGCTCTTCTTCTCTCTTCGAATAAATCAGGATATCATCGATAAACACAATCACTGATTTATCTAGCATAGGCCGACACACCCAATTCATCAGATCCATAAAAGCAGCTGGCGTGTTGGTTAAACCAAAATACATAACAAGAAACTCGTATTGTCCATAACGTGTACAAAAAGCTGTTTTAGGAATATCCTGCTCTTTCATCTTCCGTTGGTGGTAACCAGATCGGAGATCTATCCTTGAGAACCAACTGGCACCTTGGAGCTGATCAAAGAAGTCATCAATCCTTGGTAATGGGTACCGGTTCTTCACAGTCAACTTATTCATCTCACGGTAGTCGATGCACATCCTCATGCTACCGTCCTTCTTCACAAACAAGACCGGAGCACCACACGGAGAGATACTCGATCGAATGAACCCCTTATCTAACAACTCTTGCAGCTGATTCATCATGTCCTTCATCCGGTGGGATCTAGACGATACGAGGCCTTAGCAACAGGTTGGGCAACAGGTATCAGATCGATCTGGAACTCGATCTCGCGATCAGGTGGCACACCTGATAGATCTTCTGGGAATATGTCTGGGAAGTCATACACGGCCGGTACGTCCGACAATCATGGTACTGACACATCCACATCCTTCACATAAGACAAATAGGCACCACATCCACGCCTCTTACACCTCTCTGCCACAACCATCGAAATTACTTTCAGCCCTCGGCTACTTGCAGTCCCTGCTCAGATGCCCCTCTTCACCGCAGTTATAATATCTTATACCCCCACAATCTCTCTCCATGTGACCAGGCCTCCCAAACTTAAAGCAAATGTTCATCCCCACTTACACTCCCCCACATGGTCTTTCCCACACTTACCACACAACTTCGCCACTACCTCAATTGCAGCCGCCATACGGCCCTCTACCTTCAACTTTTTGCCCTTGGCGGTGAAACCACCACTGCCAAAACATTTCCCACCCCAGTTCCTCTCTCCACTTCCCTTCTTGTTCACCTCCCCCACGGTCACCTCCTCCCTCTCATCATATAGTCTCCCCACCAGATCGACCACTGAACTGAACGTACCTGACCGGGCGGCAATCAGATGTCTACGGATATCCGCCGGCAGACCTTGGATGTATCTCTTAATCTTTTGTGACACGGGAGTCACCTGATCTGGCACCAGCCTCGCCATCTCATTAAACTTAGTCGTGTACTGCTGGTGCGTCATAGCTCCCGCCTCCAACTGCAGGAACTCCCTCTCAATCTTGTCAAGTTCCCTGTGAGGACAAAACTCCTCAATCACCAGCTTCTTTAGTTCACACCATCTCATCCTCCCAATCGCCCTGCTACCCTCAGCCTAGACTATGTTGTCCTACTAGCATATGGCCGAATCCATAAAGGAATGGGTAGCAAACTTCACCTTCTGGTCCTCCCTACACTCACTGATATCCAACATAGCCTCCATCTGTCTCACCTATCGGTGAGCAGCAATAGCATTCCCATTCCCATCGAAAGTTAGGGGCTTGCATCTCTGAAATGCCCATAATTGCACCCCTTTGCAGTTTCTTGCACCGCTTCCTCCCCCTCATCGTCACTGAAAACAACCATCTCAGTCTCAGGTTGCTCCCTTTCCCCTGAACCTCTCTTCTTGCCCTCTCTCCTAACGGTTCTCCTCTTCTCCTCCTTCTCTTTCCTTTCATCCTCTCTCACAGCTCTAATAACCTTGGTCACCACAGATGGAAGAATCGTCTCTATGACCTGATGAACCTCCTCAACTACCACCAGCCATCTCTAAACACTATAAGATTCAAACACCAACACGGTCATTCAAGGTAATAGCTTAGATTATGTCAAGTATAGTATATCCCTAATTACAGTGGCCAGTTGTGATTTGCCACTTACTTTACTCTTCATTCCCCAAGCATTTCCTATCATGACTACATAAATATTCAAATCTACTAAAAGCACATAAATCACATAACACGTGCACATAATTCTTTTTTCCGTTAACGTACATAAAACGTTTACATAAAACCTTTACCTGCAGGCATGTAGCTACTAGGACTGGCATCCCTCCATTTGGTCCTATTTTCAGTTTAAGCTTAGGTTTTGAAAATAATTTACCCAATTCTCTTAAACTTTGGCTCTGATACCAACTTGTAAGGCCCCGTTTTTAAGAAACCCCACAGCTGGTCATTCATAGCACTTTACATATTTAAAATACAAGGAAGTAAGAAATCACGGAATAGTTAAACAAAACCATTTCATGCATTAATAATAAATTTTGCCAAGAAATACATCGTTGTTACAAGTTTCAAAAGAACATTTAGTTGTATTACAAGACAAAAATATCATTTTTTGCATAACATGGATGCCAGTCTTTATTTGCCAAGTAGCTTCAACCTCGTGCCTTTCCCAGCAACGTCATCACCTTCCAACTGATATGCATATAAAAAGTCAGTGTTGCTGAGTGAGTTCTAGTTTAAAATAAAAATACATTGCTTTCGTATAAACATATCCTTTACTTTCATACGTGTTCATACATCATACATACATATTGATAATAATTATTTATTATCTTTCATCATCGTTCAGAATCGTTCGTTTTCGTACTTTCTTTCATTAACATCTTTCACTTTATCTAGATCCCGTCATGTGCTATGCTCCATCATTGTGCACGAATCAACTACCGTCTTGGGGTCAACCGACAAGGATCCCATTTTCGTACGTCTTGATCAATCACAAAGATTGACCCCCCTATGTGCATCCTCATGGGATTGCTAAATCACACACAGTTGAGCTAGCAACCCATCAATGAGTTGTGAACCTCCATTCAATTAGCTAGTAAGACTTTCATTCATTTCTTACGTTCCACTTTTTATTATCGTTATCTTTCACTTTCATTACATAATACTTTACGTACATATACATATCATACCACGTAAATTCACATCATAATACATAATATGAATTATTATAATTCATAATAGCTGCCCATAAGTAGATAAAACATTAGAAACATTAAAACAAGCATAAAATTCCATTAAACATAAGTACATAGCACTTAAATTCTATTCCCAAAATTTCAAAATAAACCTAAGTGTTCACAGCATATGAATAAGGTATAAAGCAGATGACTTAAGTACTAAGTGCCCACAGCGGACAGCCAAAGTCCACAGCAGACGACCAGAATCCACAGAGGATGACTAAAGTCCACGGCGGACGACCAAAGTCCACCGCGGATGACTAAAGTCCACAGCACATGAATAAGACACTAAGTGTGTCCACAGCGGATGACTAAGATTCATAGCGGATGAATTAGACAATACAAGTGTCCAAAGCGGACAACCATAATCCACAGCGGACAGTCTAAAGTATTTAAAGGATCCACAGCGGACAACTAATATCCATAGTGGACATGCATGCATACTTAAGTGTCATAGTGACATGCATGTACACTTAAGTGTCAACAGCGGACACTTTGTGTCCACGGCGGACGGCATGGATTATCCCCCTAAGTGTACACAGCGGACATTCAAAGCCCATAGCGGACAGTCGTCCAAATACTTATGGTTTGCTTATGTAAATTCTAGTTCCATACAACACTTCTAAACCTAAACCTAGCATAGATCTACTAAATTCACACTTAGTACACCCATTTATCATCATAGAATCATGGAAACACATGCAATACTCGTATAAAGTTATCATTTTCATAACAAAAAAATAAATTTTGTTTAAGAAACATCTTTGTAATACACATATCATTCCCAAACAAGTAGAAAACAAGTAAAAGAGGGGATCTAGAACTCACCTTAAATAGCTTTCGAGTAGAACACAACATCCAGAGAGCATCCTGGAGTTCTAACACCTAAACACATAAAAACAAGCAACTAAACACATAGAAACACATAGAAATTTGCCTATAAGCTTAATCCCGACTTAGATCTGAGAAGAAATCACCTTAAAACCATACCTTTGAAGAATTCTTCCATTTTCTCTCTCTAGAACCAGATAGGAGCTTCTTTCTCTCACTCTAGCCAAAAGTTGAGTGCATGAGAAAGAGGGTATGGGTGGCCATTTCTCCTTTTTGAACCCATTATGGGCCGGTTAGCCCTTGCACACTTTTAACCCTTGCTTATTGCAATAATAACTAGTTTTTTCCCTTTACTTTTCTTTTCTTTTCTTTTTCTGAAATTTCCGGGTGTTACAGACTTTGAGAAGCTGATGAAGAATAGATTTGAAATGAGTGCCATGGGAAACTCAATTTCTTTCTTGGAATTCAAGTGAAGCAGGTTGACAATGGAATCTTCATAAACCAGTCAAAGTATGTGCAAGACATACTTGTCAGGTTTCACATGACTGAGCGCAAGGTTACCAAGACACCCATAGCAAAAAACCACTCTCTTGGAGCAGATCTTGAGGGGGAGTGTGTTGATGAAAATCTATACAGGGCTATGATTGGGTCTCTTATGTACCTCACAGCCAGCAGGCCTGATATCATGTTTGCTACAATGGAATCTTCATAAACCAGTCAAAGTATGTGCAAGACATACTTATCACCATGTAATCCAAGTTTACTTTGGATGGAACTTTTCAAAATGATATCCCTTATAATTTTGAGAACTTTGGATATATTTTCCTTCAGAAGACATCAAGTTGTCTTTAGAGAAAAATTATGTCTTCAAACAAATAACTACTTCTGAGAAGTTAACCTTCAGAAGAAATTTGACTATATCTTGGGAAGCTTATATTTATCACCAAGTATTATATGTATTGAAGGATTATTTTCTTCCCAAAGCAATTAAGTCTCGAAAGACTTATTCTCTTCATTGAATAAGACTTCTGATATTTGATCTTTTCCAAAGCAAAATCTATCTAGGAAGTAAAAATACTCTAAGTATTTTTCTTCTGAAGAAAAATTCTTAGAAAACTAAGGAATATCTTCCGAAGCCAAATTGGCTTCGAAAGTTTTTCTAAAACCTTCCGAAGACAAATTACCTACGGAAGATTTAGACTTCCAAGAAAACTAACTTTTTGGGCACTTTTTCTAAGGTGGGACCGACATTCAGATTTCAAAGTTTATTTGTTTGCATTAACTTTTTTTCAAATCCATATCATATATATATTTCTACAACGGTTCCTCCCTTTCACTATTCTCCTTCATCTGCAAAATTCAAACCTTAAATTCACCCATAAATCGACCTTGTTCTTACCTTCCTTCATCACAAAGCTACTCAAAATGGCCAACCTGATCCTTGAAACCAATCGGATTTTGCCATGCACTTACAAATAATCAAATTGCTCTGTTGTCATCTGAGAAAGATCCAGGTTTCTCAGATGCTTGCCACTTCTTATCTCTGACCAACTACCTCACCGCCCTCACAATTGACCCTCCATTATATGAAGATCAACTTTTGGAGTTCTAGAGGACCTGCTAAGAGGTCATCTTGGATGGTGGGAAGGCATTGTCTACCTAAGTGCAGGGGAGGATAGTATTCATCACCCCAACTACCATCAACACACATCTAAGGCTGTATGACGAAGTGGGTGACTTGTCCTTCCCTAAGTATATTGTTATTGACTCATTCCGACAGATGGGCTATGAAGGGGACTACTCCGTAAGAACCTTCAGGAAAGGAAAGGTCTCATACAAGTGGAAGTACCTCCTTCATGTGGTCATCCACTCCCTTTCAAACAAGCATAGAGGATGGGACCAAATTCCTAAAGACCTTTCCTATATAGTCCATGGAATGGTTCAAGGGGCCAAGTTCAGGTATTCTCAATTTGTATATACCATTTACTTGCAAACTTGGACTGCTTATAACATTATATTTTCCCTAGATATGTCCAGTACATTCTTAACTGTGAACTAGACTCACAGTTAAAGGGAATCTTCTAAAATTAGGACAGATAAAGCCTGGCATCTTCAAGACAATGAGAAAGCCAACTGTTGGCTTCTTAGGGGTAGAAACAGCCCTGGTCCCAAAAATGTTTGAGCTTATTGCTCAAGGTGACAACTTGGTATCACCAGCCAATGTTAAACCCATACTGTCTACATCTGCAACCCCCACACTGCCACAAATCACCATCACCTACCAAAGAAAATCCAAACAAACTGCTTAGTCAACTCAGGTTAAGGAGGCCCCCAAATCACCAACCATGCAGGAAGAAGTAGACATTAGAGCTCCCACTTCTCCTGAGGAGCAAACCACTTCCATTCTTTCTATGATCAGTGTTGAGGTTCCTCATGCTCAGCCTGATAAGGTCATAACCCCTGCCTTAAGCCTTCACTCAAAGTCTCAAAACTCTAGTGATCAACCTTCAGGGGAAAGTTACCATCCCCAGCCGCTTGACCTAAACCAACCAAATCCTAACCTTGAATTCTATGATGATGAAGATAAAGAATTCAGTGAGTACCATGAATCTCTCTTCTCCATCCCAGCTCAAGGAGAGATGAGCACTCCTGCATCATCTATATCTAGCCCACATCATCCATCCACAACTAAGGTGGACCTCCCTAAACCTGTTCCAAAGGCCCATATGGAAGAGGCTCTCACTTTTGTAAGTGATTACATCATTCAGACCTTAACTATGGCATCCCAGCCTATTGACACTTCTTTTGAAGCTATCAGTGTGCAAGGGAAAACCAACAGCCAAGAACCTAAAGCTAGTGATGAGGAAGAAGACCTTGTTCATATTCTCTCATACCCTAGTGATTCTTCTGATGAAGATGATGGGAGTATGCAACTAAAGGTGCACAATCTGACTGAACTCTGAACTTATTTAGTTTCCAAGGTTAGTCACCTACAATCTCAAGTGACTACCTTACAGAGAAGGTCAATGACCAGCAACTTGAGATCACCGATCTCAAGGGAAAGTTAGCTGAAAGACCCATCCAGAGGACTCAACCATGTCCATAAGAACTTGTGGATGTGATGGACCTAACTCCTAGCTCTGCAAGAGGGTGATACTACCAAAAAGGGGGAGAAAGTCTTAGTTATAATCACAGGACCTAGGAGTTCTTCTTAGAGTATGGACATAGAGGACTCACCACCCTCACTTGTAGTTGTCCATACTTAACAACTTCCTTAGGTTCACATTGATGTGGACTCACTCATTAAAAGCTTGTTTGAGGAGGGTATACCAACGGCAATGCCAACTCCATCTCACCCAACTGATAATCCAATTGTGGGATGGAGGTATGTGATCAAAGAAGAGCCCTGGTAATCTCTAGGTCTTAGGGTCAACAATAGATCTTCAACTTCTTTAACCTGAGATACTATGAGAGCACCTATCTAGTTGACCTCCCACTTGCAAGCCCAAGTCAAAACAGGCAAGCTGCAAGGTTGGCTGTTAGGATTCAACAAAGGGTGATTGAAGAGTTCAAGCTAAGAACAAGACTATATAGGCAAAGGCTAGCAGGCAAGACTATTGGTCAACTGGATGCTGAGGTGGACCCTAAGATTAGCTTTGAAGGGGAAACTTTTGCTGAAGGCCTAGCAGTTGAGCCTATGAACCTTGAGACAAGAACTGCTTCAACACCCACTACCCTTAGTGAGGTACCAGCTGGTGAAGATGTCTCACAGTCTCTCTCTGGCCAGAGCTTAAGTGAAGAACCAAACAATGAAGGCCAAAGCTCTCTCCAACCTGAGTCACACAAGCCTGTGAGTGACAAACCTAAAAGGAAGATGACTTCTAAGGAGATTAAGGAGGAGAAGAGAGAGAGGAAGAGGAAGGCAAGGGGAGAGAGTTCAAGCCGGACCCCTGGCTTCATGGAAGCTATAATCAGCGCTGCCCCCAGGCCAAGTACTCAAGATGATGAGTTAAGGGTAGCCAAATTAAATTATTAGGGGTCTAGGAACTATAATATTGATGAACTCATCTCTCTCCCCTTGGATGAATTAAATGAACTGGCTGACAAAGAAGTGTCTAAGGAGAGGAATGAAGCTGAGACAGCAGAACTGCTTCTCAAGATCAAAGAAGAAAGAAGAAGAAAAAGAATCTACAAAGCTCCTACCCTCTCCCTAGTTCAAGAAAGTCCTGAGACAGAGACTGTGGCCACTGAGCAACAAACTCAGGTAGATAGGGAACAAGACAGACAAAACATCATCATCTACTTGAGTGCCACAGTTCTCTATCAGGCAGCAGACCTCCTTCCCTTGCCATACGAGTACATTGAATTTGAATACCTTAAGCAGCTTGAGCTACAAGTACAAAAAGAACAAAAAACTGCTAAGAGGAAGATGATGGAAGAGGTTGCAAAAGTCAAGAGCCACCATCAGAGTAAACTAGAAGATATCTGCTGATAGAAAAAAGATGGTGAGCTTCTTGAAGCTGTATGGGTTCTCTGGAAAGAGACTTGGTCCAATGTCTCTATCCACCATGGATGAGCACATCAGAGTGATCAAGCAGAAGATCAAGATAGGTGAGCTGATTGACTTGCATTCTCCAATAAGTCAGGTTGCACCTGAAGCTGAGGTCAAGGTTGAACCACAAGAGACAACACAAACTAGACTTAGTGCTGCATCACAGCCAGCTTCATCTTCTGATCCATAGCAAGGTCTTGATCCTTCTCCTTCTGAACCTGTGAACGACAAGAACCCAATTGAGGAAGAAAAGCAAGAACAATTTGGTATTGCAGGTTAGTCTCTTCAGTTGAAATATAGAAAGAGGAAAAGTATGGCCATCAGGAGGGACAAGAAGAAGAAGAATAAGAAGTCCAAGGCATCCACCTCTACACCTCAAGATGGGTCAAAACATCTTGAGGAAGATCAAGAAGAGGCTACTCATCTAAATCCTATTCAAGTAGAGCCTTTTGCTACTGAAAGACCTATTGTGTCTTGGACGTTTGCCACCAATCCAGACATATGGTATGTTACTAGAGATCAAGGAGGTCAAGACTTTTACTTCTGACAAAACATATTTACCCTCCCTCTGCATGATCTATGACATGCAGAGATACTTTAAGAGTCAGAGGAATTCTGACCAGCTGATGATCAAAGGAATGGTTTTGATTCTGATAAGGACTGTCAACAGATAAAGATCAATAATCAAAGTTCTCTTTAGTTTTGGTAGCATCAGCCTATGGGGAGCTTGTAAGGAATACTCTTAGAGGCTGATGCAACCAAAGAACAACCAAGATCTCTCAGCAGGCAAAACTGAAGTACATGTAAGCTATTTCAGAAGATTTGATACAACTCAGTGAATTACGCTAAGTATTAAATCTTTCGAAGCCAAAAGACCATATCTTCTGAAACCAAAGATGAAGTCTTTCGAAGCTTCAAAGACAAAGTCTTCCGAAGCCAAATGCTAATTTCTTCCGAAGATAGAGAAGACATGCTTTCTCTGAATCACCTTTTGACAAAAGCTGAACCACTTTTCGCTGCCACTCTGAAGACTCACCAACTTATATGAGTTGGTGAAAAGTTCATACTTTTGTCAACTATAGATTAATGTATTTAGTCTGTAACTTTCCAACTATGTACATTTATCCTTTTTGTAATAGATAAGGATATGAGCTATGACATGTCGTAGTCACTAGTCAAAAGGCAATCTGCATTTTCACTCTACATTGATCTTGTTGTCTAGATTAGTGTATCCAGCTGGCTTTCAAAGTATGGTCGGTTGTAGGATGTAGTATAAAGAGTCTTAAGTACTTGTATCTTTATGTATTCTTTGCAACACTTGTAAGAACTTGAGAGCAATATATATCATTCTTAAAAACCATATTTGAGTGCTATTGTTCTTGCTCTTTTACTTGTGTTCTTTGTATCATCTAACCGGTTCCCTATTTGATCTACTAAGTGTTTCATATCTCTCCACC
This sequence comes from Flaveria sonorensis, assembly GCA_025506505.1. Taxonomy (NCBI): domain Eukaryota; kingdom Viridiplantae; phylum Streptophyta; class Magnoliopsida; order Asterales; family Asteraceae; genus Flaveria; species Flaveria sonorensis. The sequence continues at coordinate 51,548,888 of CM046423.1, forward strand.
TTGTGAAACTGATGCATTGACCACCCTTTACCGGTCCTACAAACTTCAAGTTTATATTTTATTCTATTGAAAAATCAGGATTATGATTCACTTTCTGTTCATAAATTGCAAAGCTCATTACTTGTTTATGAGCAGAAGCTGCAAAAAAGGGGACTCGATGACCAAGCCTTGAATATTTATACCGTCTCCTTTAGTCAAGGTAGAAGGAGAGGAAGATGATCCAACGACGGGGGTAGTGGCCGTGGTAGAGAAGGAGGAGTTGGCGTTTTTGATAAATCTATAATTGAATGTTATAAATGTCATCAAATAGGACATTTTCAATACGAGTGTCCCACTGGTGTTAGTTATGCTGAATTAAAATAGGAAGAAGAGTTAGTTCTTATGACACACTTAGAAAAGGAGCCTACTGAGTTTATAGGTCACTGATTCTTGGACTTAGCTTGCTCAAATCACAATGAAGGTACAAGAAGTTGGTTTACAAGCTTGGATGACATAATCAAGTGCGTGGTGAAACTTTGTAATAGGAAGTGATTGAATGTGTGAGGCATTGGGAACATTTAGTAAGAGATAGATGTCATTATTCAAGTTATAACTAATATGTACTTTGTTCTAGAATTAACAACAAGTCTTATAAGTAGGGGGTAATTTTAGGAGAAAGGAGTGAAGGTAGTGATTGAATAGGAGAATGTTATGTCTACTATCCACAAAAGGGACTTATTATTAAGTCCTTAATGACAAGGAACACGATGTTCATGGTTCATGGATTAGTCAAGGCAGCCCCTAGCGATTGTATGCTGGTTAGCAAAGAGTAGAACACACGATTCTAGCATAAGCGATTTGCACATGTAAACTCTGAGGCCATTAGAACCATACAATACAATAAGATGGTAACAAGCTTACCCATATTATTTGGGAAATCCACTGTGTGTGAAACTTATGCCATAGGCAAGCAACAACGGGAGGCAATTCCAAAAAGGTCAACTGGCGATCTACTACGAAGCTACAACTCATAAATACCAACTTATGTGGGCTTATAACTCCTCAATCATCAAGTGGGAAAAAGTGTGTATTAGTGTTCATTGATGGTTTTACTAGAAAAACTTGGGTCTATTTTATGGGTAACAAAGGAGATACTTTTGTAACTTTTCAATGATTTAAATCAAAGGTTGAAACTAAGGTTGGAACAAAAATAAAGATTTTATAAAGTGATAGAGGGGGAGAATTTACTTCATATCCCTTTTATAATTTTTGTGAAGAAAATGGAATCCAAAAGAATTTGACAACAACTTATACCCCACAACAAAATGGGGTGACAGAACATCGTAATAGGACCCTTATGAATATGGTACATTGTTTGTTGGTTCAAAAAATTATTCCTTGCCTAATCTGGTCTGAATCAGCCATTTGGGCTTGTTACATGCTTAATAGATATGTATGTCCAGATAACTAGATGATAAGGTCCTTGAAGAATTATCGTCTGGTCACAAGCCTAGTGTGGATTATTTCAAAGTTTTTAGTTGTGTAAGGCATGTTCATGTCCCTCGTAGTTGAGAACCAAGTTAGATGCTTGATGTCACAAATGTGTGTTATTTAGGATTAGCACCAGGTCAAAAGCATACAAATTATATGACCCTATTCTTAGCCATGAAGTCATTTTTGGAGGAGATAAATAATAGGAATGGGGAAGGATTATGTTAATTAGGTGCTTGTAATTGAAGATGATGATGTGCCGATGGTAGTGGAAGATGATGCCCTAAAAGAACTGCAGGTTAATAAGAAGCCCATCCCATCCATAGGTGAACACCAACTAAACCAAAAGACTACAACAACAAATAGGCAACAGGTAAACCAAGAAACTACAGTATCGCCTACACAAGGTGAGACGATTACATCACTTGTTGCTCCAATGTCAAAGTCATCCCAATAGTGGAAGTTCCAGTTGAAACATTAAGTCAAGTTAAGAAGCCACCAACTTGACTTGATGACGAGGTTGGATTTGCTATAGAAAGTGGTCAAGGTCTAACAAGTGATGACGAGGTGAGATTTGCAATGTATACTTTATTTGGAGACCTAGTGACTTTTCAAGAGGATGAACAAGAAGCAAGGTGGTTAAAAGCTATGGAAAATGAAATTAGTGCAATTAAAAGAAATAACACTTTGTAGCTTATAACTTTTTTCCAACGGGAGCAATAACAATTGGAGTTAAATAGGTGTATAAGATAAAATTGAATGAAGATGGAAATATGGATAAACATAAAGTAAGATTGGTTGTAAAGGGGTATGCTAAAAAAATGGGGTAGTCTATGAAGAGGTTTTTGTAAGGATCAACAATTACAAATCATTGATCTCGTGATAAGAATCTGGAATATAATCATCACGGTACGAAGATTGAACAAGTAATAAGATGAACTCAAGTGTAAATAAACTTCGTTTGTATTTCTCTTTGATTTGAAAAGATTACAAGTACATGTGAAATCAGGAAAGTGAGAAAGCTTTGATAAATTACATCAAAAGCTAACTATATATACTAAACAAAATGCTTCTCGTGCGAACTACTTAGTTCTCGCGCGAGATGAAACTTCTCGCTCGGATACTCCAACTTCTCGCGTGACTTGATCTTGTTCATCTTGATTTGATTTCCCAAGTTTCTAGGCTCTATCTCTATAATCTCCCCCTAGGCTTGGTTAATCAATGCTTTAGAAGTCCACATCTACAACCTTGTAACGACCCCTATATACATACATCTGGTTTTATAGGGCCTTCGTAATCAACCAACCAAACTATGCTGCCAAAAGATGAACAGATTTATCAGCTGCAATTAGACAAGCCTACAACCTCATCAAATCGTCCCTTCCAAATTTGAGCAGATCCACAGGGTCAATGATACGGTATTCTTTGTCAACACAATGAATTAACGCATGCCCCATCTCCTTCTCACAAGTCCACCACATAAGCTTAGACAAGCTGTTAACCGGTACAGGAGTGTGTATAGGGATATTTCTTGCATATCTTGGATGCTTGTAGACCCGTATCTTCATAGGCTTATTTGTATTTGGATCTATACATGTCTCATTTTCAATGACTTTGGATTTGGCTGTCTTGAAGTCTTTAAAGTTGGTCTTGCTTTGCCTCAAAATCATGTTTCTTATCCAATTCCCCTTCCCATAGTTACCTAAATTTATGAATGGAACACAACCCATAGCATATAAGTCAGACGCTCTGAGTGTATGAAAGTCATGCTCATCCTGATAATACTCAATAGCTCCAGCCTTTCTCTTCACAACATACATCTTCTATCCATCATACGCCCAATTAATAATTGGTTCTGAATTTCCATAGCTAGTGAAAGATTTAGAATGTCTCAATGTGTGTACATAAGTAGGTGGAGGAGGAGCATCAACAGTAAGATTCCTAACCTGACGTACTGCTCTCTTTCCAGTTTGATCATCAGTCTTGTCAGTGTGTTGATTAGCACTAGAATTTTCAACAATCTCTCCTTTTTCAGTCAAAATATCAGCGAATAAACTATGAAGACTACTCCCAAATACATTTGTATAATCTACTTCCTCCTCTAATCTATCAAAAGGTCCTAAGTCTTCATCTGACTCTTCAGTAAGTAGTTGTTACTGAAACATGTAAAATTCCTTCTCATACATTTCCTCATTAGCAGGATCTAATGGTGTATAGTCATCTGTATCATCAGGTCTTGGTCCGGAGACATTGGTAGAACCCGATAAACCAGAAGGACTAACAGTCGAACCCATCTCATCGCTCTGATCATCACCATCATCATTCTTTTTATCTCCTTTATCACCATTCTCACCATCATCATTATCATCATCATCATCTTCATCAACAATATCATCATCCTCATCACAACTAAATCAACCATATCCAAATCATCATCATCATGTACTTGCACAAGGATTGGAATAGCATGTTCAGGCTCCATAATTATGTCTCTAGTAAAAACTATAGGTCTATCCTCAGTAGATTCAATAAGAACAGTGTTAGTTGACTCTTGATCAACATCAGTAGTCTCTATTGTCATTTCAGCCATAACAGGATCAACGACATGCTATGTACCAGCAGTAGGATCATTAGCAGCTTCAGGACTAGCAGACTGATGTCCGCTAGACTCTCCAACTTCTTTAGTACGTTGCTATGCAAACTTAAATGGAATGCGAGAAGTAAGGTCTCTAATGTTCTGCTCTAGAATCTGAACATAGCTGAATATGAACTATTGCTAATGTTCAAGATTCTTGATCCTCTCATCTTTATCCAACACCTATTTATACAAGTCATCAATCACCTGTGTCTTCTCTAACATCTCTCTCTCTTTAAAGAACTAACTCTCTGCACAAAAGATACCCGAGTAGGTGAACTAGAAGAAGTCTTTGCATGATGTCTTGGTTCTAGAATAGTGTTTATGAAGTCATCCATACTAAACATATCATCAGGACCTTGATCTCTTGGTAGAGTCCTCATAGTATCATCAGTAGTAGGCAAACATATGATGTTAAAGTCATATACTCTGCAACAATCATTGGAATATCTTGATGAACGACCTCACTAACTATGACTCTTGGCTCTGTCACTAGAATAACCGACACAGTGGTCATTAGTATCTGGCGCTTATACAAAACACATCGCTCTCTACCCCTCCCATGTGGAGTCGCATCAGAATCAGCTCTTTTCCTTTCCATTCTCTTCTTTCTCCTTTGAGTTGATGGTGAATCCTCAGGAACAAATCAGTATCTTTTTCCTCAGTAGTGCGTTTGGTAGGAGTTTCATGTACTCTGGGTCTTTCTTGTACCACATAAGGGACATTACCAATCTGATCACTATTTGTCTCACTGTCAGTGAACCACGTGTTCACCTCATCTTCAGCCGACATCGTTGCACCCTGTAAACTTCCTAGAGCATCCTTAGGAGTTCTAGAAGATGGACCAGCTTGATTGGTCTAATGAGTTTTAGCATTATGCTATTGGTCAAAAGACTGATCTCCTTCTTGATAACCTTCAAAAAGTCAGCCAGTTTGGCAAAGTTAACTCCACCCCAAGCATTCCCACGAGCTCCTATGAAATAAGTGAAAATGTGTTTCTTCATCACCATATTGACATAGGTTGTAGAATCGAGCATTACTAACTCAGGATGAGCAGCATTCATAATCATCTGTATAAACCGGGGATACATGATAAAATTTTTTCCCACAGCAGCTATCATATTCTTCTGCATCTCTGAAAAAATTGCTTTGGATATGCTATAAGGTAAATCGTTAATAAGTGATACTAGCAGGGATCCGAACACAACACTCAGACTATCCATTCCAGCCTTTAGGTTACTTAAGCTATGAACCACCAAATGAAATAAATACTTCTAGAATGGAGGTAAGTATTTCTTCTACAGCGAAGGATATCTATGAGCATAACCCATCCGTTTAGACAATCTTTAGCCCCTTCATCATCAATCTTAACTGGGGCGTTGGTCTGATCTTCCAATAGTAGAACACTGTTAATCACTTCAAACGTGATAACAAGTCTCTTTCCTTTAACCGAAGCAGAGATGCATGGTACTCCTTGAGAGACTCTCTCATTAGCAATTGAAATCCATAACTGATCGATCTCATCAGTATAAATGGTCGAATTAGTTGTAATGTCATGATGAATACGAGATGTCTATAGACCGCCAATAAGTGATCTGAACAACGCCTTGTCATCACAACGAATGAGTGTATCAAAGTAATAAGTATAACACTCATCACAACGCCTTGTCAATATGCTTCATCCATATTAAACTCAGACTCTAATTTTTACTTGGACACATATGCTATGATATTTATCAAGTTTTAAGTTTTTTATATGAAATCAATGGATCCCACAATAAAAAATCATGTAGAACTCTTATCCAGCTTCAACACACTTTTGAGATTTCAAGTCATCCCAATTTGACTTAAACCTTTTACTTTTAATCAACATTCTCAAGATTATTTTCTTTCTTATAATATCTATATAGAGTATAACTAGCATGAGAAACATTTCTGAACAAAGAATATTAACAACTTTTGGGACTTATTAACAGGCAATCAGACTTATGTTTTACCCTCACAAGATGTTTAGGACTTATATGCCAAATCAGACTTCAATGCCCCATATTTTGATTTTGCCATCTTTGTCAGAACATATTCTCAAAAAAAATATATTTATCATATAGTGTAAGGCCCCGTTTCCGGAGACCTCACATTTGATCAATCATAGCATAATATATATAAAACAACTTACATTTCATAAATAACACAGCGGAAATAATACCAAAAACCATTTATTTCATTAATAATTACTGTTGCTAAGCAATACATCATTGTTTCTTAAGTTACAAAAGACCCCTTTTAATTGCATTACAAAACAACAATATCATTAAGCATGAATGGATGCCAGTCTTGCCCCGACGAGTAGCTTCCTCCGCGTGCCACCCTCAGCAACATTTACCTACCAACTGAAAATGAAAAAAAGTCAGTGTTGCTGAGTGAGTTCTAGTTTTAAAACATTAAAATACCTTGCGTATATATATATATATATATATATATATATATATATATATATATATATGAAAATAACCTTTTCTTTAAAATACTTCTTTTACTTTCGCGCGTGAGCATTCATCATACATACATCAAGGTATAATCTTGATTATCTTTCATTATCTCACGTATTCGTTCGTTTTGTACTTTTTCATTATCTTTCACTATTTCTAGATCCTGTCATAACTTTACCCCATCGTTGGGCACAAAGCCACCTCATTCCCGGGGTTAAGTGACAAGGACCCGTTTCGTACGTATGGATCGATCACCAAGACTGATCCCCCTATGTGTGAACCCTCAAGGGTTAGCCAAAATCGCACGCTATATTACACACAGTTGAGCTAGCAACTCTCAATGAGTTGTGAACCTCCTTAATCATTTTGATTGCAAGACTTTCATTCATTTCTTATGTTCCACTTTTCATTAACATTAATCTTTGCGTTCGTTTTTAATAATACTTTATGTATACGAGCATAAACACACCACGTAAAGCCACATAATAATATGCATTAAGAATATAAAAACAGGCCATAAACATACATAACATAGACAAATACAGCCATCAAATCAATCCAGGGTCAAACCCTAAAATTTCTAATTTCCCAAATTTCAAAAATTTTTCTAAGTCTTTTAGGCGCATGAGCACTGTGTAGGCGCATGAACTGCACTTATGTTTTCTAAGTAAAAATTTCAGGCGCATGAGGTACTATTTAGGCGCATGACTAAACACTTAGGTGTTCTAGGCAAATTTTCAGGTGCATGAGGTACTATTTAGGCGCATGAGCTTCACTTAAGTTTTCTAAGTCAAAATTTCAGGCACATGAGCCCTATTTGGGCGCATGACCAATAGTTATGCATATTTCAGAAATATTTTCAAACCCAATCTGTATTCTAACCTGTTTGAAGCCTATTCCTATCATTCTAAGCATCAACAACACATAATCAACCATAAAACACAAGCATACATACACAAATACATACGGGTACATATAACAGTTTTAAAACATTTTTAAACATGCATTTTCAACACCAAAAAGTTTAAAACACATAAAAACCAGGGTCTAGAACTCACCTATGCAGCCAACAAGTAAAACTCCTCCAAACTTGAGTGCACAAGAGTTCAAACACCTAAAAAACACCAAAATAAACAACCAAACACATAGAACACATAAAAACCGGTTTTAAGGATGAAAACCCAACAAAACCGAACCAAGAACACATAAAACACTCACCAATTTGCGAATTTCAGCCTTTTCTTCTTGAAAAAACGAGAGAGACAAGCTTCTTCTTCTTTCTTTTTTTTCTGTCGAAAAGCAGTTTGTGGAAACAAGTAGTGGGCGGCCATGCCCAAAATATAATAAAATATTGAGTTTTTGTACTTTTTACACTTAGCCCCCCTCCACTTTTGTCCCTTTTCTTTCTTTCAAGATACTTTTCTGTTCCTTTTTTTTAACGAAGTTTCGGGTGTTACACCCTTATAGAGGTTTCGTCCCCGAAACATGTCATTCTTCGAACATTTATGGGTAATGCTGTCTCATTTCTTCTTTAGTCTCCCACGTGGACTAAAATCCTTTCCTGTGCCTCCACTGTACACGCACCGGTGGAACCACTTTATTACGTAGCCTCTTCTCTTTCCGGTCGATGATTGCCACTGGTTGCTCTACATAATTGAGCCGCTTATCCATCTCGATGTCCTCCAGTGGTACAATCATATCTTCATCAGCTAGGCACTTTCTCAGATGAGATACATGGAATGTCGAATGAATTCCACTTAACTCATCGGGTACTTCCAATCGATAGGCCACCTCTCCTACTCGTGCAATAATTCGGAAAGGACCTATGTATCATGGGCTTAGCTTACCCCTTTTTCTAAACTGAATGATTCCCTTCCAAGGTGAAACTTTTAGCATAACTTTATCACCCACCTTGAATTCAATCGGTCTATGCATCTTGTCGGCATACGACTTTTGCCTGTCTTTCGCCGCCTTCATAAAGGCGTTGATCTTCTCTAACTTCTCGATCATAGCCTCAATCGCTTCCACGCCTCCCAATTCTTTTAGCCTGATGTCACCCCAACACACGGGCGTCCTACACCTCCTACCGTATAGCATCTCATACGGCGGCATGCCAATGCTGGCATGATAACTGTTGTTGTATGAGAATTCCTCTAACGGTAGGTGATCATTCCAACTTCCTCCAAAGTCGATCACGTATGCTCGGAGCATATCCTCAAGCGTCTGAATCGTCCTTTCACACTGACCATCTGTCTGAGGATGGTAAGCTATGCTAATGTTTAGCATCGTCCCCATCACATCATGAAATCTCTTCCAAAATTTCAATGTGAACCGGGTGTCACGGTCTGACACTATAGACACCGGCACACCATGACGAGCTACAATCTATTTAATGAATAGATCCGCCAACCTCTCGGATGAATATGTCTCGCGAATCGGTAGGAAGTGAGCACTCTTTGTCAGACGATCAACTATCACCCATATGGTATTGTACCCACTTGCCGTACGAGGTAACTTTGTAATGAAGTCCATGGTGATATGCTCCCACTTCCATTCTGGTATATCCAATGGTTGGATTTTCCCTTATGGCTTTTGATGTTCTGCCTTCACTTGCAGGCAAGTAAGGCACTTACTCAGATACTCCACTACATCGCGCTTCATACCCGGCCACCAGTAATCCTTCTTCATATCTTGATACATCTTGGTAGCACCGGGATGAATGGAGTATCGAGTCTTATGAGCTTCATCCATAATTCGTCCCCGTAGGTCCCCGTAACAAGGGATCCATATCCGCTCGAAGCGGGTTCTAACTCTGTGAGTGTTTTCTCCCAACTCCACGACTAGACCTCTCATCCTTTCAGAGTTAAAGTGATATTCTTTCAAGGCCTCATCTTGGAAATCCTTGATCTATGTCATCATATCGGAGGTCATAATAAATTGGTAAGCTTTCACCCGGATTGTCTCGGGTCTCTCTTTTCGGCTAAGGGCATCGGCCACTACATTGGCTTTGCCCGGGTGGTAATGGATTTCGCAATCATAGTCTTTGATCAAATCTAACCACCTCCTCTGCCTCATATTGAGGTCCTTTTGCTCAAAGAAATATTATAAGCTCTTGTGGTCCTTGAAGATTATGCACTTCGTCCTATACAGGTAGTGCCTCCAAATCTTTAATGCAAAGACCATAACCGCGAGCTCCAAATCATGCATGGGGTAATTGACCTCGTGGATTTTCAACTGTCGGGACGCGTAGGCTATTACTCTTCCATGTTACATTAGCACGCAACCCAACCCCGGATAAGAAGCGTCCGAATAGACTACCAAGTCTTCATTCCCTTCAGGCAATGTCAAGACAAGAGCTTGAGTTAATCTTGCCTTTAACTCCTCAAAAGAATCCTCCTGTTCTCGACCCCACACAAACTTCACATCCTTGCCAGTCAATTTAGTCAAAGGTGAGGCTATTTTGGAAAAGTCTTGGATAAATCTTCTGTAGTAGCCCGCCAAACCTAAGAAACTACGAATCTCGGATGGCATCTTTGGAGACTTCCATTGCATCACCGCCTCAACCTTCGCCGGGTCCACCATAATTCCTTCAGAATTTACCACGTGACCCAAAAATTGGACTTCACGCAACCAAAAAGCACAGTTAGAGAATTTAGCATACAACTTCTCTCTTCTAAGTGTCTCCAATACTTCGCGTATATGGCCGGCATGTTCTTCCTCATTTTTTGAAAAAATCAGGATGTCGTTAATAAACACAATCATTGATTTATCTAACATTGGCCGACACACTCGGTTCATCAAATCCATAAAGGCAGCTGATGTGTTAGTTAGACCGAAAGACATAACGAGAAACTCGTAGTGTCCATAACGCGTGCGAAAACTTGTCTTACGAATATCTTGCTCCTTCACCATCAACTGATGGTAACCAGATCGGAGATCTATTCTCAAGAACCAACTAGCACCTTGGAGCTGGTCAAACAAGTCATCTATTCTGGGCAGGGGATATCGATTCTTCACCGTTAACTTGTTTAACTCTCGGTAGTCGATACACATTCTCATACTACAGTCTTTCTTCTTAACAAACAAGACCGAAGCACCCCAGGGAGAGATGCTCGGTCGGATGAACCCTATATCCATCAACTCCTGCAGTTGAACCATCAGTTCCTTCATCTCAATCGAAGCTAATCGGTATGGTGCCTTGGCAACGGGTTGAGCACCGGGTATCAAATCAATCTGAAACTTGATCTCATGGTCCGGTGGCACACCTGGTAAATCTTCTGGGAACACGTCCGGAAAGTCACACACAGCTGGTACACCAGACGATTGTGGTACTGACGCGTCCACATCCTTCACATAAGCCAGGTAGGCACTACATCCGCGTTTCATGCACTTCTCTGCCACCGCCATCGAGATCACCTTAGGAACCGTTGTCACTCAATCACCGTAGACTGTCACCGAACTTCCATCTGGCGCAATTAATGGAATCATGTTTTTGTGACACACAATATTTGCCTCATAGGCTGCTAACCAATCCATCCCTAGAACTACATCAAATCCGCCTAGGGGCATCACATATAGTTTAGCAGAGAACCTATGGCCTTCTAGTTCTTTGTCACAATCATCTATCATATTAAAAATTTTGGTAGACTTACCAATAGCAGTTTCTACATCGAAGGGCTCATCAATATTCTTACTACTAACAGGCAACTTAGCACAGAAAGCAGCAGAAATAAAACTCCTACTAGCACTAGAATCAAATAACACAGAGGCATAAGATTGATTTACTAGAAACATACCTGACATGACATCGGGGTCCACCCTGGCCTCCTCCCGGGTCATTGTGAATGCTCTAGCGCTTGCCCTCTGCCCTTCGTCCTCCATCCGCCTCTTCACCCCAGAACTCTCTGCCCTTGGCTTCTTGCAATCCCTGCTTACATGACCCTCTTCACCACAGTTATAACATCTTATAACCCCACATATTTTTGCCACATGGCCAGGCTTGCCGCATTTGAAGCAGATGTTCAATGCCCACTTACACTCTCCAGTATGCTCCCTTCCACACTTACCACACCTCTTTGTCCTCGCACCTGATGTCATCACCCTTCAATCATCCACCCTTGACTTCTAGTTATTTGGGGTGAAACCACCATTCCCAAACCGCTTCCCACTCCAGTTCTTATCACCACCACCCTTCTTGTTTGCTTCCGCCACAGTCTCCTCCCTCTCATCATACAATCTACCCTCCAGGTCTACCACCGATCGAAAAGTACTCGGCCGGGCAGCAATCAAATGCCTACGGATGTCAGCCAGCAATCCCTGAATATACCTCTTGAATTTCCTTGACACCGACGTCACCTGATCAGGCACCAGCCTCGCCATCTCATTGAACTTGGTGGTGTATTGCTGATGGGTCATGGTTCCCGCCTCTAGCTGTAGGAAGTCCCTCTTAATCTTATCGAGTTCTCGATGAGGATAGAATTCCTCAATCACCATTTTCTTCAACTCTCCCCACCTCATCCTCCCGATGGCCCTGCTACCCTCGGCTTGGACAATATTATCCCACCAACACAGAGCCGAGTCAACGAACGAGTGAGTGGCGAACTTTACCTTCTGGTCCTCCCTGGACTCACTAATCTCTAACACCACCTCCATCTCTCTTACCCAGCGGTGAGCAGCTGCAGCATTACCGTTGCCATCGAAAGTTGGGGGTTTGCATCGTTGGAATGCCCCGTAGCTGCATCCCCACGCGGTTTCCCGCACTACTACATCCTCCTCATCACTGGAGGCCGCCTTCTCAGCATTCAATTCCTCTTTCTCACTATGATCTCCCTCATTCCCCTTTCTCCCAGTTGTCTTTCTTCTCTCCTCCTCCTTCTCCTTCTTCTCGTCCTCTTTCACTGCGCGGATGACCTCGGTCACCACAGACAGTAGGATTGTCTGCATGACCTGATGCACCTACTCAACTACTGCCTCCTTCATCGAGGCCCTTAGAATAGCACTCTCATCACCGCCCTCATCATGATGGACCTCAGGATCAGCAGGGGCCGTCTCGGCAGTCTTAGTCTTCTTCCTCGTGACATGTGGTCCAGCACCACGGCCACCCCATGCTCCACCTCGGGAAGCTTTCGATGATCTACCACCAGCCATCCTCTAATCACTATAAGATTCAAACACTAACACGGTCATTCAAGGTAATAGCTCAGTTTATGTTAAGTATAGTAAGTCCCTAATTACAGTAGCCAGTTGTGATTAGCCACTTACTTTACTCTTCATCCCTCGAGCATTTCCTATCCTGACTACATCAGTATTCAAATATACTAAAAGCACATAAATCAGATAGCACACGCACATAATACCGGTTAACATTAAGAAAAGAATTACTGATGGCACGTAGCTACTTGGGCTTGCATCCCTCCATTCGGTTCCATTCTCAGTTTAAGTTTAGGTTTTTTGAAAATGTTTACGCATTTCTCTTAAACTTTGGCTCTGATACCAACTTGTAAGGCCCCGTTTCTGAAGACCTCACAGTTGGTCAATCATAGCATAATATATATAAAGCAAATTACATTTCATAAATAACACAGCAGAAATAATACCAAAAACCATTCATTTCATTAATAATTAATGTTGCTAAGCAATACATCATTGTTTCTTAAGTTACAAAAGACCCCTTTTCAATTGCATTACAAAACAACAATATCATTAAGCATGAATGGAGCATGAATGGATGCCAGTCTTGCCCCGACAAGTAGCTTCCCCCGCGTGCCACCCTTAGCAACATTTACCTGCCAACTGAAAATGCATAAAAGTCAGCGTTGCTGAGTGAGTTCTAGTTTTAAAACATTAAAATACCTTGCGTATATATATATATATATATATATATATATATATATATATATATATATATATACATGAAAATAACCTTTTCTGTAAAATACTTCTTTTACTTTCGCGCGTGAGCATTCATCATACATACATCAAGGTATAATCTTTATATTCTTTCATTATCTCACGCATTCGTTCATTTCGTACTTTTTCATTATCTTTCACTATTTCTAGATCCTGTCATAACTTTACCCCATCGTTGGGCACAAAGCCACCTCATTCTCGGGGTTAAGTGACAAGGACTCCATTTCGTACGTATGGATCAATCACCAAGACTGATCCCCCTGTGTGTGAATCCTCAAGGGTTAGCCAAAATCGCAAGCTATATTACACACAGTTGAGCTAGCAACTCTCAATGAGTTGTGAACCTCCTTAATCATTTTGCTTGCAAGACTTTCATTCATTTCTTATGTTCCACTTTTCATTAACATTAATCTTTTCGCTTCGTTTATGATAATACTTTACGTATACAAGCATAAACACACCACGTAAAGCCACGTAATAATACGTATTAAGGAACATAAAAATAGGCCATAAACATACATAACATAGACAAATACAGCCATCAAATCAATCCAGGGTCAAACCCTAAAATTTCTAATTTCCCAAATTTCAGAAATTTTTCTAAGTCTTTTAGGCGCATGAGCACTATGTGGGCGCATGAACTACACTTATGTTTTCTAAGTCAAAATTTCAGGCGCATGAGGTACTATTTAGGCGCATGACTAAACACTTAGGTGTTCTAGGCAAATTTTCAGGCGCATGAGGTACTATTTAGGCGCATGACTAAAAACTTAGGTGTTCTAGGCAAATTTTCAGGCACATGAGCTTCACTTAAGTTTTCTAAGTCAAAATTTCAGGCACATGAGCCCTATTTGGGCGCATGACCAATAGTTATGCATATTTCAGAAATATTTTCAAACCCAATCTGTATTCTAACCTGTTCGAAGCCTATTCCTATCATTCTAAGCATCAACAACACATAATCAACCATAAAACACAAGCATACATACACAAATACATATGGGTACATATAACAGTTGTAAAACATTTTTAAACATGCATTTTCAGCCCCAAGAAGTTTAAAACACAAAAACCGGGATCTAGAACTCACCTATGCAGCCAACAAGTAAAACTCCTCCAAACTTGAGTGCACAAGAGTTCAAACACCTAAAAACACACCAAAATAAACAACCAAACACATAGAACCCATAAAAACCGGTTTTAAGGATGAAAACCCAACAAAACCGAACCAAGAACACATAAAACACTCACCAATTTGTGAATTTCAGCCTTTTCTTCTTGAAAAAACGAGAGAGACAAGCTTCTTCTTCTTCTTTCTTCTTTTTCAGTTGAAAAGAAGGTTGTGGAAACAAGTAGTGAGAGGTCATGCCCAAAATATAATAAAATATTAGGTTTTTGTACTTTTTACACTTAGCCCCCTCCACTTTTGTCCCTTTTCTTTCTTTCAAGATACTTTTCTGTTCCTTTATTTTTAACGAAGTTTTGGGTGTTACATATAATATGTATGTCTTTGACATATCTTTTATTATTGTATACATTGGCATCTTTTATTCCTTTATGGCCTTTTTGGCATCCTTTTGTTCTTTTTCATCCTTTTCATCTTTAATGCTTTTGCTTTTTGTATCTTTTTCATCTTTTGAATTATATATAATATATATATATATATATATATATATATATATATATATATATATATATATATATATATATATATATATATATATATATATATATATATATATATATATATAATGCCTATGAAAATTTACTAAATCAAAAAGTAACTGCCTTGAGTATGACTAGACTGGAACTCTCAGTCTGTTTTAGCATGGAATCAGTGTTACTACAAAACCTTGATATGTAACCCACTTCAGTCATAGAGAGTTTCATTTCAGTGCGTCATAGATCATAGTGTGTTTTTATTCTTGAAATTCGAGCCTATCAACATATCAAACATAATCCAAGTGAGTTTCTTTTAACATTTATAATATATCAAAATCAAGAAATACACTATCATTTCCTATGTAATCTTAAAATTTTAATTTTGAACTTTTGAACAAAATTTTTTTGTAATTTTTCAAACTTTACTTCTACTACGAATAAAATCTTTTTCGATGCATTTTCATATTTTCACCCTCTAAAATTGTGATTATCTAGAAAAAATAAGAATTTTAACAAAAATAAACAAAAAAATATTTTTAAGAGGGTTTAACAGTAATCATTAACCAAAGTTAATCATTCCCAGAGATTGAACCAGAAAGTCAAATTAGGAATGATCAACGCCTTGGTAAACAAATCAGTAATGTTTTAATCTGATTTGACCGGTTCAAGATAAATAAGTTTTCGATCAAAACAATCACGGATAAAATGCATTCGGATGTCAATGTGTTTTGTTTTTGAGTGTTCGATAGGATTCTTCACTATGTTCAACATTGCAATATTGTCACACCAGATCTTGGTGTTATAAATGTTAAGACCATAATCAAAAAGTTGTTGTTGAATCCAAACGATCCAAGAACAACAGCTTGATGCAACCATATATTCAGAAATTGCCATGAAATCAACCTATTTCTCAGAAATTGTCATCCACCTGTTGTTGATTTCCTGTCCAAATTACATCCTGCATAATCACTATCAGTATAAGCATATAAATTGAAATCAGAACTTTTAAGATACCAAAGTCCAAGTTTTGGTTGGCCCCTTAGGTATTTGAAAATCTGCTTGACAGCTTTCATTTAAGACTCTTTTGGATTACTTTGATATCGTGCACACTAACAGACAGGAAACCTGATGTCTGACCTGCTGGCAGTAAGATACATCAAAGATGCAATCATTGATCAATACAAATGTTGATCAATATCTTCATCCGTGAGATCGGGAGTTAAAGAAGGACGAGAAGACATCAGAGTTTGTGCAATCTTGGATTCTTCAAATTTATATTTGTCCTGAATACTATGAACATACTTCTCTTCATGTATTAGTATACCCTGGTCATCTTGTTTAACTTAGATACCAAAGAAAAATGAAATTTCTCAAGGAGAGCTCATCTCAAATTTCTTCTTCATCATTGCTTTAAATTCCTTGCACAATTCTTCATTGGTAGATCCAAAGATAATGTCATCAAAGTACATTTAGACAAGAATTAGATCATCACCAATCTTCCTTAAAAACAAAGTTTGATCAATAGCACCCCTTGTATAACCATTTACAAGCAAATGTTCAGTGAGTATGGCATACCAAGCACGAGGTGCTTGATGTAAGCCATAGAGTGCTTTGTCTAACTTATAAACATAGTCAGGATGATCTAGATCTTCAAAACCAGGTGGTTGACAAACATAGGTTTCTTCTTTCATTTCGCCATACAAAAATGCTGTTTTGACATCCATCTGATAAACTTTGAAGTTTATGTATGAAGCATAAGCCAGAAAAATACATATAGCTTCAAGTCTTGCAACTGGAGCATATACTTGTTCATAGTCAAGACCTTCAACTTGGTAGAACCCTTAAACAACAAGTCTGGCCTTGTTGCGAACAAGAACATCCATCTCATCCGTTTTGTTTCTAAATATCCATTTAGTTCAGATCGGCAGCTTACCCTTAGGAAGTTCACACAGATGCCAAAAATTTAACTTCTTAAATTGCATCAGCTCGTCTTGCATGGCCTCAACCCAACTATTTTCTTTCAACAGGATTTCAATGTTCTTTAGCATAATTTGAGAGATAAAACATGTATACAAGCATGTATTATTGCTCCGGATTGACTTCGAGTTTGAACACCTTGTGATAAAGGACCAATGATTGCTTCAGTTGGATTTTCTTTATGATTTCTCAATTGAGGAATGTGATCTTTAAAAATAACTTCGACTAAATTAGACACATGACCAACCAGTTCTTCAACAGTGATTCCTCCTTCAGGTTGATACACAATATGTTCCTCTTGATAAATATCATTATCAACTGATAAATCTTCAAATGGAACTTAAATTGTATCAATTGGATCAATTTATGTAGAAGATGAACTTGGATCGATATCCTGTGTGTCTTGTTCTATTCCTGAATAAACTTGAGTCAAATCAGGTTCAGAAGCTTGATTCAAATCAGAAACAGATTATTGAACAGCCGACACATTATAAGAAGAAGGTATGTCTGAAAATCATCCTATAGTTGAAGACGAAATAGATGCAACATTATCAGAAAAGACATCTTGAATGGATGATGACAAAGGTGGACTAGCTGTAGATACAAAAGAAGATCAATTAATGTTTCAAACAATGAAGCATAATCATATAACCATGAAGGAGCACATCTTGCATCAGTTTTGTTAGGTTCATGCCAATATATATCAAATGACTCATTTCTTTTTTTGACCTTTTGTTATAAACCCGATATGCAACTTTGTTAGCTGGATATCCAACAAAGTAACACTCATCAGCTTTTTCAGTAAGGGGAGACCACACCTGTGTTACTAAAATGAATCTTTATGATGTATCTATGCAGGACTAGAAACATAAAAAAATAAACTACAAATCTATAAAATAATAAAAATGATTGCTACCAAAGTGAATAAAAAGAACAAAAAAGACTGAAAACAACGTGTTACACATGTGAAATGTGTTCATTAACTAGCAGATTTTTATTACATGTGTAATAGATTTTTTAATGATCAAAAACTAACACATGTGTTAAATGGAAAGTTTATCAAATATATTACTTTACACATGTATTAATTTGATAACACATGTGTTTAATTTGATAATACATGTGTTAAAGTTTCAAAAATACCTTTAACTTGTGGGGTAAATTATGTATAAAATAAACTATACATGTAACAAATATCTGACGATTTTAAAATATCCAAATAAATGGAAAGTGTGTCAAATAGATTACTTATGCATATGTTAAATGTGATAACACGTGTGTTAAACGTTTTAGATCTTTTTACTACATGAGGGTAGGTGTGTAGAATATATATATATATATATATATATATATATATATATATATATATATATATATATATATATATATATATAACACTTGTTAAAGTCTTAAAGTTGATTTCCGTCCCACTAAAACTTCTAACAAGTCTTATATTTTTACTACAGAATTTACACTTGTGAATGCCTCAATCAACTTTCACATAAACTCTTAGAAATCTACCATGTTCTAATATTATAAAATAGATGAATGGTTTATTCAAATGAACCACACAATTAACATGACATGTCATACAGTTTTAAAAATCAGTGGCTATGATTGGTTCTATAGTTCCTTTTTTTAGAGTTCCCCATTGAATTTATAGCTATTTTTTAGGGTATTAGTTTATAGTTTTATATTTTCATAACAAGAAAAATAACAAACACTTAGATAACATTTGCACAGAAAGTGTAGTAATTAGTATGGTTTACATGAGGATGCAAAAACTATGTGTTAATCAGAGAAAAATGATACTAGTACTGTTATGGTTGTGTCTTATTGAAATTGAAGTGATGAGAACTTTTGTACTAAGTGTCTAAGTAGCCCTAAAATATATAAATTTTGCATAAAATATACAACTATGTTTTATGAAAAGTCATCCATATTTTAAGTTGGGCATTTACCACTACAATTTCAATCCAAAGTAATGGGAGGAGCCTTTAAAATTGTTATGCAATTCTACTCTGTTTTTTGTGACAGAATTTAGCTTTAGTTTGGGTAGGCGCTAATATTACGACCAGTTTGCAATTGACTTTTCGTAGCTGGTTTGTATTGACAAAAAAATGTGCTCATTCAATAAACCAAAAAATTAATAGAAAAGAAATTTGTTTATATAAAAACAAAAAAACCTAGAAATTTGATCCTTCATAGAACAAAAATGTATAAACTAACTAAATGTAATATAATCAATTCAATTTGCAATAGAGACAACTCTATATATATACACATATATATATAGGTTTTTGATTATTGATATGAAAAATGAAAAAATATTTGGAGAAAGAGAGGATACGATCTAACAAAAAAAATCATTCTATATTTTTACCCCTAGAGTTAATATTGACTACATATTAATATACCATCAATCTACACATTATTATACTATTTACCACAGGCCCTTTTCCAATCTTAAGTTTCTAACTTTTATATTTTCACTCGCTAAACACTTTTTAAAACTTTATAAAATGTTTCACTTTTATCTCTTTAATTTTTTAAAATTCCGGGTTTACCCCTGTACCATTTTACTTAAAAAAATAATTTCTTACATTCGTATTTTTATGTATGTTTTGGTAAAATTTCAAGCAAGTCTATATTTTGACGTAAATTTTGTTGAAAAATAAATCGGGTCAAATATAAAATGTTTTTATGCTTATTTTGATGTACTTTTTGAGTTAATCTAAGTTTAAACATAAGTTTATTTGAAAACGTGCCGGATCAAATATATATGATTTCATTATAAATATGAGTTACCATATGTTTTGATGTAAATTTAGTTTGGGAATATTTCGGGGCGATTGCAATCTATACTTTATCACGTCACATGCAGCACCACAACATTTGCTTTTTTAATGTATGTATTAAATTGGTCTACGTTTCGACATAAATTTTGTTTGAGAAAACATCAGATCAAATATAATACGCTTTCATTTAAAGGTATAAATTCAAATGAATCTACGTTACAATGTAAACTTATTATTTTGAGGCACACATATAAACATAGAACACTGACCATTTATTTATTTTAGCTACACACAAATAATATAAACGTGACTATAAAATTCTTTTTAGCCACATTATCAAACAAAAACATGGTGGTTCTTCTCATTATGCCATACTTTTCGAGCGTGGTCATTAAATATCTCTGTTACTACTCTTCGGACACACAAAGTAATAAAAGTATTATATTTATTAGTATAAAGTGACAACAATAAAAAGAACATTATGGCAATCGATCACATTTAGCCACACTTTTTAAACTTGGCTACTAACTGTTACATTGATTTCTTATTACTCTTTGAACACACAAACTCATATTAGTGTCCATATATATCAGCCTTTAGCCATATAATCCATTGCAGTTGGACACATTTGGCCACGCGTTTTGAGCGTGGCTTGTAAATGTCACATTACTTTCTTACTACTCTTTAGAAACGTAAACTAATATGAGCAGCCATATGTATTAGCTTTTAGCCACATCAATAACTTATAGTCCATTGCAATTGGTCACATTTAGCCACACTTTTTAGGCATGGCTAATAAATGTCACATTATTTTCTTATTACTCTTTGGCACACAAACTAATATAGAGCCACACTTTTTAGGCATGGCTAATAAATGGCACATTATTTTCTTATTACTCTTTGGCGCACAAACTAATATAGTGGTCATATGTTTTAGCCTTTAACCGCATCAATAACTTATAATGCAATTATGATCCATTGTAGTTGATCATATTTGGCCATACCTTATAAGCGTCACTAGTAAATGTCATATTTTTTCTAGTAAAGTATGGTTAATAGGTGTGTTTTTGGACACATTAATCAAATACAATGTCAGCCGATCACATTTTGCCACACTTATTCAAGCGTGACTAGTTAATGTCATAGTTTTCAATTAAAGTGTGGCTAATAGGTATGTTTTTTATCACTTAAACGAAATACAACGGCAATTCATCATATTTTTTAGAGCGTGGCTAGTTAATGTGATAGTTTTTTGTATTAAAGTGTGGCTAAATGTTTCAGGTTGTTATACAATGGTCAAATGAATCAATCAAATGTGTGGCTAAAATTGAGATAGAAGGTTTTGAAATGGTAGTACTGAACTTTAGCTACACATTTAATTAAAAGTTTGGCTGGGAGTTTTTTTTAAAAAATGTGGTCGCAGACCTATTCTGGCGCAGTGATCATGTTCAATAGAATATTGATAAAACCATAGAGAATGATCATTTGTTCTAAAGCATAAAAATTTGCATGCCCCTGTGCAGCCATGCTTGATGTTCATATCATGATGAAAATAAACAAAACGAAAGACGCAATTTAACGAATAAATCGAAGAGGACTAGGGTTGATAGTGGCATAGGACAGAAGCTCCGAATCATGCTCAAATATCTCCATTTCATCTGGACTTAATGAGACGATGGCTTCAACACCACCACCCTTTATCGTGTCATTCAAAGCCAAAATCCTCGCAACTCCAGCATTCATCGGGTAAAACCATATTGGCTTTCCCCATCCGAAGTCTAACTCATATATTCCACTATTCAATAGGCTTGTAGTAAACATGCAGTCTCCTTCAGCTGTCACATCCGCTAGTTGGTGTATTTTTCTCAGCAGCTCATTGAAAGTCTCATGCCCCTTCTCCCCTTTCATGGACTCAATGTGATCAGAGTTTATTTTCGCCATTGACTCTCGTAGTTTAACCATCAAGGTTGGCAAATCAAGGTGGCCACCGGGAAAGCAAACCGCACAGGCTGCATCGATAACATTTCCTATGGATTCTTTGGGAAGAGGCGGCGATGCCCTTTTTTGGAGATTCACCATTGATAATAAAAGATGAGGTGATTGTGGACCAAATGGTCTTACTTTCAATGCCGCTTGGGCTGCAGCCTTCCAAACTACAGCAGTTGTGGCTTCCATGCGCGTCGGTGGTTGTGTTGAGGTGGCGTTAGAAACTAGTTGTTTCTTGAGTAAAGCCAAAGCCGTAGAATCAAACACAAATCTTTTTGTGCTAAGCTTTTTTGTGGCTAGTAACTTAGAAGGCGCCGAGTATTCTAAGTGAGGATTGTTAGGAAATATCTCACAAGCTACAAAACTTGGTGATATAGTTTCAGGTGAACCTCTAGCAGCTGCTGCCCATGCTTTCATAAACACGAAAAATGTTTGCCCGTCAAAGATCTTGTGTGACGCAATCGAGGAAAGCCCAATCCCGCCACATTTAAAAATGTTAACCTGATAAATTGCATATCTCAAGTTTAACTTTTTTACTCAAGAATCGAATATTAAATTTTTGATAGAATTATAATTTACCTGAATACCAATAACGTAATTCCCTATCAAAGATTCCTTGCTGCAAGGTTTTTCAGGCATCAACCCTCTCACTCTTTCATCATCTGGGTGACCTAGAAAATCTTCAAGTGTCTGATTGACTCGAGCCTCCGCAAAATAGATTCCTTCGTCGTTACACTCAATTTGCAAGTTGTCCTTAACTTTTCCAGCAAAAGGATAGAATCTAGTTAGAACCTTGGATAAACTCTCTTTCAGATGTTTTGATCTTTTGGTTGCAACAGTTGTAACACTATCCTTGGTGGTATTAGGAAGAAACAATATTGAAGGGCTGTAGATATCATATGTGAATTGGTCTATAATAGAGAGGTTGAAGGTTCTTAGATGATTGGGAGTCGGAGAAGATGGTTTGACGATCTCTCTTGAGATTATTTCAAGATCTACCTTCTTAACATCGTTTTCAATATTCCGCGACCTGCAATAACAATAATAGTAGACCACAACCTATGCATGTTAGAATATAGTTCATGTTAAGACAACTAAACGATTTTAGTTGCCAGTTCTAGTTACTTACCTGTGTGATGATTCAGTAGCATTTTGGGTTGTTAAGGTACTATAATAGTGAGCAGAATATAAGGATGAAGACCGCATTTGATCGGATATTGAGGATCTGATTGGCTTGGAAGCATGGAAATATAGCGGACGATAACCTCCATGAAAATGATACCGTTGAGAATTGAAGAAACGTTGGGTTGCTTTGTGGGCTGAGAACAACCACTTTATGATCGGTTGATGATGATCATCTTCACATCACACTCATCAATTTATAAGTGAATCATTAAAAACAAACCTTGTGCAAAACGCATGGTCAACACCTTAAATGTGCAGCTTGATGGTTAAATATGTTACAGTTAAACAGCTGTTTGTAGCTGGTCACGATCTATCTAGGTTGTCACATGCTTCTTAATATATTTTAATATATTTTACTAGGTTAGAAAATGTAATAAGTGAACTAAATCTAACTTTTTAAAATCATTAGTTTTAAATTTTATATATTATATATTATCAACCATTAGTAAAATAAGAGTAATAAATATCTAAGAAGTTGTAAATGACAAATAATAAAGATTAAAAATTATAAAATTATATTTTAAAATATGATATAATTGAAATCTTATAGTTTAATATATCTTAATAAATTATTAGCATAAGAAGATTTACATTTTGATATATAATTATTTAGTTTATTTATTTAAAACGCTTATCTTTTAATATATATAGAAACTTACCAATAACTAATATAACTATTTACCAGTTATTAAATCACTCAAACAAAATCAAGCAAATGATTTAAAATTAATAACATAAATTTTTAGGTGATTTGATTGTATAGAGAAATAAAAAAATATTATTAATCTATAATGAAAGAGAGAAATATAAAAAAGAAAATGAGAAGTTAATATAAGAAAAGGAGAGTATGATTTTAGTAAGTCTTTAAAATCATCTATACTAATAAATGATTACATGAAGTGGACACTTGTCATTATTTGATGTGATCTTTCCTTAATTTTTCCCGTCCAAACTTAAACACCTTGACTTTTGACCTTTAAAACCATATTTAAAAATGTTTAAAAATATCTATGACTTCCTATTATATCTTACTTTTATATTTCAAATTAGCTTTAGTTACCCGTATATTATACGGAAGTTTGAAGAGTTTATTATTAAATAACATAAAAATAAAAATAAAATCAAGTGTGTTATATATTAAATAAGACATAACAACTTTTGATTATAAGGTCACAAATGAGCAAAAACATCCTTGTAAACTACATTTGTAGTAACATTAGTAAATTTACACTTATTATCTAAAGCTAAAAGCTTCAATCCATCTTTACTCTTAACTTGTGACAAGATACCATAAAACTAATCATGCGTAAAAATAGGCTATTTCAAGTATAAACCGACACTTGACAGAGATTAACCTTAACTTTTGTTAATTGTCATAGTGAAATATACGGTCAAATCTTCTTTTAGACTTAAGAGGAATACTTTTGACGGGTCAGATCGTGAGTTAGATATTGAGTGGGTATGAAGATATTAGTATGAAGAAATTAAGATTTGAATAATATACACTGAAAGTTTATGTGCAATAATTAGATCAATTTCGAATTATTTTGATCCTGTAATCAAATATAGAGATAAAGTATTGAATCGGGTTGGATCGAGCTATAAATTTCATAATATCTCTGATTAGTTGGTGATTATTATTTATTTAATACTAATTTTAGTAAACCCGTGTATTATACGGATTGAAAAAATAAAATATTAAATATAATAAAATTTTATGAAGTATAAAAAGATAATCTAAAATAAGATATGATTAAAATTACATATGAGTAATAACTATAAGTAATAAAATAACGATATCAATTTCTAAACTTTTGTTTTTAATCTTTCTTTCCAAAAATAGTTAAATATTTTTTTACAAAACAAACCGTATTAAAAATATTATTTTTTAAAAAAATTTATTACAACTCCTAATTTTAATTATTTTAAGTTTATAAAAAAAATTACTTTTTAAAAATAAATTTTAAAATATTTTATATTTTAAAAAAAGTTAGATGTTTTAGGAAAAATTTTTAATTGTATGAAAAATTGTTATCTAGAAATAACATTAATAAAAAGACATCTTTTTTAATTTATTAAAAAATTAATCTAAAAAGAATTAAAATTATTTAATATTTCTTAATTTAGGTAATTATTTAAAAGGAGAGAGACAGAAAAAAATAAACTTAGGGGGCCTAGAAATTTATCAAGTGTCCTCTTAAGTTGCTCTTTTAGTATTATATATAGAATATAGATATAGATTACATTAATATCAAGATACCCTTGAAATCAGGGAGTATTTGATTTAATTATTGATTATTTTTTTAGATTAAAATTTAAAGTGTTTTAACTTTGATAATTTAAAGATTTTCTATATTTCAATTAAACAAATCACAACCTAAATGCTAGAATACTTGGGGATTTCAAATTCTTGCTTTCAACTATAAATAAACCCATTTAGTCTATTAATCATCTTATATTATTCATTCATCCATGTTCAAAGGCCCTGTTCTCTGAACTATCAATTACCAATTTCCGGTTTATGCATTTGTATTGATCGAAGTATTATTTCTAAGTAAGTTCATATAATATTGTATTCTCATTAATCATATTCACATATATGTTACTGTAACAATTTTATTAATATATTAATGCTATTCAATAATGTGTAAAACGTTATACAATTATCATCTTCATACAATATGCTTATGGAAATATATTAAAAATCTAATAACATAATTCTCGGTTTCCATATTATATTTATTTGTTCTTCTAATGAATTCAAATGGTAGGTCATTCAACTTATTTTTATTTGACATTATATATGAAATTGTTTGTGATTTTCATAAATGAGATTCTTTTGTGAACTAGCATCTCTTTTAATCATTTACAATTAGCTTTCTTAAATTATATTTTTTTTTTCTATCCATAAGACAATGTTCTACAATATTTTAAGAATGAATTAAAAACAAATAAAGATTAAATCAATTATATTTTTATTTACAAATTAAAATAATAGTTTTACAATTTTAGTGTTGTATTTTTCAAAATTCTACTATATTCGAATCTTTAGTTCTTACGGTTGAAGGAAAAAGTGACACATTGACACTAACGTATCAATTTTGATCTCTATATCTTCAATGTTATTCTTTTATATTTTGAAAAGTTCTGCTATATTTTTTGTGTAATGATAGATATATAGATCCAAGAGGAATAACCATTCTTAACAACCTTGATATATTAAAGGAACCTTTTCTTAACATCCTTGATATACTGAAAGGTGATTATAACATTAAGGTTAGAATTATAAGATTGTGAAGGCAACCTTTGTTTAAACACAAAACTTACTTGATGCAAATGATATTGATGGATGAGATGGTATTTCTAATGTATTACTTTTTCTTAAACCTTAAATTTATCTCTAATTATTTGTACATTTATATATATCTGTTCATATCTTTTTTGCTTGTAGGATACTATAATTCAAGAAAGTTATTTGAAAAAATGATTTCACCGGTCCGAAAAGTTTTTTGAAGAAAAGTCATGTTTACTCATACAAAAATCCACGTAATAAGACAATTTTTCAACTTTTAAGTATGTTGAAAGTCTCTGGAAGATGATGTAAGTATGTTGAAAGTCTCTGAAGATGATGTATACAAATACAAAAAAGTTTTTGTAGATTTTTGGATTGTATATGTAACTTTGCATTTTTATTATTTATATGCAATATTTAGTATCAATGATAAGTAATTTTGTTTTGCAAATTTTAATAATAGAATTTTCATTTTCAACCCGTGTAATACACGGGTTAATAATCTAATTATGTGTATATGGGTTTAGGTGGAAAAACCAACCTTAAAATGTACAGAATCACTACATGTGTAAAAAAAAAAATTGTTTATTAGAATAGATAGATATACACTGACACATGAATTTATCTTCCTAAACATTTTGTAACGGGAAATGCTGAGAATATATATTAAATTAAACGTGTGTATCACGAGAGCTATTAAATATTTTCTAAGAGTATTAGTTTATAGTTTAAATATTCTCATAAGGACAGACAAAAACATAACATTTGCATCAAAAGTTGCAGAAATTGATAAGGTTTACGTGAGGATGCAAAAACTATGTTAATCTGATTAAAAAGACAGTAGTGCTATTGTGGTTGTGTCTATTTGACGTTTAAGATAGGGGTGTTCAAAAATATCCGAATCCGAGAATCCGATCCAAGAATCCAAAAATCCAAATTCGAAATATCCGAATTTTCGGATATCCGAAAATTCGGATTCAGATTCGGATAGTGATTTTTAAAAGTTTCGGAGATTCGGATATCTGATTATCAGAAAGCTTAAAGGTATTTTTTTATTTTTTTAAATTTTAGACATATTTTTACTTTAAATTGAGGTTTTTAAGTGTATATTAGGACTTTTATGATATGAGTTGGTTTTTTATATTATTTTTATAATAGCATATGTCTAAATATTGTAAAAAACTAAAAAATAAAAAAATAAAAATAATAAAAAATGAATTTTGGAACACCCCTAGTTTAAGACGAGCAATTCTGATCTGAGGTTATTTTGCGATCAAAATTAGCTATAGTTTCTGTAGAAGCTAATATTGTCACCGCTTTGCAATTGACTTCTTTTGCATCCAATTTGCGACCTTCATTTTTCACTAGTTTACAACCTCGATTTTGCCATCGGATTTGCTAGTGGCATTTTGCTACTGTGTTTTGCAAGCAAATGGCCACCGCCAAGTGGCCATATTTGCGATTGGTTCGCCACAAATTTTCCTTTTTTTAATATTATATTTACTTTTTTTGTGTTTAAACCTGCAAATAATTCAACTAGACAACCAAATATAATATAATTCAAATTGTAAAATAAATATAAGATCGAAATATCTAAATTCATATGATTACAAAATAAAGTGATGTATCTTAACATATTAGATACGAAAACATCCAAAGTCATATGATTACAGAACGAAGCCGTTTCCTAACTCAATGACGGTGGTTTTTGAGTCATAATTATTAATATTTCTTCAATGTTCCTTATTCTTTCAAGCATAGTTATTTTCTCCTTTCTTTCTTATGTTTTTCCGTTTCTTTCTAAACCACCAGCTCTTCGATTATTTCATTCAACCTTTTATTTATAATCAATATAAAAAGCTCAAATATAACTTATTGAAACTCTTTATAACCATATAGAACTCATTAATAACGTTAGGTGGACTATACAGTCAAATATAACATGCTATAAGCCAACTAACACAAAAATGATCCATTTGTTCCTGTTATGCCCAAATATGACTCTTTTAGACCCCATATTTCCAAATATGTCCTGTTAGCATTCGTTAAGACACATTAGTACATTACAACCAAATATGAGGCAATACAAACTACTATTAATCTGATCAATGGTTTGAAATTTGATCATTCAATGCTGAAATATGTCATTTGGTTGAGAATTTCCCTGTCGCCAGCATCAATTGCGACGTGGTCATTCTTAGAGCATTCACATTTCATTTCTTAAAAGTTTGTAAGTGAAATCTTAAATTATATGGAATGGTTCTGAGTAGTTATAAGTAGATTAGAGAGAAAATGTTACTGCCTGTCTCTAAAATTTAAGAATTATTTATTCAACCCTTATAATTTTGTTAATATTTTTAAAATTGATTATGAGTTGAGAAGAGAGAAAAACTGATGATAAAAGTATTAAAAATATTATTTAATTAAAAAAAAGTAATGATTTTAATGTAATTATAATGATAAAGATAAATAGTGAGATGTGAATGCTATTAGTACAACTCAAATACAAGTTTTTTATTTAGTAGTATAGATTAAGAAGCTTAAAATGTTTGTTTATAAAAGAACAACTTTTTTGCGTAGTAGTAGAAAATGATTGTTTATAAAAGAGGTTAGACTTGGACAAAGTATTCAACTTTACTAACTACTAAAAATTAATATTTAAGGTATATTTAATAGAAATAGTTATAGCTTATTTAACATTTTACACATGTAAATATGATAGTGGAATAATATGAATAAATGAGTAGAGGATTGATCCGATACAAGTGATGTTTAATCTAAAACCATAAGAACTAATACGGTGGGTTGATTAATTAGATGAAGGCCTATGATCACTGCAAACTCATTACTCATCAATTTAATTTATAAAATTGTATATCAGTAATTATGCTTGTAAAAATAATGAGAGGTTGCTATTCTTGACTTTTTCATTAAGTATTAATCCCATCAACTTTCTAAAACTAAAATAACTTTTATATACTTTATTATTGTTTTTAAAAAAATAATACCATAAAAACAAACATGTTTTTATCTTTAATATAAGTATAATATTATTATTTTTACTTTACTAGTTGACATTAAAAAAAGTTAACATAGTGCTATGTTTATTCAGTGCTATTATAAACGATGCTACTTTACAAAATGTTATGTTTACATAGTACTAGTTATACAATATAATACTTTACAAAGTGCTAATTAAATACTTAGACTACATTGTGCAATTTTACATGGTGCTATTTATACAACGCTACTTTACTTTACATACTTATCGAGCGCTACTTATTAGGGCTGACAATTTCTAACACGGATCTGTTAATACGACACGACATGAAGTTAACATGTTTCGTATTTAAGCTTAACAGGTTTCGTGTTTGAGCTTAACAGGTTTCATATCATTAACAGGTCGACATGTTAAAGACATGATAAAAATCGTGTCCTAACAGATCAAACACCTGTTAACTTGTTAACCTGTTAACGCACATGTTAAGACCTGTTTATATTTTTAGCTTATTAAAATAATTAATATATATGTATGTATATATATATATATATATATATATATATATATGTCACTATTTTTCATGTTCAATTTAAAAACGTTATCCCTTTCCCAACCGCTTCAATCAAATACGACTATCAAAGTACCGCTGACCGAGTCTCCGCCCTCCATCCGAGCCCTCTTCGTACTCTGTCCATTACCTTTTTAAACTATGTTATCGGTTAAAATAGATATTTTTATTGACTTTTGTTTCAAATATGTCAAGGATTATCTGCTAAAGATTATGGTATATTAAGGATTTTGATGGACTTCAGTCAATTTTTGTTTCAGTAAACGTGTGATTTTTGTCGTCTCTTAACAGCTCTTATCGTGTAACCTGTTTCTAAAAAGCTTCGGTTTCGTGTCTGGAAAAAATGACACGATTACTTATCGTGTCGTGTTCGTGTCAGCACTTATCGTGTCGTGTATGATTTGTTATGCCAGCCCTGCTACTTATGTGTAGTACTGTTATTTTTTATAGTGTTATTTATACCACAATGCTATTTTTCCGTTTGATAAATTTTGTTCGTTAATTTAAATGATTTCATTATACAATATAAAGTATTTATGAGTGTTATATAATAAAATAATAATAAAACATTGGTTCCTATGGTTTTTACGAGCCAACTCTAATAAGTAATAATATTTGTTTTAAACTGTTAAAAGTGTAGAAAATAACCACTTAAAGTTTTTTCTTCTTAAGTTACTTAACTTTTATTATTTAACTTTCATTAAGTGTTTTAATTTTATGTAATATCTTTTATAAATTTCAAAATTAAGTGACCCAAATAAAATATATATAATTTTTGGTTACTGAACACTAGTAAGACAATATTACATATGATTAAAACACCTAATGGAAATTAACCTACTTTAACGGAACAATAAATTTTAAGCAACTTTAATAGAACACTTGAGAAACATTACTACTATTATTTAAAGTTACCATAATCAAACAAAATTACATGTAATCAAAGAACAGATCTAAGAGGACTAGGGTTGACACTGGCATATGACAAAAGCTCCGAATCACGTTCGAAAATCTTCATTTCATCTGGACTCAATGTGACTACGGCTTCAACACCACCACCCTTAAGCGTTTCATTCAATGACACACTCCTAGCCATTCTAGCATTCATAATATAAAACCATATCGGCTTTCCCCATCCAAAATCTAACTCATACATTCCATTCCTCAATAGGCTTGTTGCTAACAAACAGTCTCCTTCAGCTGTCACATCCAACAGTTGGTTTAATCTCCTCAATATGTCATTGAATTTTGCATGCCCCTTCTCCCCTTTCATGGACTCGATGTGATTCGAGTCTATTTTCATCATGGATTCTCTTAGTTCTCCTATTAGGGATGGCAAATCTAGGTGGCCATGAGGAAGGCAGGTTGCACCGGCTACATCAATAAGGTTTCCGATGGATTCTTTGGGTAGAGGTGGGGAGGCCTTTTTACGGAGATTCACCACCGACAGCAAAGCGTAAGGTGACTGTGGACCAAATGCTCTTACTTTTGATGCTGCTTGCGCTGCAGCCTTCCAAACTATAGCAGTTGTGGCTTCCATGCGAGTTGGCGGATGCGTTGAGGTGGCGCTGGCAACTGGCTGCTTCTTGAGCAAAGCCAAAGCCGTAGAATCGAACACAAATCTTTTTGTACTGAGCCTTTTGGTGGCTAGTAACTTTGAAGATGCTGAGTATTCTAGGTGAGGATTGTTAGGAAAGATCTCATGAGCTACAAAAGAGGGTAAAACGGTTTCTTGTGAATCTCTAGCAGCCACTGCCCATGCTTTCATAAACATATAAATTGTTTGCCCATCAAAGATCTTGTGTGATGCACTTAAGGAAAGCCCAATCCCACCACATTTGAAAATGTTTATCTGACAAACGTATCTCACGTTTAATTAACTAGTTTATTCAAGATTCCAATCTTAAATTACAATGGTTTATTACATTATATAATTTGCTATAATAAACCTACACCATCCAAGTGCCAAATACACCACCATCAAACTCGAACATCTATTTTATATAAAACAAAAAAGTGGTCGTTTAAAGATCAGGGGCAGTGATGCAATACCTAATCTTCAAATGATCGAATCATCAAAAGGTTGTTTAAAGGTAGATTTTTTTGTTCTTGCTACGTGTTTCATGATTTTTAGAAATAACTTCATGTTTTAAGTCGGTGATCCGGTAGCAGATGTGATTTGGTGACAAAAGGGTCTGCTTCTGCAATGAGCGGATAAGTGAACTGATAAATTTTTTTTGGAATTTTATATTCAAATATTTGGTTTTATATAAAATTTGATTTTCACTCGTAACTTGTTATATTTTGAATGTTCATATAAATTTCTAACATACCCTTTTGTTTACTTTTTTTAACATTCTGGCATGAGTTCATTTGATTTTTTATAATATAGAAAACTTCGTTTTAACTATCTCTGTTGATTTTCAACTAAATTTATGATGAAATCTTCACAACAAAGACTAAACAAAACTATGTGTTCAGATTTAAAAAAAATAAAGTTAATCTCGGTTTCGTACCTAAGTTTTGTAATTGTCTCCATTTGAGTACCAATATCTAATTTGTCTCTATTATTGGCCTGAGTTTTACAAATCGTTTCTATTTTCGTCATTTTAACTAACGGTGTTAATATTTTCTGTTAAATTTTTTTTTGAAAATACCAAAATACCCTAGGGTATTAAATACCAAAATACCCCTTGAGGATTAAATGATTTAAAAAAAAATGTCATGATTCTCTCACTTTCTAATTTCTCTCACTTCTCCCTCTCTCTCTCCTTTCTCTATCGCCACTGAAAAACACCACCCCCGCCAGCCACCTCCACCGCCACACGGCGGCCTCGCTTCCGTCATCGGTCGCTTTCATCGCTTATACCACACCACGAAAACCTCAACAAACACGAGCACAATCGGACCGCTAGTGCTAATGCCGACTCCAAGCGCCACCAATGTAGAGTTATTACCATATTGAATATCTATCACCGGCAACATATTAGATTCAGAGTTAATAGAGCTTGCATTCGTCGTAGGAAATAGAGGAAACGACATCGTTGTAATTGTGGTGTTGATTACCGACGGTTGGAGCGGAGACGACGGACATGCTGTCGGATCCGGCGAAGACATTGGCGGCGGAGCTGCAAAACGTCGAAAGCTACGGTAGGTTAACGCTTAGTGGATAGAGTAAAGAGGAAACTCGCTTTTCGAGAAATATGGTGGTATAGAGTAATGTTGTGGAAGCTGAATGCATGAACGGAGAGGAAGGCGCAGGAGGAAGGTTGTTGCGGTGGTTTGTGGTAACGAAGAGGATGCTGGGGGTTATTTAGTTTTGATGAGTTTTTAATTTTAATGAGGGGTATTTTAAATTTTTAACAACCTACTTAATAGAAAAATATTAGCGCCGTTAGTCAAAAGGGTAAAAATATAAACGACTTGTAAAACTCAGGCCAATAATGAACATAATTTAAACGTTGGTACTCAAATAAATACAACTTACAAAATTTAGGTACGAGAACCAAAATTGACTCAAAATATCAAATATTACAAGTGAAAAAATAAAATATATCAAAACTAGATACTATAATACATAAAAGAAATTCAAATTGAGTTTTAGTATGCAAATGTTTACATATGCTCATGTAGTAGTAGATCCCAATATCATGTCACCAATTCCGTTAGTCAATCTGACAGGTCACCTTTTCAGAGGTCATTGTTTCTTTCCTCTTAAAACCATACAAAACTCAACTACCTGGATTAAAAAATTTTCTTTAGAGGACTATGACGTATGTTCTAACCTTGAAAAGTTCGTTTGGTGCAATCTTAAAGGACTGTTTGAAAATGGTAAGCGATTAGATTGTTAGTCGTTTATGTATTGCAGGCTCATATATAATTTCATAATGCAGCTTTACCTGAATGCCTATAACATAATTTCCTATTGAAGATTCATCGGTGCGAGGGCTTTCAGGCATCAACTCTCTCACTCTTTCATCATCCGGATGAACTAGAAATTCTTGGAGGGTTTGGTTAACTCGAGCCTCTGTGTAACAGATTCCCTCATCGTTACATTCAATTTGCAAGTTGTTCTTAACTTTTCCAGCAAAAGGATAAAATCTTGTTAAGATCGTAGATAAAGTTTCTTTCAAATGTTTTGATCTCTTGGTTATAATATCCATAACACAATCCTTGTTAGTATTAGGAAAGAATAAAATTGTAGGGGTGTAGACATCGTACATAAATTGATCTATAATCGAGAGGTTGTAGGTTCTCAGATGATAGGGAGTCGGAGAAGATGGTTTGATGGCTTCTCTTGAAATAATTTCAAGATCTACCTCCTTACTATTTATGAACCTGCAATGATAGGAATAAACCACAACGTTTGCATGAGATGCATGTTTGATACTAGTTCATCTTAAGACAAAAAAGTGATCAAGCTTGCCATTTCTAACCTGTTTGACGATTCAGCACCATTTAGGATCGTTGTGGTGTTATAACAATGACTAAAGTATGAAGATGACGATTGAATTTGATCGGATTTTGACGAACCCATATGGTTGGAAGCAAGGAAAAATCGCTGATGAGAACCTGCATAATGATGATATCGTTGAGAATTGGGGAAACATTTGGTGGCTTTCTTAGCTAAGAACATCCACTTCATTCTTAATTAAAGATGAGGAGCTTTAGATCACTCTATTCTTTTTAAAGGAGCTTGTATGAACTAAAAAAAAAAACACACGGTCAATTTAAGCGTGCTGCTTAGTACTTATATATTTATTTAATTATTAGAATTAAATAGTCGTTTGTTGCTGGTCACGAGGCACTCGTGGCTATAAAGGCATTTTATATATGAGTTAGGTTAAATATACCTATCTCTATAATTACAAAGGTCTGTGGGGATTCTAATTTTTTATTTAGTTTCAACCGTGGATATATCCAATTCATTGTAATTATCGATTTTAACTTGGTGCTTAGTCTACTGGTTTGTTATTTTGTCTTTTAAACCCAAGACTCGGGTTCGAATATATTGAGCGACATTTTTTTGCCTTTCTTTTCTTCCCTTTTACATTTACTTTTTCATTTTGTCAAATACTATTCTTGCAAATTAAAAATATAACATGACCCTTAGTCCAATAGCAAGCATAGGTTTATGTTGAACTTGATGCTGCGGTTTTGACTTCATGGGTGCAGTTGTAAACGAAGCAAACGAATATGAATGAGTCATTGTTCGTGTCCGTTCATTAAGAAAAACAACTTATTCATGAACTGTTAACGAAGTATTACCGAACAAGATCTTTTATTCGTGTTCGTTCATTAAGGAAATGAATATGTGCATGAACTATTCACGAACATAAACGAATGCAAACGAAAGCAAGCGAACACACACAAATATTCATGAACGTTAATGAACACAAATATTCATAACATTAACTAAGGATTACCAACAAGATTTTTTATTCGTGTTCATTCATTAATTAAATGAATATGTTTCTTAACTACTCACGAACATAAACGAATGCAAGCGAACGAACATAAATATTCATGAACATTAATGAACATAAACAAAATTTACTAAAACAAACAGATACAAACCATCATATATTGATTTTATAATTAAAATCATAAACATTATGTAATATCCACCAAATAAAAATAAATGTCTAACATAATTATCTCAAAGATAATTTTTAAATGAACGAACACAAACGAATGTTAACGAATACATTATCAAATGTTCACGAACATAAATGAACGAACGCGGTCTCTGTTAATGTTGATTCGCTTTACTAAAAAAATGAAATTTTCTTGTTTGTGTCCGTTCCTTTATTAAACGAACGAACATAAACTAACTGTCCGGCGAACAGTTAACGGACTGTTCACTGAACTTTCGGTTCGTTTACACGCCTACCCATGGGTGCATGTTTTCTTTTTTTTTTTTTTTCATTTTTCTAAATTACTTATTAATATTTTCTTTTTTGACTTTTTTTTCTTTTTTTTTTTACTTTCTTACATAAATTTGTCGTTTTAATGTTAAGTTTTGTTGGTGACGCAACGTGCAAGCCATAGCATGCTCTTTTTTCTACGTTCCAGTCACGTTAATAACAACGATATAACAAGCGTAACGAAGTTCGCAAAATCGCCGCATTGTGCGGGTTTAATTTCTTGTTCTTTCTTAAAAACTTAGTCATATTTCTCCTTATAAAATTGAGTATAACAAAGAACATTCAAAAAAGAGAGATCAAAATTGAGTTGAGTTCGAATCTTGGTACATACTTGTAGTTTGATGGTGAAAAGCAACGATGATCAACCATAGAAATTCCGATTCACTTTCCTCTCAAAATTCTAATCCCTAAAACAAGGTCATCTCTCATAATTACTCTTCCCTTTACCATCACCGGTTCATCATCGATGCGTTCAGCATTGATACTTCACCATCGCTTCTTCCTTTCCGGTTCATCATTGCTGCTTTTCACCATCGAATATGAACCAAGAATCGAACTTCAATTCAATTTTGATCTTGCTTACTTGCCATACATTTCCTTTAAAATCACATTAAAACTTGTCATACTTCGCCCATAAAAAGTTACATGTTTGGTCCTTGTGGTTATGTTGAAATTTTGGATTTGATCCTTGAAGTTTAAATTTTTTTAATATAGTCCCTAACATTTTTTTCTTTTTTGTTTTTGGTCTCTATTTCTTTTAGTGAACAATTAGTGATGCTAAATATTATCAAAATCAACAATTTACTCGCATTAGCCATCTATTTAATTTACCTTTTAAACTAACGTATTATTTTTATTAAAGAAAGGTTTATATTTTTGTTTTTTTAATTTTTTTATTATTTCATTTTTAATATGTTTATTATTTAATAAAATAAGTTTTAAATACGCAAATAATTTTTTTAAATCATTTTTTTAAGTGTTTGGTTTTTAAGCTATTCGTTTTCTAAATGTCATTCTTAAAAACATTTGATTTTTTAAATATTTTTTTAACTGGTTGGTTTTCTAAAGTTATTTCTTTAAACTTCTCATTTTTTGAAACAAATTTAAAAAAACTCCTAAACTTTTAAACACATTCTTTTAAACCAATTATATTTTATAAAGTCTTTTTAATATTTTCTAAAACATTCAATAAACAAACATTTTTAAAACTAATATCTAGAAAATAATATATTTAAAATTACATTTAAAAAACCGAATGATTTTAAGAAAGACAATGTTATTAGAAATACCTTTAAATATAGAAAAGGTTTAAGAAATACATTTAAAACTCAAAAGGTTTAGAAAAAACATCTATAAACTAAACATTAAAAAGAGAATTTTTTATAAAACATGTTTTATTTGTGTATAATCATTTTATAATAAAAAAATTTAAAATAAAAGATAAATTACATTGATGATCCATACAAGTAAAATTATCATTTAAAAAAATTAACATTACTAACTGAACTAACAGAGTAGTGACCGTTGATAAAAGATAAATATAATATTAGGAACTATATTTGAAATATTAGAACTTTAAGTATCAAATCTAAAATTTTGACCAAACCAAAGGACCATCCGTCTAATTTACTCAATCATTAATTTTAAAATGAATTAGAAAAGCACTTCCTGTAATAAAACAAATAAAACCACATTCTTTAAAAATTGAAATAAATTGTTTTGAAATAAAACAACATTTTGTAAAAAAAAAATAACATTATAAAAATTGAATATAAGACACTTTTCGAAAAATAAAAAATGAATTATTTTCTAAATTAAAAAAAAAACTTTCTCAAAATAGTTAATGAAAATCATATGACGTTTGATAGCCAACCAATTTAAATTTTTTTAAAAGAGGGTTGATTTTACGTATTCAACCTTTAATTGATAATATTAACTAATTGAAAATATAATAACAGATTTTATAAATTAATAAAAAAAGTCACATCAAATTTCTTACAAATATATGATCATTTAATTATTGATTTCATATAAGTTTTTTTTTTGTGAACGGCAAATGTACGACCCTGTTTCGAAAGATAGGTGTTATCTTAATCGGGCCCACCTATCCGTTTCCCAGCCGGGACCGCACCCCCAATCCCCTCAGGATGAAACTCATTGCTGAAAAAACACACTGGCTCAACTCTGAGCATTTTTTGTTCAGAGTGAGACTTGTACCCATGACCTCCTATTTATTTACATATCATGAGGTAACTCACCTTAACCAGTTGGGCTAAGAATCATTGGTATTGATTTGATTCATATAAGTGATAGCAAACTCTCTAAACATCTATAACAATATATGAGAAACAATGAAAAAGTTATTAGATATTGCGTATCATCATATGCATAATTGCCATCCAATTACATACATATTGGGTGTGATGACAGTTCTCCTTGGTTGTGTATGTTTCTTATGTTTTTCTAGCAACATCATATAAAGATTAATTAAATTTTATAAGATTAAGAATTAAAAAAAAAAACTTTCTTTCTTTTCTTTTTTTAAAGAAAAACCCTATGCATACATACCCAAATCATGGTGACAAACACCAATGCACATTTATTGTAGGGTTAATCTTGATGATCAAGGGTATGTTTAGGATCAAGGGTATCTTAGAGATACATTAGTGTAAAATGAAGGATTACAAGGGATTTTTGTACCTTTTAGCCGGCATGTCCTTACTTGGGGATTAAAGAACCAATTATCTTTACCATAACTTTCATACTTATGTTAAATAAAGAATACAAATAATTAACCTAACATATGATAATCAAGAGTTATAGGCCAATATTCTCCCCCCTTAATTCTTGATTTCTTCTTAAATAAAGAATACAAATAATTAACCTAACATATGATAATCAAGAGTTATAGGCCAATATTCTCCCCCCTTAATTCTTGATTTCTTCTTTAACGCCCTTGACTCCAATGAGGCTTCTCATTACAATAAACTTGATCCTTGGTAAAACTTTTATGAGTATATCAGCTCTTTGCATTTCTCCATTTATATGCTTCGCTTGAATTTGCTTGTTTTCTATGCATTCTCCAATGAAGTAGTATCTTATGTTGATATGCTTTGATCTTTCATGAAAACGAGACTCTTCACGAGTAATGTGGTTGACTTGTTATCAACTCGTAGTGGAATTGTCTTTGGTTCTTCTCTAGTAAGTTCACTTAGTAGTCCCTGTAACCATAATGCTTAACATTTTGATGTATTTGCTTTAAATTCTTATTCATAAGATGATAATGCTACTTTGTTCTACTTGTAACTTGCCCATGTAATAGGTGTTTCTTTATAGTAGAAAAGTGTTCATGTGATTCCCTTTCCATCATGTGGGCCTACACCATAACTGTTATCGTTAAATCCAATGATTTTTATGTTTCTTCCTTAAGTGTATTCTATTCTATAATTTATTGCTCCTTTGATGCATCTTATTAAATGCTTAACTACTTACATTAGAATTCTCTTGGTTTTTCCATATATCTACTCATGTGTCTAACTATATAGGTTATATCCATTCTAGTATGTGTGAGGTATCTTAGACATCCAATTAGCTTTATATATTATGTTGTGTTGACTAAAACCAGTTTTGTGTTCTCTTGTCAATTTTAAACATGCTTCCATTGGGTACTTGGTTGGATTACAATCTTTTAGTCTTGATCATTTTAGGACATTTTTTGCATTGGCTGCTTGCTTTAACTTTATCTTTTTGTAACACCCCGAATTTTTATTTAAAAGAAAACAAAAAGGAAGTATCTAGAAGGAAAAGATAAAGGATACAAGTTGAAGGGGGTAAAGTGTACAAAGTACAAAACTTTAATATTATATTAATAAAATGGGTATGGCCGCCCCCTTAAAGGGAGATCTGCTTTTTGGCCCTCGGCCAAAGCAGAAAGAAAGGGGAGAAATCGGGTTTTGGAGAAGAAGAAGGGAAGAGGAAGCTGCAAAGGTTAGTTTCTTGGGTTTATGTTCGATTTTAGCTTAGTTTGCAGCTTGTAACCGAAGTTCTTTAGAAGGTTGTTCTCGGGATTTTAAGGCTGAAATAGCAAGTGAAGGTGTTTGGTTTGAAGAGCTGCTTCAAGGTGAGTTTCTAGATCCCCTTTTTACTGGTTTTCTAAGTGTTTGGGGCTATTATGCATACCGGGCAGAAGGTTTCTAAACCAAACCGTGAGTTTCAGTATGATGTTCGATTGTGTTCTATTGATGTAAGTTTTTAGATGTTTTCCTAAGATGTGTATGATGTTTAGTTCGTTCTAAGTGTGTAGTATGATAGATCTATGTTAAGAATGTATGGGAATGAGGTTTTAGAACTGGTTATAGAATAAGTCTCATTTACAGGTCTGATGGTTCATCCATATTTACACTGTGATAATTGCCTAAGTGATTTGTTCACCCGCATTCACTTTTGTTCACCCGCATTCACTTTTGTTCACTCGCATTCAATTTTGTTCACCCGCATTTGCAGTTGTTCACCCGCATTTGCCTTAATTCAACCTAAGTGTTCATCAGCATTTCTTTTGTATATCCGCATTTGCTACAGTGTCCGCATTTGTTCTATCAGCATTTCTTTGGACACTTGGATATTTTCTGAAGACTTTCGTCCACATTTGTTCTTGCTCATCCGCATTTCTTTAGGGACTTAGGTTTCTTTTTCTGGAATTTTGGGAAGTAGAATTTAAGTGCTAAGAAATGATGTTTCGGGGCGGTTTATGCTCATTTATGTTGCGTTTGCTGTGTGTGCTGTTATGATGATGTTGTTCCATGCTATGTTTATGTTATGACTTTATGTGGTATGATGTATGATTATGTACGTAAAGTATTATGTAATGAAGTAAAAGATAACGATAATGAAAAGTGGAACGTAAAGAACGAATGAAAGTCTTGCAAGCGATGAATGGAGGTGCACGACCATGTTGTCGTCAGCTCAACTGTGTGCGGTTTAGCTAACCCGAAGGATGCACACGGGGAGTCTATCCTTGAGATAAACTAGATGGGGGTCTAATCCTTGAGGTTGACCCGAATGATGTCGTGATGCTCACCCCGGTACTGTGTCGGTCTTCGGACATGATGCGGGGGTATGTTTACAGGC
The DNA here is from genome assembly GCA_025506505.1 of Flaveria sonorensis. NCBI lineage: Eukaryota > Viridiplantae > Streptophyta > Magnoliopsida > Asterales > Asteraceae > Flaveria > Flaveria sonorensis. Next base: position 51,589,914 of record CM046423.1, read on the forward strand.
CCCGGCACAGTATCAGTCTACGGACATGAGTCGGGGGTGTTGCAAAACGAGACGGGGTCCTTGTCGTGTACTTCGGTACTGTGTCAGTCTTTGGACATGAGTCAGGGGTTTTGTTTACAGGCCCCGTCACAGTATCAGTCTTCGGACATGAGTCGGGGGTATTGCATGAGACAGGATCTAGATAGAAGTGAAAGATAATAATAATGAAAGTTCGAAACGTACGAATGAGAAATGAACGATGATGTACGTTGAGAAAGATAAATGAATAATTATTATCAATGTGTACGTATGATGTATGACCACGATCGAGGGTAAAGTTTTGGTTCCAAAGAAAGTAAAGTATTTTTATATTAAAACTAGAACTCACTCAGCGTCGCTGACTTTTGTATGTATAATAGTTGGCAGGCATTTTGTTGATGCTGAGGAGTTGCAGGCATGGATGCATACGCTACTGGAAACTTTTTGAGTCTGGCATCCACATTTTGATATGATGTTATATTATGAAATGTAAACGATTTATGTAATGTAATGATATGTTTTTTATTATTAATGAAAGTTTTAAATTCCGCTGCAAAAGTAATGTGTGCTTTGAATGTTTTATGCGATGACGGTCCAGTTTGTAAGTGTTTCGGAAACGGGGCCTTACACTTTCTTGATTATTGACATACTTTAATTCCTAAATATTATGTAAGTTACCCTAAGTCACTCATTTCAAACTTACATTCCATTTCTTTCTTGAAACTTGTTATGTCCTTTATTGAACGTCTTGCTACTATAATGTTGATGTGAGTGTGTTGGAATGGTATTTTAAGTGTTTAAATATTAAATATTAAGTATGATTACTTGCATTTATGCATTTGATTATGTTGAATAGGTAACTAGGAGTTGGAAGTGATTTTGTAAGTAAAATAATCAAATTGGAAGCTTACATGGTAAAACAAGACATTAGATGAGTCAAGAAACAATTCAAAGTGTAGCAGATGTCATCAACATAAACACTAATTAGTATTGTAGCTTTTTTTAAACTACTTGTTCTTGTTGATATCTTTTGAATTCAACTTCCTTTAAGGTGTTGTCTAATTGAAGATTCCATACTCTTTGTGCTTGCTTTTAACCATACGGAGTTTTCTTTAGCTTCTAGACTAATTTTTTCTTTCTTAAAAAACCCATCTGGTTGTACTTCATATACATCTTCCCTTAGTTCACCTTGTAAGATTGTTGATTTTACATCTAGATGTTATATTGGCCATCCTTCTTGTGCTGATATTACAAGTAGTAGTCGTATAGTTTACGTTCTTGAAATGGGTGAAAATGCTTCATTATAGTCCATGCTTTTCTTTTGTATATAACCTTTTTCTACTAACCTAGCCTTGTGTCTAGTTTTTTTTACATAACCCATGCCTTTCCTTTTGTACATAGCCCTTTCCTGATTCTATTGTACATAGCCCTTTCCTGATTCTACTAACGTATTGGTTTTTGATATGTAGGAAATATTATGAGAGTCCAAATATTGTCCTTTTCTGTTGAGTCTATCTCACATCATTGCTTTTATCGACTAAGGGTATGTAACTCCTTCGATAAGTGATCTAGGTCTTTGTACTACTCTATCTTACAAACCTCGTAAGCTATCAATTTCTTGAATTCTTGCAGGCGATTCTTTGATTTATTGATCACCCCATAGTTGTTTATTAAATTATTATTGGATAACTTGTAGCTATAATATGAGTAACCATATCTTCAAAGACTAGTGCTTGGTTTTCTTAAGTATCTTCACCTTTACTATTTTGACTTTGATTATTTTCACTGTCATGTTTTCCAAAGATTATAAAACTTTATCACTAGGTCCATTATCATTTACTTGTTTTAAGTAGCTATCCTAATTCCATGTTTCATTCTTAAAAAATAAAACATCTCTACTTATGCAAATTTTGTTTCTCTTTGGATCATATAATCTTGAGTAAATTATAAATTTTGTCCTTTAAGTATTGTTAAAATTATGGATCTTGCCCTTAAACTTTGATAAGTATACTGAGCGTCCTTTATTTGAAAACTTATCTCATCTTCTGTCCTTTCTACTAACAAAAGTTAAAATTTCAGTTAATTTTCAATAAATAACAGTTTTGCGCTTACCATTTAAAAGACTAAATATGTAATTTTTAGTAATCTCTTGTTTTCTTTTGGCTTTTTTTCTTTTATTACTTTACTTTTTTTTTCATTCTCTTTTTTTCACCATTTTGTTTCATAAATATTATATTAGCTATTACTAATTAATGAAGTTTATTTTTTAATATAAATTTTCGTATAAATGTTTTAATTAATTGGTTATTCATAACCCAAATATAAGTTATATTATATAAAAATAGTAGTAAAATAACTCAAAAGTGTTTGAAATTTTAGATGGATTTTTGTAGGTACATTGTGGTTGATACATTTAGATCATTCTTTATATATATTATTCATGAACAAAAAAATTATAAGTTATTTGAAATACATCATCTGTTTTCTTATTAAAATATCCAAAGTATTGATTAAAGTAAAATTGGTTTATTAAAACGTAAAACGTATTTCATAAATTTTACATAGTCTTTATTTGTATTTAAATATTGTGTAGTATATATGTCTAAGAAATTTAACTTCAAAACATATTATTCTAAAATTTAGTTCGTTTAATTTTAAATTAAATTTACAAAATCAGAAAGCAAAATTTAAAAGATACGATTTTAAATAACTTTGTTCTTTATAAAAAATGCATATAACTAATATAATTAGAATTTTAACAACTAAATTTATTAAATAGATTATAGAAACTAAGAAAACCATGAATAAATATGATGGTCATTATTCTTACTTAAATATCTATTTATAAATATTCGTTGGAAACATGCAAGTTTTAAAGAAAACTACAGGTTGATTCATCTGTTCGAATTAAATGTATTAGAGTATTACGATCTCTAGAACTTGTCGGAAAATTATATATCATAAAGAGTAGATGGAGAGTGATGAATGATGTTTGTGTCTATGTCCGAGTCAGAGTCGCATTTTATAAACATAAAGAAATAATGTCGATTATGTTTGATTCAATGTTTAGTGGTTAGTTATGTTTATGTTTAAGTTTTAATTAATTAAATTTTGGTAATTTATGTATTTTTATTTTTATTTTAAAAAATATTATGATTTTTCTAAGTTTTATTTTTTTTTAGAAATATAAATAATTAAATTGAAAAAATAATAACTATAATAAATTATAAATCTATAAATAGAAGTATATTTTATACAAAATAATTAAAATTACTTAATAATATTTAAGATAAGCTTGTACTGATAAGAAAAAAAAAGAAAAGCAAGTAATAAATAAAAGAAAGAAATAGAAGTTAAAAGTATAACTTACATATTTTGTCCTTTAAAAAATAAGCGTAAAAAAGTCATTTACTAAAAACTTAACAGAAAAATTTAACTTTAGTTATTGTAAAGGACACAGAATGTGAAAATTTTTCAAATAAAGGATATTGAGTGTACTTATCAAAGTTTAAGCACAAGATTCATAATTTTAATAATACTTAAAGGATAAAATTTGTAATTTACTCTATTTAAAAGAGTTAATTTCAATTTTGCTCCTCAAGATTTAACGAAAGTAACTATTTTACTCTAAAAGATTAAAAACATCAATTTATCTCCAAAAGCTTTATTATTGTGAATCTAAATTAAAATAACTAATAAAACTTTTGGACTGAAACTGAAACAAGTTATAAAACTTTTAGAGGTAAATTGATGTTTTTAATCTTTTGAAAAAAAATAGTTATTTTGGTCAAACCTCAGCAAGTAAAACCGAACTTAAACTCTATTTTAAAATATAGGTCACGAATCTTTGCCGGCAATTGTTTGGGATCGTTGTTGTATTGTTTATTAGTGTTATATGTATTGTTCTACATTGAAATTTTAAGTTTTTATCATATCTTTAATGGCCTTTTATTTCCTGAATATCTGAATTTAAATATGTTAATTTGGTCATGTGAATTGCGTTCATAATTGATATTTATTATTAAACTATTCGGTCTGATTATACACAATCTTGCTAAGTGGTTTTTTACGTGGAATGTTTCAAATATTAATTGCCGTTTTACTAGTCAAGATACTGCATTAGCTTTTGTACTTTTTTAAATATGAATTATATTTAATTGCATATATACTCATCTAAACTTATAAAATTACATATTTTCTCAAATCATTCTTAAAAAACATTATGCTTATGCATTGAAAACTTGTGTTTTAAAAAAAAAATGTAATTTCAAGGGTGGAAAGGAGAATATATATAATTCTGCCATCTTTATTGGCTTATAGCAACCTATGTATTTAATAGCAATGAATACAAATGTGCACGATGAAGGATGAAGTCACAATTTTGGCTATGTTGTGGGGTTAAAAGCAGCACACACAAATCCCCACTACTGTCGTTTTGTTCGATTAAAAGCAGTGCGTGCAAGGATGGTGAATGAAGTCTAAAATCTGTCTGTTTTAGTATGTTAAAAAATGTTTTAGTATGTTAAAAAATAGGTGGATATTCAATAATGTATAGGCATGTTTATGTAAGTGATAACATGTTTATAAATCATATAAGGATGAATCAAGCAAGTTTTACAAAGTTGCGTGACATGCTTAAAGGTTTGAAAGTCTAAAACCAAGTAAAATATGAACATTTATGAACAAGCAGCTATCTTCTTTTATATTACAGCTCATAATGTGAAAATTCGTGTCTTCGTATATCGTTTCCATCGTTCCAGAGAAACAATTAGTAGATGTGTTTTCCGTGTTTGCAATGCGGTGATTAGACTACATTTGCGTTTGCTTAAGAAACCCGAACTTGCTTATAAAAATTCTAATAATCAAAAGTGAAAATGGTTCAAGGTATTATGTAATCATTATAACTTTTTATAGAACAATTAGGTTGGAAACTAGGAAACAAACTAACACCAAAGATACTATATATGTAAAAACAACCACCTTGGTCAAGAATCCTATTGACTGACTCAACTATTCTCAGGACTAATTAATCATATGGCACTAGGTCTAAGGATAATGTGACAACCTCAATTTTTTGATCCAGATATTTTTTTAAAAACCGACACGGGTCACATACTATAATTGGTTTTGACCCGTCAAACTGATACAGACGTTAGGCCTAATACCTTAATAAGTTTAGAGTTCACTAAAACTTAAATGGCCTTCAGCCCACAAACCAAAGTGAATTTGGCTCAATTAAATAAAAACAATACATAAAAGTCATTTATAAACCCAAAATTTATCAACGATACCTAATAAATGCCAATCATAACTAAAAGAATCTGTAAAGTTATAAAGTTTCAATCACTTAATTGAATAAAAATATACAAATATAAAATACCAAAATGTACATGAAATAATAAAAGTATTGATTTAATAAAAACCATGAAATCATAAATTTAAATATAAAAAATATCACAAACTATAATTATGTATACAAAACAAAAACATCTCTAACAAATTAAAAGATTGTCAAATATACTTACTTTGCCTAAATAAATATATGAAGCATTTCTTAAAATTCATTAACTTTTGTAAAAGAAATCAAGTTTATCTAATAAATTTATAAAATCTTGTTTAGTCAAATCACATATAACAATGCACATTAACCCTTCCATGCAAAATCTAGATATCTTGCTAAATTCAATAAAAATCGACATAAAATCATTATAAATCTAGAATAAGACAAAAATTCAAAACCCATTCACACACCAACATATACAACACACACCATACACATTCATACGACATGTATGTGTATATTCACACACACATACACATATTCATACTAACATATATAATTACATGCATGCATAACACACACACTTACACTTATGCATGCATATATATGACATATATATACACACACATATATATACACTCACGCATGCATTACATGCATACACACCTTATATAATCTTTGATTAAGATATCACTAAGCCAATAAAATCCAAGCTAGTAAATCTTACTAAAATCTTTAGTAAAAACAAACAAATAATTATGGTATAAGACAAACAAATAGGCATACATACATGTATATGCATATCCACAACACACAAATGCACACATGAATACATACATACAACTAACAAACCCTAACACTAGTCTTACACTATATGGAAAGTCTTAAACGTTTTTATAAATCTAGCTAGTAAATATATAAAACCAACTAATATTTTAATAAAATGGATGAGTGGTCAAATCACCTCTAAACCACCCAATGCACACTATGCTATCCATGCAAAATCTTGCATTCCTTGCACCATTAACCAAAATTGTCACACCCCCACTTAAAGCGGAAACACGAGGATGTAACGGACGGGATCGTCATAACACATTGTTAATTAATAAAGATGCATTGAATGATAAAAAATCAACGTGTCATGACGTCCCCCGACACAAATGGAGAATTGTGCCGTGGTTAGTCAATTCCACGACAAACATAGCCAAGGACTCAAAAGAATTGTAAGTCCCACAACTTGGGAGCAAGTTCACAAGTCATGAATAACCAAGATAAACCAATGTAATTTTAGAGACATCCAATAAGTTTAAAATGCAAATCCTAAGGTCGTCGCTAAGGCAGCATCCATAGCTATCCTCAATGAATGTTATCTGAAAAGATATGCTAAAAATGTCAACATATTGTTGATGAGTTCGCAGGTTTAGGTAGAAAACAAATTGATGTTGTTTAATAATTTTATAGGACATAGTGTAAACAGTTATACGCAAGCAATATCACATGTAAACATGAGTCTCACAACTACACCTTTGACGTACACATAGAATCTCGTCGTTACCAATAGTCCATAGGCTCGTACAGGGCCAATGGCAATACAAGGGCTCGAAACAGGGCCACTATAGTACCGACTATCCATAGGCTCGAGCAGGGCCAAATGGCAATACACGGGCTCGAAACAGGGCCACTTTTAGTACAAACTATCCATAGGCTCGAACGGGGCCAAATGGCAATAACAACTAACAAAGAATACGCATACATGAATCAGATATTGTTTTGTAAACAGTAACACAACAGTCCAGCAGAGTAGTTTGAAATCACAGCAGAAAAACAATGAGCATACTTTTCCCCCAAAATTTATAAAACTGTAAGTAAAATAGGACCACGAAACTCATCTTGTAATGATACGAAATAAAGTGAACAAAACCTTCAAAGAATAAGTGCAATGCACGATCAAACACCTATTATTAATTGTAATTAAGTCTTAAAATGCGTTCAACGAGAATAGATGCATTCGGTCGGTTCGGGTTCGATGCGCGACACACACAAATAGATATATATATATATATATATATATATATATATATATATATATATATATATATATATATATATACACAACACATTCTATACTAATAATGTTAGTAATGATGATAATGGTAATAATAAAGATATTATTATTATTATTATTATTATTAAAAATAGAAAATAAGAGTAATAATAATGTTAGGATCAGTGATCTAAGTTTGATCAATTAGAGTTTAATCACAGCGGAATTAGAGCAAGAATTAAGCAAATATAGCAAGAACACAATAAATATTCAATGGAACAGTACACGGTTATATAGAAATAGGGTTTTCTGCATTGGGATAATAACATTCATGCACACATGCTTCGGTATGGCGGCTGCTAGGTTTTCCTAAGCTGCACCGATTACAATTAGGTCAGCATTCCTTATATAAAGGAATGTGACGTCTGCTGATGTCACTTGATAGTGACGTCTAACAGAATTATTACAAACTACTGAAAGTAAGCAAACTACTGAGAATGTTCACAACAACTGAGAACATCTCAGATTATTCTAAGTACACGAAGAAACATAAAACTACTGAAACTACAAGTACAGAAAGGAAAATACAACTACTGAAAGAAACCATCACAACTACTGAAGAGGTCTTCTTCAGCTGTTGTGACAATCATCTGAAACTTGGTCTTCAGTCTTTGTCTTCAGCTCTTTCACTTCAGACTTTGTCTTCAGCTCTTGTCTTCAGACTTTGTCTTCAGCTCTTGTCTTCAGACTTTGTCTTCAGCTCTTTCACTTCAGACTTTGTCTTCAGCTCTTTCACTTCAGACTTTGTCTTCAGACCTTGTTATCAGCTGATGTCTTCAGCTCTTTCACTTCAGACTTTGTCTTCAGACCTTGTTATCAGCTGATGTCTTCAGCTGTTGCAGACTACTTCAGTTGTTGTAATGTCCGTGGGACTTAAAGGTTTTTCTGATCAGGCTCATTGGTTCTTTTGGTCCAACAAACTCCCCCTGAACCAATGCAGCCAAAACCTTTAAGCTTATTAAGGTCCCACTTATTCTTGGCAGAAATACTCTCTTGATCAGCTTTAGAGATATAGGATAAGCACAGGCCAGGGAACAGGTTTCAGTAGATGTGAATGTCAAAGGATGGAAGGGAACTCTGTCTTGGGGAACTGGACACAGAGCCGTTATCCCAACCATGAAACCTACTTCCCATTGATGAGTCTATAAGACTCTCTGACGTAGGCCTCAAGGAGAACAACTTGTTCCTCCTTAGTGAGTTCTTCTGCTTCTCCTTCGAAGAAGAACTCTGGGCCATAGTACTCTGATAAGTACTTTATCGTCTTTCCATTTTTCAACTCAACAGTTGTTATCTCTCTGTAAGCAAATTCATCTGGGTGAGTCCCTTCTAATAACAACTGGAGTTCATTTTTCTTGATCTCTTCAAGCCTCTTGTATAACAACCCCTTCTTGACCATTTTGTTCTCCATTAGAGTTTGAGGGGTCATCTTTGACTTGTAGGCTCTCTTGAAGTCTTCAAGTATTTCCCAGGGTGAGACTACAATGGCCAACATAATAGCAGCATCTATGGTCTTTCTCACTTGGCCATTGTATCTACTTGGTATGGATTTCTTATGAATTCTAGAACTAACCCTGGGGTCTGGCCAAATCCTTACTCTCTCCTTTTGATATTGAAAGGTATACCTGAGAGCATACAGCCTTTGAGCATGTTTCTTCATGGCTTGTATAGATGATGACTGAGGAAACTCTTTGTCAATCATCTTCAAAAGTTGCTCATCGTGCTGTTTCTGCTGTTCTTCTTCTTCAATCTTAACTTTCACCATTTGCCTCTGAAAGTCTGGTGTGATCATTTGTTGACTTCTGGGCTCAGGTAATTTCAGAACAGCAGAGATTGGCAGACTATCTTCTTCATCATCTTCTTCTTCTTCTTCTACCATCCTCAACACCCTTCTCCTCCTTCTGGGTGCATCACTGGATGTGGTTTGAGGTGGTTTTTGGGGTAAGGGAGTTGGTTTTGAGGGTTGAGTTGATTTGGAGAGTTGTGGGGTTGGTTGTTTTTGAGAGGGAGTTTGGGAAGGCTGATCTAGCATTTTTATGGTGAGTTTGGCTTTGGAAAGCTTGGCCATATCAGTTCTCTTCCCAGCACCTGCTTCATCTAGTGCTTCAATAATTAACCCCTTGTTGAATGCTTCAGAAGTACAGATTCTGGTGGTTATTGCCAGAATACTGTCTCTGGTCCATGATTTAATCTCAATTAATGATCTTCCCAAGTATTTTGCAGTAAACCTGATCATTATTTCCAACCTCTCCCTTTCCATCACACTATAACTGGCCCATCTTTCTTGTATCTCTTCAATCTCCAGCCTTCTGATCTCAGTGTCTAATGTGGCTGTATCAAAGCCCTGTCTGAAGAGTTGATCTATTATTCTGTCCATTGATCTGCTGTGAGCTTCATCAGCTTCTTTAATCAGATCTTCCAATGATTTCTCTTCATCAGGCTTTTGAGTTTCAGCACTTTTCTTTCTTTTGTATGTGATCAGCTGTTTTTCCTTTTCTTTCTCTTGTTTCTCATTTTCCACACTCTTTCTTTTTCGTTCTTTCACTGCCTTAGACTCCCCCTTTTTGGGTGCATTGGGTTCAGGGGTTTGAATGGCAGAAAGCTTCCTTTGCACAGCATCATCAACAAGTGTTTGTAGATTTGAGGAAATCCTCTCATCAATGGCTTTATGCACAATCTCATTGATGATGGGAGTGATGAGAGTAAGGAATTTTGAAAGGTAGCAACCATCTGCTCAGAGGGGTTCTGTCCCTGAGAGGTGGTGCCAAAAACAGTGGCTGGTGGCTCAGTTGAGTGTAGTGGCTGAGTGTTTGGTAAACCTTCAGATGAAGGTGCCATCTGTGGGTTTATTGGGGCAGATGGACTTTGATCCTGAGACATTTTGGCAAGCAGTTCTTTGAGTCTGCTCACCTCAGCCTCAAGGATTGTGTTATGGGCTAAAACATCAAAGAAAAAGCCCAGGTCATCATCAGTCTTTGCTGAATCATCTGACCTCCTGATTGAATCAGGATGTACATGCCCTGAGTGTAGATCAGTTGTAGCATGTGCCCCTTGTTCTTGGTTCTGGGGACTTCCTGCCTCAGGACTGAGTCCTTCATCGGCAGTTGCCTCTGGTGAGGTCTTAGAGATGTTACCAACTTCATCCTGTTCATTTGCTGAATCAGTAGAAGTGGCAGCCTCACCAGATGTTCTAACCTCCTCCTCTACACGGGGAGATTGAACATTATAACCCCTGTGCTGTGGGTTATCAGCAGCATTTTGGTCCTCTTCCTCAGCTGTTGAGGTTCTCCCCATTGTAATTGGTGTCTGGGGAGGAGGAGAGGAATGCAGCTGACTCAACACTTGTGCAACAATAAATGTTGGGCTTTGAGGGGCGGTTGCATTTGGAGATAGGTTTGAAGCAGATTGCACCCGGGGTGACTGGTGCTCTTCAATGGTAACCTTCTCAATTGAGATAGGTTCCAGCATTGTGGTATCCCCAATTATGGTTGCATCAGGATCCTGTTGAGAGGATGCCTGAGCGGCTAGGGCTGGTGGAGTCTTTGACACTACTGGGGGGTTAGAACCAGTAAGTGTTTCCTGTATTGGTGTTACAGGGGCATCCTCAGGGGACTCATCTCCCTGAGTAGCCTTTTTGGGCTTTTTGGTTTTGGGTTTGGTGGGGACTTTGGATCTGGAAGTGGAGGCTGTGGGTTCCCGCTGCTTGGGTTTGAGCAGCCGGGCAGCCCCTTTCATTGTAGGGTCAGAGTTGTGCCTGGAGTATACTTCAGGCAATACAGCCGGAGCAGGGACTCCAAGGCCAACAAGGCCGTCTGATTTTAGCTGTGTTAAAATTATGGCCATGAGAAACCTGGGATATAATATCCATCTGTTTGCCACAGGTTTCAAGGCCAGATCCTTTAGTTCCATAAACACTATCTCAGAAAAATTTAAAGTTTGTCGTTCAAAGATAGAGTATAATACCTGTTGCCATCGGGAAGACATTGATCCCATGAGGAGGTTTTTGGTGCAAGGCAGACATTCACCATGTGGAATATAAGACGTTCAGCATCATGGAAGTGCTTCTTCAGAATGGTGGTAGCACTTAAGTCTCCTTCATACCCGTTGTTGATGAAAGACATATCGGTTGTGCCTTTCGGGTATTCTGTGACACAGGTGGCATCATGTAGATCTAGGGTTTGTCGAATGATGTCCGGAGTGATGACCACCTGTTTCTGGTTGACCAACGACTGGAGAGTGATTTGGCTATCATTCTCACTAGTTTGCACAGAGACGTTGGTCCAGAACTGGCTTAGGGAATCGGGGTATATGGTAGGATTCAGAAGAAACGCGGTTCGGTACTGGGAATCTACCATAAGATCGATGGCGTTATCAAATTTGTTCCAGAAGGCCGATTTCGAGAGGTAGGCAACACAGTTGTGTCTGGGTTTGAGTTTCATGGTCGCCATTGTTGAGAGAGTGAAGGACGGAAAACGGCTAATGAAACGTCTGAAAGTAGGTTTAGGTATTTATAGGGTAAAAAAACTGATATAAAACGACTGAAAGTGTTGGTGCTGTCATCAGTTGTTTGAAAACAACTGAAGACCTGGTTTTAACTTTCAGAAGTTGTAACAACTGAAGACTTGGTATTAGTCATCAGTAGTTGTGAAACTACTGAAGACATGGTTTTGGCTTCAGGTGTTGTAACAACTGAAGACTTGGTGTTAGTCATCAGTAGTTGTGAAACTACTGAAGACATGGTTTTGGCTTCAGTTGTTTGAAGTGAAGCAGCAGTTGTAGAAACAACTGAAGAGAAAAATTTCTCATCAGCTGTTGTCGTCAATTCTTAGCTCATCAGCTGTTTCATTCTGACCTCAACACTTCATCAGACTTTGTCTGAGTTTCAGATGTTTCATAGGTCATCAGTACTTATCTGTTATTCTGACATCAGCAGTTGTAACTACAGCAGTAGTTGTAACCACATCAGTTCTTTTCAACAGATGAGTACTTCAGTACTTTTAAGTAATTTAGTCTTCAGTAGTTATGAAAACTACTGAGGATAAAAGAACTTCAGTACTTATTTGTGACAGTAGTATACGAATGCTCATCAGTACTTGTTGACTGAGATCATCAGTAGTTGTCACTTATTCTAGCTGCAGCATACCAAGCCTTAACACTAGGTTTTGGAAAGTTGAACTGTCCAAAGGCTTAGTAAATATGTCTGCAAGCTCATCAGCACTAGGAACAAACTTTGGATCAATCAGACCTTTTTCAAAACAATCCCTAATAAAATGGTGTCTGATCTCAATATGTTTGGTCCTAGAGTGCTGGACTGGATTCTTGACAATACAAAGAGCTGAAGCACTATCCATTAGTAATGGAGTCTTAGTCTCTGTAATGCCATAATCCAGTAATTGATTCTGAAGCCAGAGTACCTGAGATGTACAACTTGCAGCAGCAATGTACTCGGCTTCAGCAGTGGATGTAGCAACAGATGTTTGTTTCTTACTCTGCCAAGAAACCAAACAGTTGCCTAGGAATTGACATCCACCAGAAGTTGATTTTCTAGTTAATTTACACCCTGCATAGTCACTATCAGAAAAAGCAACTAATTTGCAAGAGTGCCCAGTGGAATACCAAAGACCTAGAGATTGAGTACCTTGCAGATATCTAAAGATCCTCTTGACTGCAATCAAATGAGACTCTTTAGGAGCAGCCTGAAATCTAGCACAAACACAAGTTGCAAACATAATATCTGGTCTAGAAGCTGTTAAGTACATCAAGGACCCAATCATACATCTGTAAAGTGTTTCATCAACAGCTTTACCTTTCTGATCTGCATCCAGTTGTGTGGTGCTGCACATGGGAGTAGAACAGGGCTTACAGTGTTGTAAATCAAACTTTGCCAAAAGACTTTTTGTGTATTTTGACTGATGAATGAAAGTTCCATCAGCCTTTTGTTTGATTTGCAAACCTAGAAAGAACTGTAATTCTCCCATGGCACTCATTTCGAATTTTTGTTGCATCAACTTTGTAAATGCATCACACAACTGTGGATCAGAGGAAGCAAAAATAATATCATCAACATAAATTTGAACAAGGAGCTTATGCTGACCCACTTTCTTAATGAACAAAGTTTTATCTATGGAGCCTCTAGTGAAATTATTCTGAAGAAGAAAATTTGACAGTGTTTCATACCAGGCTCTAGGAGCTTGTTTCAACCCATAAAGAGCCTTATCAAGTTTATACACCCAATCAGGATGTTTATTATCCTCAAAACCTGGTGGTTGACACACATAAACCTCTTCTTTTATTTTACCATATAAAAATGCACTTTTGACATCCATTTGAAAAACTTTAAGATTGTGGAATGCAGCATAGGCTAAGAACAATCTAATTGCCTCCAGTCTGGCTACAGGGGCAAAGGTTTCATCATAATCAATACCTTCTTCTTGTGAAAACCCCTGGACAACCAGTCTGGCCTTGTTCTTGACAATTTGCCCATTTTCATCTGTTTTATTCCTAAACACCCATTTAGTGCCTATTGCACACTTACCTGGGGGTAGAGGAACCAGTTCCCACACTTGCTGCTTTTTGAACTGAAGAAGCTCAAGCTGCATGGCATCAACCCATCCATTGTCTCTTAATGCAATATGATAGTTCTTTGGCTCTTGCTGACTGATGAAAAGAGCATAGAAGCAGAAGTTGGACAATTGACTTCTAGTTGAGACACCAGCATTGATATCACCAATGATTTGAGACGTTGGGTGATTCTTCAGCTCTTGGTACACTATGAGATCTGTGCAAGTGTTTGTAGCACGCTCAGCAGCAACAGATGTTGATCCAGATTCTTGAAACCAAGTGTTAGATGGCAGGTCAAATGAAGTAGAGGATTCAGAAATCTCATCAGCATTTGTTGTGGATGGTGCTACTGAAGCTACAGGAACATCAAGTTGAGTAGACTCAGGCAGTTGATCACTAAACTTGAATAGGTGAGTACTGGGATCATCATGAACATCAGTACCACCAGATGGATGACTAGCTGCAGAAGGTGATGAATTCACATGATCTGCAACAGCTGGAGGCTGATAAGGAACATATTGCAGTATGTCCAGATCAAACAACTCCACAGGGTTTTGTGGGATTTTGTCCTTAGGAGATTCATTGAACTTCACATGCAAGGTTTCTTCAACCATCTTTGTTCTACAGTTGAACACTCTGTAAGCCTTGCAAGTGGATGAATACCCAACAAAATACCCTGCATCCACCTTAGAATCAAACTTTTGGAGTTGATCCTTTGTGTTGAGAATGTAACAAGGACACCCAAATGCTCTGAAGAATGAAATTAGAGGAGCCAAATGATGTAGAACTTCATAAGGAGTCTTCATCAACCTCTGATTCACTAAAGCTCTATTTTGCACATAGCATGCTGTGTTGACAGCTTCAGCCCAAAAGGTCAGTGGCAAACCAGAGTCAGCCAACATGGACCTTGCAGCTTCAATTAGGGTCCTGTTCTTTCTCTCCACTACTCCATTTTGTTCTGGAGTCCTTGGGATGCTATACTGCCTCTTGATTCCTTTTGAAAGGTAGAAATCATCAAGTGTATGGTTTCTAAATTCAGTTCCATTATCACTTCTTATACACTTGACTGATAGGGAATACTGCTTCTCAACATACAACACAAAGTTAATAATTGTCTGAGCAGCCTCATCCTTTGAATGCAAGAAGAAGGTCCATACAAATCTGGAGTAATCATCCACAATTACCAGACAGTATTTCTTCTTTGCCATGCTCATTACTCTCACAGGACCAAAGAGATCCATGTGCAGTAATTGCAAGCAGGCAGTGGACTTTGGTTCTTCTATAGGAGGGAATGAGACTTTGTGTTGTTTTCCTTTTAAACAAGCAGTGCAGGTTTCATCACAGAGGAACTCCTTTATTGGTAGACCTCTTACTAAACTATTGTGGATCAGCTGATTCATGTTTTTGAGATTAACATGACCCAGCCTTCTATGCCACAGTTTAGATTCCTGAGGAGAGGCCTTGGAGAACAGGCAAGGATGACCTTTTAACGCAATCTTCTTTGACAAATCCAAGGCATATACTCTTCCTATCCTGTTGGCCTTCAGGAGAGTATGTTCATCCAATACCTTGTCAATCAGCCTCAGAACTTTGGAAGACAGAATCCGGCAGTTCTGGCTTGTGAAAAGTGCAACATGCCCTTTATCACACATCTGACTGACACTCAGTAGATTATACTTGAGATTCTCCACATGGTTAACATCATCAAATCTGATTTCTCCATTTGACACAAATCCTTTCCCGATGATGTAACCCTTAGCATCATTTCCAAATGAGACAAATCCCTTCTTTCCTTGAGAGTAGTCATTAAGAAGAGAACTGCTCCCAGTCATATGCATAGATCCTCCACTGTCTACATACCAGATGCTTCTTTGGCATGCTGAAGAACCCTGCATTTATCATAAGAAACTAGTTAGCTTTAGAGACCCAAACCTTTTTGGTTTTGGGTCTGTTTTCATCAACAGATTTAACCATAACTTGTTTCTCATGATTAACAGCTGATGAAGGTGGAGATGGTGCTGAAATGGAATTCTTAGATTTGGGCTTGGATTTCCTTTTCAGTGGTTTGATCACAGGTGCATCTAGTTGGTTAACTCTCCCCAACAAATGCTGAACCATCATAACAAGTTGTGTCTGATTTGTTGCTAAAGCCTTCAGCTCATTTGACACATCAGTACTTGTTTTTGATGAGTTCCTGTGACCCACCATTTCCTCCTTGAAATTCACAGACTTCGTCTGATGTTTATCATGAGGAACACTATCAGCTGTTTTCTGATAAACCCCATCCTTCTTTTTGGATTTTGGTGAGGCCTTGGGTTTATCAGTTTGAGATGACTGTGGTACAAACTTGGTTTCAAACTCATTTTTCATTTTATTATCTCTTCTTTAATGAGCTTATCTCTGTTGAGTTTGGAACCCTTTTTGTACCAGCATTCATCAGATAGATGATTGAATTTACCACATATTTCACATGGCTTATTCTTCATCTTGGATTGATCAACTGCTGAAGTGGAAACTACTGAAGGTGTGATCTTCAGTACTTTCCTCCTTTCAGTACTTGTGTTAAGTACTGAAGGATCGGTAACAACTGAAGACTTGTTCTTCAGCTGTTCTCTATCCGTCCTGAAAGACTGTATGATAGATTCCTCAGCAGTTGTTAATCCTTTTATTTCATCAGATTTGAAATGCTTTTCAGATGTTGTGACTTGCCCTTCAGTACTTGGAGTACTTTGAGGGACAACATCTGAATTTCTCAGCTTCATGTGTTTATCAGCATTTAAACCATCAGGCAATTGATTTGCTGAGATCTTAACACTGACTTCATCCTCTAATTTTGTATTATCATTTGAGGATGAATCACATGATGATGTGGTTTGGAAATTACTTTCACCTTCAGATTTTACTATTATTTTGAAGTAAAATCAGTAGGTGGTGCAGTATGATTGTAACCTATTCCAAACTTCACATTTGAAGCTGTTTGCTTGCTGAGAAGCATTTCAAATCCCTTGCAGGATGTTACCCAGCGGTCACACTCAACTTGGGTAGCTGCAAGTGTCTCTTTGAGACTTCTGTGGTTCTCGAGTATGACCTCTACCTTAGCCTTTTCATCATTAAGTTGGCATTTAAGCTTGTAAATCTCATCATCTTTGTCATTAAGTGCAGACACATACTCATCTTTTCTTTTGGAAATAGTTTTCTCAAGCTCAAGATTTTGATTGATTAAAGCTACATTTGCCTCTCTAATAGAGACAAAGGCAGCTATGCATGATTCAGAACATAACTTGGCTTTAGCCTCAGAAGATACCTGGGTTACCTGTGAAGATGAAGCATCGGAGCAGGAACCCTCAGTAGACTCCAGGGCCATGAGAGCAAGATTCCCAAAAGGATGTTCACCACCATGTTGACCAGCACCAGCAGATAATTGCTCATTGAAACCAGAAAGATCATCTGGTAAGCTGCTCCAGTCAACAACTCCTGGTGTGAAGAAGCTGTGATGAGGTTGAGATTGTGATGGAGATGGTTGAGGCTCAGGTAGGGCTTGAGGTTGTTGTGCTATAGGGACATGAACTGGATTTGGCTGTGGCATGTAATAGCAGGGATAAGGATATGGCATTGGACCCTGAGGGACAAAGTATGCAGGAGATTGAGGTTGTGAGTGATGACCAGAACTAGCAGGATGTTGCCCTTTGTTTTGTGAACTATTGCTTGGAAAGGTCACAAAGGGTGCAGAGGAGTTAGATCCAGTTGATCTACACTCTCTTGCAAAGTGCCCAAGCCTGTGGCATTTGTGACACCTCAACTTACTCTTGTCAAAACCAACTTTGGTTTTGCCAGAGAGTCCTGGAAATTTCCTACCAGTTCTCTTGTAGAACTTTTGAGATCTGATATTGATCAGGGCCATTTGGCTCAAAATATCCATCTCTTCTAAATCATCATCAGCAATACCTTGCAAATCATCCATGATAAAGCATAAATTATCACTATTACACCCAGAATGACTGTCAACACCAACAAATGCATGATCAGAACTGTTTGAAGAGAAATCTATATGCTCATCATAATGACTTTCTGATCCAGCATATTCTGACTCATGACCGACCAAGGCAGTGTTACCTGGTACAAAGTCATCAGAGAGCTTTCCTGATGATGCCAGTTTCCTTTTCTGCTCTATCTCTCTTTCAAATGTAAGCAGTTTCCCATGGAGTTGGGTGAGAGATAGGCTATCCAGATTTGCACTGGAGCGTAGGACAATGGTGTATGTGTCCCATCTCTCAGGCAGTGATCTGAGGAATCTGTTGTTCATCTGGCTGTTAGTATACTCATGCTTGACCATTTTCAGCTCAGAGATCAAGCAGGAGAAACGCTCAAACTGTTGAGTCAGTGTCTCACCCTTCCTATGAGAGAATGTCTCATATTGTTGGGCGAGGATTTCTCTGTTGTTTGCTAAGACCTCATCAGTTCCTCCGAATTGTTCCTTCAAAGCATTCCAGAGGTCATGAGCAGTTTCATGATGCATAAGCCCAGAATAGATTTCATTCGGCAGTGCCATGGCCAGAATTCCATGGGCTTTAGCATCAATCTCAAACAGTTTACGATCTTCATCTGAGTATTGCTCCTTCTTCTTCGGAACCATTTGATTGGTCTCCGGATTGTTCACCATAGGCTTGTGTGGACCGTGAACCACAGATGTCCAACAACCTGAACTGTTAACAGACAGGTGATGGAGCATTCTTCGTTGCCATATGTTATACTCACTCCTAACCAGCATCGGAGGCTTGGTTGAGGAGCCAGTATTGTGAGGATCATTAGATGGAGTAGTCATTCTCAGATTCAAACCAAATCAATCAAGTTTCAAAAGATTTAGCACAAAAACACAACAAACTCAATAAGAACCAAGAAGAAACTCAATTTAAATAACCAGAAGCAGCAGAAAATCAATCTTTATAACCAATTCTTGCACATATGCTAATTCGATCAAACTATAGATATCAAAATAGCAGTTTCAATGATCAATTGTTAAACCGATCAATGATTAACCCGCTCTGATACCATTTGTTAGGATCAGTGATCTAAGTTTGATCAATTAGAGTTGAATCACAGCGGAATTAGAGCAAGAATTAAGCAAATATAGCAAGAACACAATAAATATTCAATGGAACAGTACACGGTTATATAGAAATAGGGTTTTCTGCATTGGGATAATAACATTCATGCACACATGCTTCGGTATGGCGGCTGCTAGGTTTTCCTAAGCTGCACCGATTACAATTAGGTCAGCATTCCTTATATAAAGGAATGTGACGTCTGCTGATGTCACTTGATAGTGACGTCTAACAGAATTATTACAAACTACTGAAAGTAAGCAAACTACTGAGAATGTTCACAACAACTGAGAACATCTCAGATTATTCTAAGTACACGAAGAAACATAAAACTACTGAAACTACAAGTACAGAAAGGAAAATACAACTACTGAAAGGAAACCATCACAACTACTGAAGAGGTCTTCTTCAGCTGTTGTGACAATCATCTGAAACTTGGTCTTTAGTCTTTGTCTTCAGCTCTTTCACTTCAGACTTTGTCTTCAGCTCTTGTCTTCAGACTTTGTCTTCAGCTCTTGTCTTCAGACTTTGTCTTCAGCTCTTTCACTTCAGACTTTGTCTTCAGCTCTTTCACTTCAGACTGTGTCTTCAGACCTTGTTATCAGCTGAGGTCTTCAGCTCTTTCACTTCAGACTTTGTCTTCAGACCTTGTTATCAGCTGATGTCTTCAGCTGTTGCAGACTACTTCAGTTGTTGTAATGTCCGTGGGACTTAAAGGTTTTTCTGATCAGGCTCATTGGTTCTTTTGGTCCAACAAATAATAATAATAATAATAATATTAATGATAATAATAATAATTATAATATTTATCTAATTTATCATATTATAAAAGTTCGGATTAACGCGCAAGAAAATTAAGACGAGATTCGGTCCGAAAACGAATTAATTACGCAAAATAAATAACATACAAAGAGAGTTAACGAGATTATCGTTAATTAACAGACCTGTTAGTGACGGATGTCATAGTATCTCCTTTATGAGAATTTCGTCCCGAAATTCAGCTGGAGTTAGATCCTGAAGCTCTATCCGCGAACAGATGCGGTTATTTAAGTTTCATCTGGTCTTCCCGTTCCCACATGAATTCTGGCCCTCGCTTAGAGTTCCATTGTACTCTGACAATAAGAATTTTGCTGTGGTTCAATTGTTTGACTTCCCGGTCTATAATTTCTATTGGTACTTCAACGAAATGGAGTTTCTCATCAATTTTGATATCCTCAAGTGGCACATGAAGGGATCCATCAGTTAAACATTTCTTGAGATATGACACATGGAATGTATCATGCATGTCACTCAGCTCTTGAGGTAACCTTAATCGATACGCCACAGGACCAATTCTTTCAGTGATCTCGAATGGTCCCATATACCTTGGAGCTAACTTTACCTTCTTCCCAAACCGTACGATTCCTTTCTAAGGAGAAACTTTCAATAAGACTCGATCACCCATGCTAAATTCCAGAGGTTTCCGATGGTTGTGTGTGTAACTTTTCTGACGGTCTCTGGCTGCCTTAAGTCTATCTTTAATTTGAAATATCTTATCAGTCGTCTCCTGAATAATCTCCGGACCTGTCAATTGACTTCCACCTACCTTCGCCCAACATACTGGAGACCTACACTTTCTTCCATAAAATGCTTCAAACGGAGCACATCCAATGCTCGTATGGTAACTATTATTATAAGAGAATTTGATCAACGGTAAGTGAGTATCCAAACTGCCACCAAAATCAATCACACATGCCCTAAGCATGTATTCTAGAGTCTGTATCGCACGTTCACTTTGACCATCCGTTTGTGGGTGATATGCGGTACTTAAATCTAATCGAGCACCCATTGCATTCTGTAGAGTCTGCCAAAACCACGATGTAAATCGACTATCACGATCTGATATAATTGACACAGGCACTCCATGCCTTGTCACAATCTCATTTACATATAATCTCGCTAGCTTTTCCATCTTATAATCCTCGCGAATCGGTAAAAAGTGAGCGGACTTTGTCATTCGATCCACAATAACCCAAATTGAATCATGCCCGCTACTTGTTCTAGGAAGCTTAGTGATGAAGTCCATTGCTATATTTTCTCATGTCCATTTAGGAATTTCCGGTTGTTGTAATAATCCTGATGGTTTCTGATGTTCAGCTTTGACTTTCGAACAAGTCAAACATTCACTTACATACGTTGCAATGTCTTTTTTCATACCTGGCCACCAATACAATTCCTTAAGATCTTGGTACATCTTGTCTGCGCCAGGATGAACAAAATACTTGGACTTGTGCGCTTTGTTCATAACCAAGGTTCAAACATCTCCCCACTTAGGTACCCATATACGATCTACAAAATTCCATACACCATCCTCCTTGCAATTCATCTGTTTATCCAACCCTCGAAGCTCCTCACTTGCAATATTCTCTTCCTTCAGCACTTCACCTTGTGCTGTCAGGATTTGAGTTTTCGAATTCGATTGAATGGTCATTTCTAACGCTCATGCACGTAAAGGTTTCACGCGTTCCTTTCTACTCAAGGCATCAACCACCACATTTGCCTTTCCTGGATGATATCGAATTTCACAATCGTAGTCACTGAGAAGTTCCAACCATCGCCTTTGGCGCATATTAAGTTCCTTTTGATCAAAAATGTGCTGAATACTTTTGTGATCAGTGTAGATAATGCACTTAGTCCCATACAGATAATGCCTCCAAATCTTAAGTGCAAATACCACTGTGCCTAATTCCAGATCATGTGTCGTATAGTTCTTTTCATGAACCTTAAGCTGATGCGAAGCGTAAGCAATCACCTTATCTTTTTGAATTAGTACGCATCCCAATCCTTGATGTGATGCATCGTAAAACACCACAAAGTCATTGGATCCATCAGGAAGAGTCAATATCGGTGCATTACACAATCTTTCTTTCAACGTCTGGAATGCCTCTTCTTGTTTACGCCCCCAATCAAACTTCTTATCCTTCTGAGTTAACATTGTCAACAGTTGAGTGATTTTAGAGAAGTTTGCAATGAATCGACGGTAATAACCAGCCAACCCTAAGAATTACCGTATCTCCGAAGGCGTCTTTCCAGGATCAACATGAATTCCGTTCTCATTCACCACGTGTCCTAGAAATTTTACTTCTCGCAACCAGAATTCACACTTTGAGAACTTGGCATAAAGTTTCTCTTCCTTCAATAGCTCCAGTATCGCTCGTAGGTGCTGATCATGGTCTTCCTTCGATCGAGAGTGGATAAGAATGTCATCTATGAACACGATTACAAACTTATCCAGATAGGGCTTACAAACCCGGTTTATCAAATCCATAAACACCGCCGGAGCGTTGGTCAGTCCAAACGGCATGACTAAGAACTCGTAATGTCCATATCGAGTTCTAAACGCTATTTTTGGTATGTCGTCCTCATGAACCCTCAATTGATGATAGCCCGATCGAAGATCAATCTTAGAGAAGTAAGAAGCTCCCTGTAATTGGTCGAATAGATCATCGATTCTAGGGAGAGGATATCGATTCTTCATGGTCAACTTATTCAGTTCCCGATAATCGATGCATATTCAGAACGATCCGTCTTTCTTCTTGACAAATAATATCGGTGCTCCCTACAATGAATGACTTGGTCGGATAAAACCCTTATCCAATAACTCTTGCAATTGGCTCGATAGTTCCTGCATCTCTGACGGCGCCAACCGGTAGGGTGTCTTTGCTACGGGAGTCGCTCCAGGAATCAAGTAGATACGGAATTCCACTTGTCGAGGGGGAGGTAAGCCAGAGAGACCATCGGGAAATACCTCTTAAAACTCTCGAACAAGGGGAATATCTTCTAGCTTTCTCTCATCCTCCTTCTTCTCTACTACGTGTGCTAAGAATGCATAACATCTCTTCTTCAAACATCACTGGGCTTTCATACAAGAGATGAGCCTCAGATTTCTTCCTGCTCGTTCCCCGTGAATCTTGAGCACCTCACCGTTATGCATAGGTATTCGCACCACCTTTTCTCGACAGACTATCTTAGCACCATGTTTTGATAACCAATCCATTCCTACTACCACATCAAAGATTCCCAACCCGAAAGGTATTAGATCTATATCAAAGGTATGATTCTCTAGCATTAATGTGCAACCTTTAATAATCTTATTAGTCTCTACAATTTCACCATTAGCCATTTCTATTGAGTAGCTAATTTGTAAACAACTAGGGTTTATACCAAGCAAGGAAGCAAATTCAGAGGAAACAAAACTATTGTCTGTTCTGGTATCAAAAAATACAGATGAAAAGTGGTTGTTGAGAAGATACGTACCCGTGACAACATTCGGGTCTTGACGAGCATCATTTGCTCCAATCACAAAAGCACGACCACGTGCAGTATTTCCTTGGTTTACCTGACCCTGATTTCTAGTAATCGCCACCACTTGATTCTAATTATTACCATTTAGACTAGGTGCCCGGTTCAGCCTAGGGCATGCATTCTGATAGTGCTCAGGGCTTCCGCATTCATAACATGCCATTAAATTTCCTGCTGGGTTAACCATGTTCACCGGTACTACCATATTGGGCGCCACCTTACAACTCCTCACAGAATGACCCGGACACCCACAGTTCAGGCACACCCAGCACTGTGCAGCCTGAGGATGGTGATAATTACACTTATTACACTTATGGTGTGGTCCAGTGTACTCTTTCCTTCCTTGACTCACCGCCACAAAGTTTCTTGTCACCTTCGCCTTCTTGTCGAACTTCCCACTTGATTGTCTGCTTGATTCCCTGATATCTTTCCTCTTCTCACCACCTTTACCCAGTACACCAGTTCTCACTATCTCATCAGTTAATATGCCCACCTTTAGAATTGCACTTTAAATGGTTGGGGGAGCAGTTGTAGTTACCATAGCTCTGATTTAGGGAACCAGACCCCAAATGTACCTCTCGATTCTTTTAGACTCAGGGGCTACCAAATGTGGAACAAGCCTGGCCAACTCATGAAAGCGATCAGTGTAAGCTGCGTGCCCAGCTCCCACCATGGCATGATTCCAGAACTCATGTTCCAACTTTTGCATCTCGTTGAGTGGGCAGTACTCTTCAGTGATCAATGCCTTGAATTCATCCCAGGTCATCTGCATCGCAGCCTCTCTTCCCCTTGCCTGGATTTGAGTATTCCACCAAGTTAACGCCTTACCTTGCAGTGAACAAGTGGCAAACTTGATCTTCTGACTATCCAAGCACTCACTGATATCAATCACCGCCTCCATCTTCTCTAACCACCTTGTTAATACTATTGCTTCACCCTTACCATCAAACTCCTATGGCTTACATGCCATAAATTCCTTGCAGGTGCATCCCCGTCTTCTCCCACCAGCTCTAGGTTCATTACCATTTCCACCACCATTGACATTTCCATTACCCAAACCATTGTCATTCCTATTTTCATTTCCCTCTCCATCATGGTTGTCGTTTCCACCTTCATAACCAGTTTCACCATCTTCCTCTCCTCCATTATCCTCTCCATTATTCCCATCATTATTGTTGTCATCACCACCATTGTTGTGATTCAGAAGATTGTCGCTTACTTGAGCCACTATGGTCGGGATCAGGGCAGCCAGTTGCTAAGCGATCATGGCAGCTAATTCAGGATTTTCGGTACCAGGGTTGTTATCAGCCGGTTCTCCTTCACCTCCTCCCCCTGGTTCCTCACCACGACCACTAGCACCTCTGCCTCTTCCTCGGCTTCTGCCTCTTAGTGCATCAATTCCAGTGGCTTGGGGCGGCATTTTCTAATCATTCAATGACAATACGTACCTTCAGCACATATCCAGACTATCATAAATTGGATTTCAATACATGACACAGCTTGCAACCCAGATAACTCACAATTCACTTACATTGCCTGACCCGTAATAATAATATAAGGTTTCAAAATCAGACGATTGAATCTTTAAATATATATCACAAGCATACGCATACAATAGTCTCAAAGATTCAAATTACAAAATAATGAATTAAATGGTTTGCAACTCTAGTGTGGTGAGGTATAGATCTGGGATGATGGTACTAGCTATGACTGTTAGTTCTGGCAGGTTTGCTA
The DNA here is from genome assembly GCA_025506505.1 of Flaveria sonorensis. Taxonomy (NCBI): domain Eukaryota; kingdom Viridiplantae; phylum Streptophyta; class Magnoliopsida; order Asterales; family Asteraceae; genus Flaveria; species Flaveria sonorensis. Next base: position 51,615,052 of record CM046423.1, read on the forward strand.
GACTTCGCATGCACTGCAAATTACAATTACGTGTGCACCCGTGATTGAAATTTTCTTTGCATGATCAACCCCAGCTCATCCTAACCGAGTTAACCAGTCTTATCAAGTACAGGGTGCTATCCATGGCTAGAAGACCAAGGATGTCCATGACTTTCTCAAATAAGTATATCACAGATAGTTTGTAAGATGGGTATGTAAGCATAGCCAATAATGCACATAGAACGTTCATATGTATATTATTGCACACATAATCCTATTATGCATACTACATGTGGGTACTTAGGTTATAGTCTAGGTCGAATACTCCACCTAATTCTCTATAACCAATGGCTCTGATACCAATCTGTCACACCCCCGCTTAAAGCGGAAACACGAGGATGTAACGGACGGGATCGTCATAATACATTGTTAATTAATAGAGATGCATTGAATGATGAAAAGTCAACGTGTCATGACGTCACCCGGCACAAATGGAGACTTGTGCCGTGGTTAGTCAATTCCAAGACAAACATAGCCAAGGAATCAAAAGAATTGTAAGTCCCACAACCCGGGAGAAGTTCACAAGTCACGAATAACCAAGATAAACCAATGTAATTTTAGAGACATCCAATAAGTTTAAAATGCAAATCCTAAGGTCGTCGCTAAGGCAGCATCCCTAGCTATCCTCAATGATTGTTACCTGAAAAGATATGCTAAAAAGGTCAACATATTGTTGATGAGTTCGCATGTTTAAGTAGAAAATAAATTGATGCTGTGTAATAGTTTTGTAGGACATAGTGTAAACAGTTATCACATGTAAACATGAGACTCACAACTACACCTTTGACGTACACATAGAATCTCGTCGGTACCAATAGTCCATAGGCACGTACAGGGCCAATGGCAATACAAGGGCTCGAAACAGGGCCACTATAGTACCGACTATCCATAGGCTCGAGCAGGGCCAAATGGCAATACACGGGGCTCGAAACAGGGCCACTTTTAGTACAAACTATCCATAGGCTCGAACGAGGCCAAATGGCAATAACAACTAACAAAGAATACACATACATGAATCAGATATTGTTTGCAAACAGTAATACAACACTCCAGCAGAGTAGTTTGAAATCACAGCAGAAAAACGATGAGCATACTTTTCCCCCAAAATTTATAAAACTGTAAGTAAAATGGGACCACGAAACTCACCTTGTAATGATAAGAAATAAAATGAACAAAACCTTCAAAGAATAAGTGCAACGCACGATCAAACACCTATTATTAATTGTAATTAAGTCTTAAAATGCATTCAACGAGAATAGATGCATTCGGTCGGTTCGGGTCGGTTCGGGTTCGATGCGCGACACACACACAAATATATATATATATATATATATATATATATATATATATATACAACACATTCTATACTAATAATGTTAATAATGATGATAATGGTAATAATAAAGATATTATTATTATTATTAATAAAAATAGAAAATAAGAGTAATAATAATAATAATAATATTGATAATAATAGTGATAATAATTATTATAATAATAAAAGTAATAATGTTAATAATAATAAAGATAAACCACAACACTACTAGCACACACTTAAACTCACGCACATGTTAATAATATATATATATATATATATATATTCACTTACACACGCCTATATATATATACACACATATATATATATATATATATATATATATATATATATATTCATGCATGCACAAACAATACATACTCAATTACATACACCACACAATATAACTACATCGCACACACACACATTGTATATACAAACACACACATGCATAGACAAACACACACCATCTAAATCTTAACATATCATATTTGAAATTTTGGGAATTTTAAGAGTTTGGTGAAGCATGCAAAGATGAAGAAACATTGTATACACTAATACACATACTGTATGTGTGAATAGGGTACACAACACACACACACCGGCTTACTTGTATGGTCTCACGCCATAAAAGCTGGAGAGAAGAACAAACGAAAACACTCACTATATGCGCCCGAAAGAAAACACACCACCACCACACACCGCGCCCATACATGCATATATATACATACGCAACGCACAAACGGATACACGCATACATATATATACATACGCATCGATACAAACATACATATATATACCTCCGTATACATACACACACATACAGTGCGAACAAATACCACGGAAACCCGATTCAACCGAACCAATCGCGACAATAAAACGAAACGAAACGAAACGAAACAAAGTTCCCGACGATCGGTTACCTGCGAAACGAGTAAACGGCGAGACGACAGCGACATCCGACGGCTAACGGCGACCGGAGAGGCTGATTTCGGTGGCTCAAGGGTGAAAGGTTCTGACGGCAGAAGGTTCGGTTGAGGGGGGGGAACGCTTGGCCGAGGGTTTCATGCGTTTGTATATATAGGTTTTGATATCTGCAGTTTGGCCGCCGAACTGTCAATTAATTATTTCCTTGAGTTTAGTTAAATTACAATTTAAACTCTCTACTTTGATTATAATAATAATAATATTAATATCAATAATCATAATATCAATAATAATAATAATAGTATTAATGATAATAATAATATTTATAATATTTATCTAATTTATCATATTATAAAAGTTCGGATTAACGAGCAAGAAAATTAAGACGAGATTCGGTCCGAAAACGAATTAATTACGCAAAATAAATAACATACGAATAGAGTTAACGAGCTTGTCGTTAATTAACGGACCTGTTAGTGACGGATGTCACAAAAATCTCATAACTATCAACCATAATCTTCCTAAACCCAAGAATGTAGGACCCACACTGATTCCCATTTCCCTTCTAATCATCCGAGCATCATCAATACACACACACCCTCCTTCATTTTTCAAAGCACTCTCTTGTAACTCTCTCTACATTTCTCTCTTGAATCACCTACTTGTTCAAGCTCTTAACACACCTAAAGAGCATAAAATTCCAACCTTATTAAAGCCATGATCAACCAAGTAGAAGGTTATAACAACAATCTCTAGTCAAGGTAATAACAGAACACACACACACCTACGCTTTGATCAACTCACATCTTCCATTTCTTTCATTCTAAAATCAAGACTAATCTAACATTTTGAATCGCTTCTTTACATCATTTCAAGCACCCATAGAAGCTCTTGAATCCCTCTCCACCACTCCATACGTCAAGGTAACTCGTCACGACCTGAAAACACGCGAAATATTACATATCGTCACGTTAGTGACACAACCAATCTCATGACACTCCCCAACATCTTATGAATATTTGAATCATCTTATTTTTTTTGTAAATAAAAAGTATACAAACTTTCATCTACTCCCGTTGATCACAAACACGTTTTTAACAAAACTATTTCACCCCGAAAACCGGTTTTTCACAGAAAACGTAAAGTCTATGAAATGGGTTTTAAAATAAAGATCTAAATTTTTATGGAGGTCAATCATGACTAAAATAAGTTAAATATAAAATTTTATGGCTTATAGATATGTACGTTAAATTTTTTAAAAAGTTTAAAAGCTTAAAAAAATAAATGCACTTTGAGAAAAATTAAAAAAATAGATTTGCGGATATAAATTACTGAATATTTTAGGCTATTTAAAAGTTAAATTATCATATAGGTTTGATTGGGAAGCGAAAAGCTTAACTAAAATGTTTAATATATCAAAACCTAGACCTAAAAGACATTTAACAGGGCTAACCGGATAATATAACGAAAATGACAACAACATAAAATTTCAGAAAAATTAAAATTTCAGTAGTCTTAGAATGTTAAGAAATATCTAGAAATTAAGTTTCATATTTCTTAGGGTTTATTTTCTTAGGAAAAAATACAAAATTTAATCTTGCTAAAATAGTAAAAATTTATAAAAAATGAGTTGTTGTGCCAAAATCTTTAAAATTTCAAACTAAAAATATTCTAATAAGTATATGAAAATAGTATGTGACCAAAATTTGACCAAAGTCAACCAAACCCGAAAACTCATTAGAAACCTAATCGTGAGCGTTAAAAACATAAAACCGAACAATTTAAAATCCGAAATTAAATTAAATAATGATTTTAATATGATAAAAAAGTTAAAAACCAAATTTTAGTATTTATAAAGTTTTCTACCATTTTACGTAACATATTTCATTAATAAAAAGTAATTAATTATCAAAAATAGGAAGCACGTTATAAATGCCAAAAATATATAAAAGTGAATAATTGCAGTAATACATGACCCATAAACTTATTCCATAAATTAAATTAATAAAATAAATTATATAAATTTGTTTTACATAACGCGTCCAAAACACAATCATATACACATTTAAAATACAAAAACCGACACAACAATGTTATAATCATAATTTTAACATCTTAGAGACTAAATAATATTCAAAATAATATATAAAAAATATGAAATGATATTAAGACACCAATAATTTACTAAGTAAAACGACATAAAACGTCTATTTCAAAAATAAATTATTAAAACAAATAAAAGAACTCAAATAATATAAAATGTGATTTACTCCACTAGCATAACTCACTTAAAAACATTAAGCATCACCATAACTAAGTAAAGTGTAAAAATCCAAACTTTAAGGTTGAAAATGTAAATTTAACAAAGTTTAGGGACCAAAATTTTCAATAGTTAAAATCTTTCTGTTTTGAAACCCAAATACACTTATGAAGAATGTTACAATCTTAAGTTATTATGTATGAACTTACACTTAGATAAAACATAAAATAATACTCCAAAACATATGATATAAAGCTCATTTGCAGATATGTAACAAGAAACAACAATTTGCACATATGTAACAAGAAACAACAAAACAAGTAAAGTAAACTTAACACACATGGGGTTAAAATTATTACTTAATGAGATTTTAATGTATATAAAATAAACTTAGGAACCTTGTTGGTCTGTAACACTCTATATCCTGAGCATTTACTTCAAGAATAACACACATATGAGTCTCATAAACCCCTTTTTACTTAAAATTTTAGATGAAATACATACTCTTTAAAACCTATTTTATGGTGAAATATTACCTACTCTTGTCCCTAACCATGAGCACAATTATTAACTCCATTAAAAGCCACGTGATTTTTGGATAGTACAATTTAGGGAATCCTCCACACATAATGGGCCTTTATGATAGAGGAATCCCCCATTGAGGTCCAATGATCATTGTGTCACAATTTAGTATAGATTAACAACGCTTAGCAGGGTACATTTAAGCCCATAACAATAAGGGGTATGGGTTAGTGGATGTTTTAGCACTCGGGCGGGTAGCCTAGTCAAGGTTGATTGTGATACATTGTGCCATGCACCAATAATTTTGTTTTACGTATGTATATCTATGTATGCTTATAAATCTATTACTGTGAAAACTTAAACTCATCAACATTATGTTGTCATGTTTAGAGTATGTATTTCAGGTATTTGTTTGTCTATAAGAGGGATTCTTGACTAGACTCCCTAACCATTGGATTTACAACTTGAGAACATGATTACCTTCCTTTAGAAGACTCACTTGAGAAGAACTATACAAGAACCTTGTCAAGCTATACAAGCCCACAACTTTCAAGGATAGACAAGAATGACATCGTGGTCAATGCCTATGACTTATTTATACACATGGCGAGTTGTCATAGGATGTACTATTATATTATTATTCGTTTGAACCAATGGCTAATTTTTATTACATAAATGGTTTCTGTTGTGTTTGTTGATATTCAGTCCTTACAACTAGCCCCTTCTGTCGGGGTGTGACAGATAAAACACACTAAATAATTATTAGTCTATGCTAGATCGTTGTTACGTCTCACTAACACATCTAAGTGATCCTAATATTCATATAAGGCTCACGTGATAAAGGGATGGAACACCTCTCGATCTCCCTAAACAAAGAATGCTACAATACTCTAATGACATCTTACCTTTCACTCTCAATAATCACAATGCAAATAGAACTATTAGGGATTATTCTAGATGCAAAAAAGTAAACCTATCTAATATGAATTATAAATAATAAAATATAAGTAAATTATATGATTGGTTGAATGTGGTTTTTATGGTTTTCTCTTAAAAGTATGGTTTTCATTTGATCCCTCATATATATATATATATATGTATAGACGAAGGATCCTAAGAAAACCAAATGTTATGAGAAAACTAGAGAAAACCAATAAAATCAGTCACATAATTTAATGATTTTTTATCACTACCCTCTATGTATATGTGTGAGTATATATAAATAAGGGTATGGATCAAATGAAACCCGTAGCATGGTTTTACATATACGTCACTCATAGGTTACTTATATGTAATCATTTTTCATTCGACATAGTGTTACGTATACATATGACTCTTCATTCTCGTACGTATGTTCAACATATATGTGCCAAATACTTAAAATAATATTTTAACAATTAAAATAACAAAAAGGTGTGAATTTTGTTATTGGTTTTCGTGGTTTTCTTTGGTTTTCACATAGCTATTGGTTTTCTCATGAAACTTCTCCTATATGTATATATATATATATATATACACACATATATATATATATACACCCACATATGTATATATATATATGTATATATATATACTTATATATATGTATATATATACATATATACATATATACATATATATAATCATCTAGGTCAAAAAGAGTATAAATATTTTAAACTAATTAAAAGTCCTAAACAAGTTTGAGATATCAGAAATTTTGGTAAATAACAAGAACAAAGCCAAATGAAAGCTTCCTAGACTTTTATCTTCCATAACAAGCCTTCACCATCCTTACTATTCCAAAATCACAAACTCTCTTGAACAAGACCGCTTCTGATCGATCTCCCTATTGGTGAAGTGTAATTTTGAATGATGATTGGATAATACAATTGTGCTTTACTTGAGGACATCCATTGAAGATCCAAGCATGCCGATGAGCAGCTAATTCGTTCTTAATCACTTTCGGGAGAAGAGTTTTTGTAAGTAAAGCGCTAGATTTAGTATGAATTGATGTTTTGGGTTATGCTATATTGACACAAGAATTTAATTATGAATTCATTTTTAAACACTTGTTCATGTTTAAGTATTTGTATGCTTACATTCATATTCGATTTCCTTGCATCGTGAGCGGTTTGTTTTGTATGTGAATTCTTTACATGAATGAATTTGTAATTGTCTGAACAAGCAAGTCTTAAAAGGTTGTTTCATAATTATTAATTAATCAAATTATTTTTGAAAAATCATGTCTATATGATTTCTAATCAATTCTTATGAAACCAAGTGTGGACCTTTGTAGGACCGAGGTAGGGAGATCAATGCAACAGTTTTACAATGTTTGGAGAAACTTAGAACACTTAGCAGATCAAATAGGGAACCGGCTTAATGGTGAAACAAAGAACACAAGTAAAAGAACTAAACAAGAACACAATAATATGGTTTTCAAGAATGCTGTATATTCCTCTCAAGTTCTTTTTACAAAATGTTACAAAGCTTGGAATCAAATGAAAAGTACTTGAGATACTTTATACTACCTCCTACATCCCGCCATACTTTAAAGGCTAGCTGAAAACACTAATCTAGACAATAAAATCAATGTAAATTCAAAAGGCAGATTGCCTTTTGACAGGTGGCAATGATATATCATAGCTCACATTCTAATATATTACAAAAAGGATAAAAGTACAAGAGTGTAAAGTTAAAAACTCTAAGGCCATGTTGTACAGTTGACAAAAGTATGGATGTTTTACCAACTTGTATAAGTTGGTGAGTCATCAAAGATGACAATGGAAAAATGGTTAAGCTTTTGTCAAAAGTAAGTCAGAGAAAGCATATCTTCTCTGTCTTCGGAAGAAATCAGTCCCTTGAAGTCGAAAGATTCATCTTTGGCTTCGGAAAACTTTATCTTTGGCTTTGGAAGAAATGGTCTTTTGGTTTCAGAATATTTGATACTTAGTGTAATTCATTCAGTTGTATCAAATCTTCTGAAGTAACTTCTTTGTACTTCACATGTGCATGCTGGGAGCTCTTTAGTTGCATCAGTCTTTAAGTATAATCTTTACAAACTCGCCCTAGGCTGATGCTACCAAAACTGAAAAAGACCTTTGAATCTTGATCTTCATCTGTTGACAATCCTTATCAGAATCAAGACCATTCCCTTCATCATTAATTGGTCAGTATTCCTCAAACTTTCAAAGTATCTTCTCATATCATAGAGATCATGCAGAGGAAGGTCAAGTATGTTTTTCTAGAAGTACACATCTTGATCCCCTTGATCTCTAGTGACATACCATCTATCTGGGTTAGTAACAAATGCCCAAGACAAGATAGGTCTCTTAGAAGTGCTCTACAACGAGTGGAGTTTGTTGAGCTGTCTTTTCTTAATCACTCTTAAGATGTTTTGACTCATCCTGAGGTGCAGAGGTGGATGCCTTAGACTTTTTCTTCTTCATCTTCTTGTCCTTTCTAATGGCCCTCCTTTTTCTCTTTCTTTATTTTAACTAAGGAGGCTGGTCTTGAGTACCAGATTTCTCTAATTTCTCCTCCTTAGTTGGGTCCTTTTCTTTCCCAGATTCAGTAGGAGAGGGATCAAGACCCTCCTGTGGGTCAGAAGATGAAGCTGGCTGAGATGCAGCACTATGTCCAGATTGTGTTGTCTCTTGTGGTTCAACCTTGACCTTAGCTTAAGGTGCAGCTTGACTTGGTGGATAATGTAAGTTAACCAATTTATCCATCTTGATCTTTTGCTTGATCACCCTAATATGCTCATTTATTATGGATAGAGACAATGGACCAAGTCTCCTTCCGGAAAACCCATACAACTTCAAGAAGCTCACCATCTTTAGTCTGTCTGCAAACTTCTTCTGATGAGCTCGGATGGTGGCTCTTGACTTTGCAGCCTCTTTCCTCATCTTCCTCTTAGCAGCTTTTTCTCTTTTAGCACTTCTTGCTCAAGCTGCTTGAGGCATTCAAATTCTATGTACTCATAAGACAAGGGAAGTAGGTCTGTTGCCTGATAGAGGCCTGTGGCACTTAGGTAGGTGATCATATTTTGCCTGTCTTGTTCCCTAACTACTTTAGTTTCTTGTTCAGTTGCCACAATCTCTGCCTTAGGGCTTTCTTGAACTAGAGAGAGGGTAGGAGATTTGTATAGTCTTTTTCTTCTTTGTTCTTCTTTGATCTTGAGGAACAGCTCTGCAGGCTCAGGTTCCTTCCTCTCTTTTAACACCTTAGTGTCAACCAGTTCATTAAGTTCCTCCAAGGGAAGAAAGATGATTTTATTTACATTGTAGTTCATAGACCCTAAGTAGTTCAATCTGGTTGCCCTCAACTCATCCTTTTAAGTGTTTGGCCTAGGGGCAACGCTAATTATGGCTTGCATGAAGCCAGTGGTCTCACTTGAACTCTCTCCCCTTGCCTTCCTCTTCCTCTCCCTTTTTCCTCCTCAATCTCCTCAGAGGTCATCTTCCTCTTCTCTTTGTCAGTCATTGTCCTGTATGACTCAGGATGGAGAGAGCTTTGGCCTTCATTTCTTGGTGTAGAACTTGAGCTATAGCCAGGGTGTGACATCTGGTAATTTTCCGTTACCAAACTCCGTTAGTTCCGGTAGGTCTTGCATACACGTGTCATGAGCACACACTATTTATCGTTGAACGTTGGTGACTTAATAATAATTAACAATGGTTATTAGATAATAACTTGATTAATAATATTGATTATTAATTTGTAGTTATGTGATTTGTGAATTTTAGGCATTATTTGTGAATTTTACCTTGTAACATACCAACGTGTTATATTTATTTCATGTGTTTTGTAGCTAGTTGAAATTATACATGATTATTATTGTTGGTTAATAATACTTGTGTTTTAAAGTTAGAAGTTGTTAAAAATGTTAAAAAGATTAAGTTTTTATAAAATGTGATTAAGGAGGGATTAATTTATAAAAACTATAAAACTTAAATTTGGTAAAAACCCAACCCTAACCCCTTAACCCCCCTTGTGGCCAAAACCATCCACACACACACACCATTCTTTGTGATTTTGATCAAGAACACCAAGTAATCATCGATTTTGATTGAGTTTCAAGCATTACAAATGATTGGCAAGTGTTAATCATCATCTTTGCACACTTAAAGGTTAGATTTTTATTGGATTTTCATGGTTTTTGATTATGGTAGAATCCTAGTTTGATTTTTATAGAAGTAGTCTAAATTGATGATGATTTGATGATAATATCATGTTAGTTATGTTGTATGAATGTTAATCTATGTAGATTATGCAAGAAATCCATGGTCTTTGTCATCTAGTTCATACATTGCCAAAAGTGGAAACTTTTCTTCATGAGAATTCATGTTTTGATGAATTGTTGATGTTAGATGGATGATTATGATTGCTATGAACTAGGGATATTGTTGATGAATTTGGGATTGAAATTGATAAACACATTGGATATTGTTAATTAAGCATGTTTAAGATGTTAGGATCATGTTAGAATGCTTGTTGATGATGTCTAAGGTGGAAGATTGTGTTGTTTGGGTTGTATGAATGCTTGATGCATAACTTGGAAATCTAGGCTCTTATGGAATATACATGATATTGGATGGTGTTAGGTGATTATGGAACTATGTTAGGATTATGATAGAATCATGGTGTCGCATGATGTGTTAGTTAAAATTGTAATTGTGGACTTCTTGGGATTTATATATGTTGCTTGATAAACCATGGTGTATGATGAGCTTTATAGCACTTAAGGGTTTGTAATGTGGCATATGTGAATGAATTATGTGATAATCATGTATGATGAATTACTATACTTGATCAAACAAGAATTTAACTGGACATGTCACCAATGGGTCAAACGGGTCAACTAGGTCTAATGAGTCTTGTTTTCCAAAACCTTGGGTCAACATGTTTATTAAGCACTTAGGGTTGTTAAGCTTTCCATGTACACGTACTTATGTACTTGCGTGTTCTAGGTAACCTTTGAAGGGTGTCTTTCCACTTCTTATTAGCTCTTTGTTATTGTTCGTTGCGCATCAGGTGAGTTCAATGCCCTACTTTTTCTTACTTCTCTTTTTGGGGGAGAAAGCATACCTTGTTTTAAAACGCTTTACTGTTATAACACGTGTTTGGTAAGACATAGTTGGTTATACCATAGAAAGCCATCACACTTTCGGATCGTTAATTAAAGAATCTAGGGGGAAATTTTGGGTAGTACTACTGGGTCTAACAAGCCTCACCCGTATGACCAGAAGTCAACGGGTGCAACATTGTCCTAAACTACTAACAGCGTCACGACCTGGTATGTCGTGGTGGGAGCCAAACAGACAAACATAGTCAGCTTTGATCATGAAATCACTATTGTTCTTTACTAATGAAATTAGACTAGCTATCTATTTTAATGTACTTGTTAATATTTTTACTAACGCTACTGCTTATGATTGATTACAAACTCTTGAACTCACCAACCGTCGTGTTGACACTTTTAGTATGCTTTTCTCAGGTCGTTACTAGCAGCTTGCCGTATGAGCACGCAAGAGTCATGCATACATTAAACAAACATTCTTCTGTTATTGTCTTATTGAATACTTTTACAATTTGGTTTGGGCGCGTGTTTTGCGCAGTTTACATTTGGTACTATATGTTTGATATTTTTACAAAACGCTTCCGCAAATGTTTTAAAGTTACAAACTCTGATCTAATTTAAATTATTGCATATAGTGTCGTTTTGAGTAACTAATAACTGAGATCCTGGTTTGTTCACTCACCTCGTGATAAAACCCCACACGTGGATTTTGAGGGTGTGACATAGGGAGAGGTTGTGAGACACCTTCACCAGCTGATGCCACACTGAGGGTACTGGGTGCTAAAGCAGTTCCTGACTCAAGGTTCACAGGTTCAACTACTAGGCTTTCAAATAAGGTTTCCCCTTTGAAGCTAATCTTAGGGTCTGGCTTAGTATTCAGTTGACTAATAGTCTTGCCTGCTAGCCTCTGTCTATATAGTCTGGACCTCTTCTTGAACTCTTCAAGCACCCTTTCTTGAATTCTCTCAGCTAACCTTACAGCTTGCCTGCTTTGACTTAGATTGGCAAGTGGCAGATCAACTAGAGAGAAGCTCGTATAGTATCTCAGGTTTTAGAAATTAAAAACCCCTTGTTGTCCCTGAGAACTAGAGAGTACGAAGGCTCTTCTGTCATCCTACTATTTGATTTTTAGTAGGGTAAGTTGGGGTAGGCATAGCCCTTGGTATACCCTTCTCAAATAGGCTTTGAATCAAGGCTTTCACATCTATGTGGGCCTGGGGAGGTTGTTGAGTATGGCCAACTGTAAGTGAGGGTGGTGAATCCTCTATGTCCATACTCTGGGCAGAACTCCAGGTTCTGTGATTGTAGGTAGGACTTTCTCCCCCTTTTTAGTAGTATCACCCTCTTGCATAGGGGAGATAAGGGTTAGGTCTACCACATCCATAGGTTCTTATGGACCTAATTGAGTTTGCCTGACAGGTCTCTTAGCTAACTTGCCCTTGAGATCAATGATCTCAAGTTGCTGATCACTAACCTGCCTTTGCAAGGTAACCACCTGAGATTTCTGGTGACTTACCTTTGAAACTAAATAGGTCCAGTTGTCAAACAGTTTTTGCACCTTTTGTTGCAGACTCCCTCATCTTCATCAAAAGAGTCATGGGGGTAAGAGAATATGATCAAAGTCTTCTTCCTTACTACCAGCTTGGGTTCTTGGCTACTGGATTTCCCCTGCACACTGACAGCTTCAACAGAAGTGTCAATAGGCTGGGTTGCCATGGTTGTGGTCTTAATAATTTAATCACTTTCAAAAGTGAGAGCCTCTTTCATATGGACTTCCTAATCATGTTCAGGGAAGTCTACCTCAGTTTGGGATGGATGATGTGGGGTGGATGATGTGGGCTAGACTTGGGTGATTTAGGAGCACTCATCTCTTCTTGAGCAGGGGAGGAGAAGAGAGACTTATTGTACTCATTAAAACCTATATCCTCGTCATTATAGAATTGGAGGTCAGTGATAGGTTAGTTTAAGACTAACAGCTACGGATGGTAGCTTTCTCTTGAAGGTAAATCAGTTAAGTTTTGAGACTCAGAGTGAAGGCTTAAGGCTAGGGTGATGAGCTCATCAGGCTAAGCATGAGAAACCTCAACACTGATTAGATAAATAGAGGGAGTGGTCTGCTCCTTAGAGGAAGTAGGAGCTCTTGGTTCCACTTCCACCTGCATGGGTGGTGATATGGGGACATGTTCAATCTGAGTAGACTGAGCAAGGGTTTGTTTGGATTTTCTAGTGTAGGTGATGGTTATTTGTGGTTGTGTGTGTGGTGCATATGTAGAAGGTGCGGGTTCAACATCGACTGGTGCTGCCAAGTTGTCACCTTGAGCAATGAGCTCTAAGATTTTTGGGACCATGGTTGTTTCTACCCCTGAAAAGCCAACAATAGTCTTTCTTATAATTTTAAAGATGTCGGGCTTCATCTGTCCCAATTTAAGAGTATTACACGTCCCTCTTAACTGTGAGCTTAGTTCAAAGTTAAGAATGTGTTGAACATATCTAGGGAACATATAGTACTCTAAGGAGTCCAAGTTAGCAAGCAAGTTTGTGTAGACAAACTAGGAGTACTTAAACTTGACTCCATGAACCATCCCATGGACTATATAGGATAAGTCCTCAAGAATCTGGTCCCAACCTCTATGTTTATAAGATAGATAGTGGATTATAACATGGAGGAGGTACTTCCACTGAGAGGAAACCTTACTCTTCTTGAAGGTTCTGACTATGTAGTCCCCTTCATAGCCCATCTGCTGGAATGAGTCATATACAACATATTTTGGGAAGAACAATTCGCCTTCTTGATCATCTAGCCTTAGATAAGTGTTGATTCTGGCTAGAGTGATGAAACTTGTCCTCCCCTGCACTATGGTAGACAGTGTCTTTTCACCGCCCAAGATGACCTCTTGGCAGGTCCTCTAGAACTCTAAGAGTTGTTCTGTATACAATGGAGGGTTGACTATGAGTGCAGTGAGGTAGTTTGACTGAGATAAGAAGTGGCAAACATCTGAGAAACTTGGATCTTTCTCAGATGACAATAGAGAAACTTGATTATGTTGCCTGTGTAAGCGCATGGAAAAATCTGGTTGGTTTTAGGGTTCCGGCTTGTCCAGTTTAGAAATCTTCTGAGTGAAGAAAGCTAAGAACAAAGACAGTTTGTCAGTGAATTTAGGGTTAAAACTTTTGCAGATGAAGAGGAAGGTGAAAGAGGGGGAACTATTGTACGAATATTTATATGGTAAAGATTTAAGACAAAGTTAATGCAAAAAAGATAAACTTTGAAATCCAGATGTCGGTCCCACCTCTAAAAAAGTGCCCAAAAAGATAGTTTTCTTGAAAGTCTAAATTTTCTTAAGGTAATTTGTCTTCGAAAGTTTTTTGAGAAAACTTCTGAAGCCAATTTGGCTTCGGAAGATATTCCTTAGCTTTATAAGAATTTGTTTCAGAAGAAAAGTACTTAGAGTATTTTGCTTCTGAGATATATTTGGTTTCAGAAGATATTAAACTTCAAAAGTTTTATTCAAATGATGAATAAAGCTTCCGAGACTTAATTGCTTTCGAAAGAAAATATTACTTCAAAACATATAAGTACTTAGAAGCATATTTAAGCTTTGGAAGGGATATCAGAACTTTTTCTGAAGGTAAATTTCTTAGTAAGTAGTTATTAGTTTTGAAGACACAATTTTCTTCCGAAGCCAACTTAATGTCTTCTGGAAGAAAACATATCTTAAATTCTCATAATTCTAATGGATATCATTTTGAAAAAGTTTATTCCAAAGTAAACTGGGCTTATATAGGTGATAATATAGATAACTTAAGACACACATGTTTGAAAAATAATCATGAAATTAATTTAAGAAAATCTACTCAAAGTAAATCATCCTAATAGCTGATACAAGATACTTAAATCTCTAATCATCAAATGCTTTTATGAACAGATCAGCATATTGTTTATTTGTGTTAACTTTGACTAGATTTATCAATCCCTTTTCAAAATATCTCTTATCAAATTATACGTGATGTGATGTACTTTGTCTTAGAGTGTGGCATAGGATTCTTTGTGATGGAGATAGCACGGTAGTTGTCTATGTGGATGAGAGTCTCTTGAAGTTGAATCCATAGTCCAGCATCTGATTCTAAATCCAAAGCACTTGAGCACAGAAGCTTGCAGCAGTAATGTATTCAGTTTCAGCAGTTGATGGAGACACACAAGATTGTTTATTACATTGCCATAAGACTATCCCTCCACCAAGGAATTGACATCTCCCAGATGTAGATTTTGCAGTCATGTTGCAACCACTATAGTCACTATCTGTATAAGCATACAGATGAAAGTCAGAATTCTTTAGATAATAAAGGCCCAGTTTAGGAGCACCTTTGAGATATCTGAGAATTCTTTTGATAGCAACCAGGTGTGACATCTTGGGGCTGGTTTGATATCTTGCATAAATACATAGGGCAAACATGATATCAAGCCTGTTGGCTGTGAGGTACATAAGAGACCCAATCATAGCCCTGTAGACATGTTCATCACACACCCCCCTCAAGATCAGGTCCTAGAGAGTGGTTTCTGGCTATGGGTGTCTTACCATGTCTTACCAACCTTACACTCAGTCAGCTGAAATATGGTAAGTATGTCTTGAACATACTTTGACTGATATATGAAGATGCTATTGTCAACCTGCTTCACTTGAATTCCTAGAAGAAATTAAGTTCCCCTATGGCATTCATTTTAAATCTTTTTTTCATCAGCTTCTTAAAGTCTTTGCAGAGCTTTAGATTTGGTGACCCGAAATGATGTCATATACATAAACTTGAACCAGCATCAAGTCATTCCTGTTCCTTTAATGAAGAGTGTGTTGTCAATAGTAATGGTCTTGTAGCCATGCTAAACAAGATACTGTGACAGTATCTCATATCACTTCCTTGGAGCTTGATGCAGCCCATAGAAAGCCTTATCAAGCTTGCAGATATAATCAGGATGATCTGAGTCTGCAAAGCCAGGTGGTTATTTGACATACACTTCCTCATCTATCATACCATATAAGAAGGCATACTTGACATCAAGTTGACAGACCTTGAAATCCTTTGATGCAGCAAAAGCAAGGAATATCCTAACAGCTTCAAGTCTTTCCACAGGAACAAAAACATCTGTGTAGTCAATCTTTTCTTCTTGAGTGTACTCTTGAACAACTATTCTTGCCTTGTTCTTGATGACAAGTCCTCTATCACCTTTCTTATTCCTAAAAACCCTCTTGGTACCTATAGGTGTCTTCCCATAAGAAAGAGGGCATAGGTTCCAAACCTTTTGTCTTTTGAATTGAAGCAGCTCCTCCTGTATTACTTCAACCCAACTTCCATCCCTTAGAGCTCATCAACCTTCTTAAGCTCAATTTGGGACAAGAAACAAGAGTATAGACAACTTTTTATAATGGGGTTGTCCTCTTGTTCTCACCCCTGTCTTAACATTTCCAATGATATTTGTGGGGGGATGAGAGTTGTGGATTCTCAGTTATGGAATCGCAGCAAGTTGGTTGGACAGATCTAAATTAGTGACATTTAGATCTGGTGATTGAGTATCACCCACCACATCAACACACTTATCAAGTGAAGCTTGATCCAATGAGCGTGTGACATCATTGATGTGGTCTTCTATAGAGTGGTTGTCAGCATCCAGAAATTCTTGATCACTATCACCACCTCTATCTCCTCCAATATTAGAAACCCCTTTATTTGAGTTTTGTGCCTCAGTATTGGAATTTGTAGGAACTTTAGATGTGTCAGCTGAAGAGTTTATTATTGTTGTGCTAACATGAGATCCAACTGCAGGGTTTGTTACCACTGGAGCTGAAGTAGTTTTCTGATTTTGTCTTCTCAGCTCAAATTTTGGATTAGGATCTTCTATTGATAAGCTACCTGTAGATCCTAAAATATATTCATAATATTTGTTAAAATAGTTGGTAACAAAATCAAGATCAAATAGCTAATCAGGACCAGAACCTTTACTACTTTAGTTTTGAGATTGTATACTCTATAAGCCTTAGGTTGGGAAGAGTATCCAATAAAGTGTCCATCATCTGATTTCTCAATAAATTTGACTATTTGATCTTTAGTATTCAAAATGCTGCATGGGCATCCAAGTGATCTAAGAAAACCAATAAAAGATCTCCTTTTATGCCACAGCTCATAAGAAGTCTTACCATAAGTTTTGACTACTAAAACTCGGTTCTGTACATAGCAGCTAGTGTTGACTGCCTCTCCCCAAAAGGTTATGGGTAGTTTGGAGTCAAAGAACATAGTCCTTGCAGCCTCAATAAGTGTCCTGTTTCTCCTCTCAGCAACACCATTTTGCTGAGTGTCATGGGAGCACTGTATTGTCTTGTAATACCCTTTCATCACAAAAAGTATCAGGGATTTGGTCCTTGAATTCTGTTCCTTGATCACATCTTATGATTTTGACCTTGTGATCACATTGATTCTTAATTTTTAGAATGAAGTTCCTCAAGATCTTAGGGGTTTCATCCTTAGTTCTAAGAAAGAAAACTCAAGATATTGTATCCAAGCTCCATAACATATTTTACCTTCTCATGCTAAGCTTATCATTTATGAACCTAACCCTTCCGGTGATGTAACCACCTGATTCTCCTCCAAAAGCAACTGGTCCTCCATCAATTTTCTCAAAGTTTTGAAGCAAAGAGCCATTGCCTTTCATGTGCCTGGAACAACCACTGTCAATGATCCATACATTTCTCTTGGTCTTTAGTTGTTCCTACACAGAAAGAGATGGTTAGTTACATTTAGAAACCCAAGCCTCATTTTGTCTGGGCTTATCAAGGTGAACTGAAGATAGTTCACCAGTTATTTATCCTATATGTAAACTCTAGGATCATTTGCTGCTGTTGATCAAGAACTTTCAGTCACATGGCCTTTTTTCATCTTCCACACCATCTTTGGAAGAGTAGACTTGGCCTTCAAGACTTTGAAAGTTTTGATGACTTCAGAAGTTTTAGAGAAAGGACCTTCAGAAGCTTTTTCATCCACAGCAGCAGATTTCAGTACGTCGAAAGCATTCCTTTTTTCTGAGACCAAAATTTCTTCCAAAGGTAATTTTTCACGTATCTTCTTCTTCACTTTGGAGCTTTTGAGAGGAAAAGTTTTTCTTCCAAAGCTATGTTCTTATTCTTCTCAAAAGTTTTCTTCTTGATCATATGAATGGTGCTCTTGGGATTGTACATGCAATCCTTAGCAAAATAAGAGGTACCACCACAGATGATGTATTTAACTTGCATACTTCTGAGAGAATTCTTTTGAGTAGAAGACTGAGCTAGATCTCTTTCCACTTCCTTATTTACCTTCACATATAATGTAGTAGGCTTCTTAGGGTGAGACTGGCTTTTGAAACTGGTGGTTCAGGCTATGCAATAGTGGTGCACATGTTATCAATCTTTTTTTCTTGACCACGATGATTTGGACATGAACTAGGACTCTTGGTACTAGAGTTCATAGTTAAGTCTTCAGTCTTTACCACCTCAAACCCAGCAGAGATAAAAACTTGTTTTTGCTTGGAGTTGAAAGTGGCCTTCATCTCTTGGGCTTTGTTTGATTTTCTCTTGGCTGCCCTGATCAAGTTCTTCCTTGCAAACTTAGTCAATCCTGATTCTTTCTTCTCTCCAGGAGAGTAGTGACCCTTATTATGATAACCTTTTTAACTCATTCAGGTCATCCTTCCTATCTCCTTCTCATATTCATCCTCTTCTTGGATAGGATCAATAGGAGGCAGCTCATCTTGATAAGTTTCACACTTGGAGATCTTACAGATAATAGTGTTGTGGAGGAGCCATCTCACTTGAACCTAGTCCTTGCCTGTTTGATAACAAATCTTTGCATGTAAGGATGAGGATTTATGTTCTTGAAGGTTTCTCTTCAAGAACATATTTTTCTGCCTTGGCTTTGCTGATCATAAGCTAAGCCTGGTATTTAGTAACTTGGTTAGGAAATTGTTTATGTGAGTCCTGTAGTTTGTGTGCCATGCTTAAGAGTAGAAAGTGTTTTCTCTAAATCTTCTTTTAAGTTATAATCATTTTCTGCTTTTTGAAATCAGCTTTTAAAATATTCAAGGACTCATGATTAGATCTCACTTCCAAGTTATAGGACCTGTACATGTTAACTTTAGCAATGCATTTAGGTGTACAAAGATATTCTAATACCTTGACTTCTTCATAGTTAGCCATCAGTGCTTGGTTGGGAGAAACATCTTCAACCTGAAAGCTCCAATTAAAGCCTCCTTTCTTCAACATCAACAGTAGCTTGTTATTTTGGTTGGCTTAGCTTCTCAGATCTGGGAGCTGCATAAGTGTAGTTTGGTCTGGGTTGTGCTTGGCCACCATTTGTCCTTGGTGCCTTGCTCTCCCTAGCAAAGTATACCATTTGGTTACAATTGTAACACTTCACCTTGCTTTTATCCCGGCCAAACTTTCCACTAGCCACATTGCTTGGAAACTTTTTTTATGTTCTCTTGTAGAACTTCTTGGCTCTATGAGTGAGAAGAGCCATTTGCTAGACTATCTCTATGTATTCTAGATCATCTGGATATATGCAATCCAAGTCTTTAAGGGTGAATAGAAAGTTGCCATAACTTTTATCAGCAGACACAAAGACTTGTGATAAGCTTGTCTCTTGGAATGAACTTCGTTGGATGTAGCTCTCCCTTGATGTCTTAGGAAAGGTGATGAAAGAACCATTTTGTGAGTTGTCAGGCAAGCAGATGAGATGATGCTTGGGTCTCTACTGTCCCTTTCAACTAATGGAAGGCTAAACTCTGTGATTGTTGGAAGAGCTACTGATGGATTCTGCATGTTCATCTACTCTGGTAGACGCTGCTGAGGATACCATACATCTCTGAAAGTAAGGGGAGAGGTTCTTAGTTCTCTTAATGGCCACAAAGTAGCGAGTCCATTGTCTGGGAAAATAGAACATAAACTTCTCACAATGTCCATCTCCAGTTTGACTCCAAACATCATGAGAGTATCTACAATCTCGACAGACCTAAAGTGTTGTTGAGTCATAGTTTTACCTTGTCTTAAGGTGAAGTTCTCAATGATGCTTCATGAGGTCCTTATTGTTTTCTTTAGCCTCATCAAGCCTTCATACGTGTGCTTCAGTCCATCCCAGAGTTGCTTAGCAGTTTTACACTTCTTGAAGCCTCTGTATATAGAGTTGGGAAGAGCAGTTTAAAAAGCGATCATGGCCTTCTTATCTATGTCTATCTTCTTCCAATCTTCTTAAGAATAGTCAGCCACTTTCTTTGGTATCATCCCACCAGCAGCAGTAGCTGAAGTGGTGCTTGGGATGTAAGGTCATGTGATAACAGATCTCCACATCCTGCTGTCTTGAGACTTGATGAACCCTTCCATACATTGGCACCAAGTATCAAAGTCATCAGGAGTGTTCAGTGGAGACTTTATCATGGTATTGGTTTCCATATCAGCCTTTAAAAGAGCTGCCATTTGAGCTGGTAAGTAAATTATGAAACTGAAGGAATTTAAGATGGTGAGATCTTACAATCAAGAGCCTGAAATGCTCTGATAGCAATTGCAGGACCGAGGCAGGGAGGTTAATGCAACAGTTTTACAATGTTTGGATAGACTTAGAACACTTAGCATATCAAATAGGGAACCGACTTAATAGTGAAAGAAAGAACACAAATAAAAGAACATAACAAGAACACAAGTAAAAGAACATAACAAGAACACAAGTAAAAGAACATAACAAGAACACAATACTATGATTTTTAAGAATGTTGTATATTGCTCTCAAGTTTTTTATACAAAATATCACAAAGCTTAGAATCAAATGACAAGTACTTGAAATACTTTATACTACATCCTACAGCCGGCCATACTTTGAAGGACAACTCGAAACATTAATCTAGACAAATAAGATCAACGTAAAGTCAAAATACAGATAGCCTTTTGACTGGTGACTATGACATACCATAGCTCACATCATAATATATTACAAAAAGGATAAAAGTACAAGAGTAGAAAATTACAGACTCTAAGACTATGTTATACAGTTGACAAAAGTATGCATGTTTCACCAACCTGTATAAGTTGGTAAGTCATCAGAGATGGCAGCCGAAAAATGGTTCAGCTTTTCTCAAAAGTAAGTCAAAGAAAGCATGTCTTCTCCATCTTCGAAAGAAATCAGTCCCTTGGCTTTGGAAGAATTTGTTTTGAAACTTCGAAAGACTTCATTTTTGGCTTCGGAAGAAATGGTCTTTTGGCTTCGGAAGATTTGATACTTAGTGTAATTCATTTGAGTTATATCAAATCTTCTAAAGTAACTTTCTTATACTTTACATGTGTATGCTGGGAGCTCTTTAGTTGTATCGGCCTTTAGATATAATCCTTACAACCTTTTGACTTGAATTGTGAAAGTGATTGCCTTTTGACTTTTTGTTAATCTTATTTTAATATTTCTTTAATTTTTTAAATGATAAAGATATGATAAAGATAGTTTGCTTATTATAAAGGTTTTAACAGATTATTAATGGCAGTTAGCTTAAAGAATGTATCCTCTAACAAAATTGTGTAGATAAATGATGAATTCAGTGTTTTTTGAAGATAAAAGATGAAACCTGCAAGTTTATATATATCAAAAGAACGTTTTCCTATAGTTTAATACTATAAAACCACTCTCTTACAAGATAGTTTAAACTGCTCTCAAAGGCGCTAATTGTAAGTGTCTTTTTGTAATGTTTTTCTAACTTCTAAAACTAAATATTTGAGCTATAGTTTACATATGAAAATTTTGGTTTCAAATGATCAAAGTAATTCTTACTTCTCCATCACTAACCATCACAACGACTAAATTAATTCGCAAATCGTCGAGTGATACTCCAAATGTTTGATTCGTTTATAAGCGTAACAAATAAGTATCAGATCAATTTAATACTCAAAATTCATTTGTTGGAGTAACAGAAATCGAGTGTATTTCTTCCATGAAATATCTTTCGGTACGAGCGTTTTGTTGTGTGTCGGTAAAAGTAGAGAATTATATCGAGTCTTCTGGTTCAACCCAACTACTTTTGTCTAGTTTTTTATAAACAAAAATAATAATAAACATGATTAAAAAGTTATATGTTTCAAATAATAATTGAAATTATAAATAAAATGTTTAGATATTCATTTTGTGCAACATAACTATATTTTGGTTGTTTAATTGATATAGTTTCATTTTTAGCTTTCGTGTTAAAGGTAAAACATAAATCAAATAATAAAACATAAAACTAGAACATAATATTAAAACTCAAAAATCCAACGTGGCACCTCATGTCTTTTGATCCGATCAATTCTTGCCACGTGGATTATAAATATTTCACACAACAGAACACCAAACATTGACAATACTAAAAAGTAGAAAGCAACATAATATGACATCCCAAATGTAGAGCTCACACTCTACTCTTCTTTTGCAACTTCCTCAGCTTGTTTTTCACCTTCCTCCACGGTTTTCTCAGCCTCCTCTGTCTCCATAACCGGAGTTACTTCCGCCACAGCCTCAGTGATGGTGGCGGGAGTTTCTTCCGCCACTGCTTCTGTAGTGGCGGGAGTTTCTTCCTTGGATTCCTCAGGTTCCTTCACCTCTTCTTGATTTGTTTCCGACTCAAGTCCTTCTACCTCCTTAGGCTCCTCCACCGCTTTAGTCTCGGTTTCTACGGGTTCTTGGGCGGTGGGTGGCTCTTCAAGCGGTGGTGGAGCGTCAACGGTGGTTGGTTCTTTTGTTGGCTCCTCCACCACCGTTTCGGGAGCTGGTGGTGTAGAGACTATTGCCTCTACCTCTTTTGGTGCTTCTTGGGTGGTATCCACCTCTGGCACGACGTTTGCAGCCGATTCAACCTAAAACGTTCATTAATCATCAACCATTAGGGGCAGATCGTATGTGACACTAGTAAAAAAAAAATATGCTTAATACGACATTTTTATATGTTAGATATGTATCTTCAACATTAGGGTAAAACGATTTATCAAAGAGTGACACCAGTAAAAAAGAAATTTAGTTTCGCAATCAAAGCTTTGAGATCATTTATAGTTATATGATATGAGTTTTGAATGCTACAAATAACAGATGGATGAAACAAAGAGTAACTACTTTAGAAATTACCTCAACAGTTGCCATTGGGATCGCTTGGAGGATTGGCGGATATGAATGAAGGATTAGAAAAGAAAACAAAGAGTGTGGAGTGAGGGAATAAGAGGGATATGAGACCTATTTATAGTGCTTCATGGAAAATAAAATACTAATTAATTTAATAAATATTAAAAGTTACTATAAGTATGAATCATGATGTCTTTCAGTCACATGAACCATTATTATAAAAACATTATTGATGATAACAAATCAAACGAGTAGAATATATTTCTTTAGCTATACGAACAATGTGTTATGTGTATGTATCATTATATTAAGCTTATTATGTTAAGCTTATAAGTTATTGTAGTTTTAAATATATTTTTAGAAGATTTTATGCTATTATCTAATATGTTTTTATTTATAAAACTAAAAATCTATTCATATATAATGATCTAATAGAAAATTAACTTAGATGTCACGTGGCATGATTCTATGCACTGTTGATTGTTTTTCCTGCATAAGCCAATAAATCATCATTATCATATTAATAAGTTTATTTAATTATATCAATATAAAAAATTTAAATTTGATTTGTTATATTTGCTTTAGTTAGTTTACTTTTAAAAAATAAGTAATAATTGAAAATAAATGAATTAATACGATTGAATCAATCCCGTTTTTTCGAATTAATACATTTACTTAACCCCGTGTAATATACGGTTTTCTAATCTCGTAATAGATTAAATTGTTAACTAGTCCACCTGGTAACTAGCATGACTCAACCTGCTTCGAGCTTTCGACCTTAAACTAAAAATGACCAGGGCGGGTTCTATACGGTGACTATAAGTGTCACGTTAATGTTTTTATAGTTTCGTCTAATGTTTGAGTAACACCGTATATTTTAGACGATAACATCGTACATTTCATTTGATGACATGATAATCACAAAAGGTAGAGAACCATAAGGTTTTGAATTTATTTTAGACTTTTAACATGAAGCATGACATGTTTTATTTGAAAGTTAATGTGATGCGGGCCCAATTGTTGAAGACCGGACCTAATGTTTTTGGAGGACCAAAACCGCGCTGAACGAAAATGGGCTTAACCTGGGCTAAGAGTTCCGTTTTGACGTGCTACCCAATCAAAAGAACGTGGAAACGAGGGATACGTCATGGTAACCGCCGTAGGGGGTTATCTGGTTATATTTTCCAAATAGGCTTCTAAATGGGTTTTTGGACCACTTTTATGTTTTTTTCTAGTTTTTCGGTTTTGTTTTGGGCATTTGTTTGACCCATGGTTGTTTGTTTTAGGTCCGTTCGAATTTAGGATTGTTATTTAAGTTGTTTTGATGTAATTTGGATGGTCATTTGATCATTCTGCAATAAAAGTTTGTCTTTTCAAATTCGTGACTTTTGGGGCGAATTAGGGTTTGGGTGAAGATTATCAGGGTATTCGCAGAAGCAACGTGTTTGAGCTTCGATTTCATTCGTGCGCTAATCATAATGTACATGATTCTAAAGTTTTCATTATTATTAAAAAATTAGGCTTTTTGTTAATTTCAGTGACTCGATGATTCTATAATAACTTTTCATAGAAATCTGAAACTGAAACATAATATCACCGATAAAATTTTTTTGAATTTACACAAAAGATGACCATCATTAATTATAGATGGATGCATTAAACTTGTATAGTTATACATTAATTACGTTTTGTTAATGTGAAAAGTACAATTTTTAACAACTAAATATTAATCTTCATTATAATCGCCAAAATAATCTATATATTATATACAATGATATGTATTGATGATCTCACAATTATTATGTAGATGTGTTTTTTAGGTTGTAAAGTATATATAGAAGTTGGATGGATGAGGAAGTTCACATGGTAAAGGGGTTAGTGAATTCTGGGCTTCATTTATCTTTATTTGAGTGGAATCCATGTTGTACGAATCGGGACAATCATGTTCGTTCATGCTTTTTTTATTTCATTTTCATGTATACTTTTCAGATTTAGTTATCAATTAAGTTATTAACTAACAAACTATAAATATTTATGTATAGTTCATCTAAATATCTCTAGTTTTTCCGCATCAAAAA
This sequence comes from Flaveria sonorensis, assembly GCA_025506505.1. NCBI lineage: Eukaryota > Viridiplantae > Streptophyta > Magnoliopsida > Asterales > Asteraceae > Flaveria > Flaveria sonorensis. The sequence continues at coordinate 51,640,401 of CM046423.1, forward strand.
GTTATGCTGTACAAATGAAATGTTAAAATTTTATGAAATGTTTTTTTGAACAAAAAAACAATGTTGAGGTGGTCTTAAAATTATAAACATATTAGAACACCAAATAATCAATTTTCAGTGGATCAATTTTAGGTTATCCAAATCGCTCGACGTTCGATACTCGCTCGACGTTCGATACTCGCTAACGGTTACTTAAAAAATGCCTGGAAAATGCTCGCTCGATTTATGCTCAGTTGTAAATGAGCGATCGGCTCGGTTCGGTTTGTAAACGAGCCAAGCACGGCAAAGGTCCGCTCGGTTTGGTTCGGTTTGAATTATTTTTTAATTACCTATATATATAATTATATATATACATACAAATATAATTATACAATATATTATATTTAATTTTATACATACCACTAAATTGTATTTAGTCCACTATATATAAATATACAATTTATATTTATACATATTAGACAATCAACCAAAGAAAATTTAATATTAAATTTAAAAGTAAAACACTAAATCGTTAAGTAATAGTATTTCACCCAAATTGTCATTCTTAATTAAGATTATGATATAAATTGTGGCTGTTTTTTAAAACATAAAAACTTGAGACGAAACATATTTATTGTCTGTCTTTGTAAATATAAATCGCGTGGCACATTAGATTTTATGGCTATCAATATCATGGGCTGTCAAAATCGTTCTTCGATCGCTCAAAGGTAGCTCGGAAAACTAATGCTCAAAAAATGATCGCTTGATATTTTGCTCGGTTGTAAATGAGCCGATTGACTCGGTTCAATATGTAAACGAATCAAGCACGAGCAAATGTCCGCTCAAATCGACTTAGCTTGTGAACAACCCTAAGCATTTTTAATTAAAACTATTGAACATGTTATCTGTTTCTTTTATTAAGTGTGAAAAAGAAAATAACAAAGAAAAACATGTATCGCTCTCTAGTGCATCATTACTATTTTTTCATGTCTGTCTGCTATTAAATGAAGATACTAATAGTAATAATATCAAATAATAATAAAATTAGAAAAATATATTTTAAATATTAAAGTAACAATTTGTTTAAACTAATTAATTATAATTTTGTGGATGATTTTATAGAATCTTATTTAACCTATAAACAACCTATTTTTACTACTAGACAATTATTTAACATTTTTATACTTCTCACAAACTTTAAAATTTGAACAAAATTGAAAAGGAGGGTCGTACAAATAGTTTTAGTCAGACAACCAACTCACTATTTTCTTTCAAGAAAAGATTTAAAGTACTTTGAATGCTCAGTAAAAATCTTAAATTATAAGACATCTTCTCTTGTGAATATATGACATCCCATCTAATTAAAAGGTTTTTAATTTGTATGCATTGAGTTTCAAGAATTAAGATTTCTTCTGAAAGATTCTTTAAACTAGTGTTTTATATATTTCTATTTTACAAAAATTTAAATTACTTTTATAAACTCTAGATATTGTTATAAGAAACCTTAACGTATATAATATTGATATATTTAAAAGTTATCTTATCAGCTTCATATAAATATAATTATTATTAGATGATAAGACTGATGTAACTATAATTTATATATCATTAAACTGTTGTGTCATGCATACTCAAATATATGTAATCTCATTGTCAGCTTATCAAATCGAAATTCAAATCATCTATTTCACCGATATATTACAATCATAGATCAACAACAGTTAATCCATCCATCGATCATGATTCCTCTAGTTCTATAAACGTCGGTCTAGCTCTTTGTCGGGATTGATTTATATTCAAAAGTTGATATAAAACATGAAGAAAATATACACAAGGGTGTCATGGTATGATGACAAGGCCGAACATGATGGTTTTTTAGGCCGGTGGAACCATGGCCCACACACCCGATCATATTTGTATATGGTTAAAGCTTTCAATCAAGGACCAAGATGAAGAATGACGTGTCATATTTTGTATGGTGGGCCAGGGCATTGGAGGAAAATAAATAAAATGTTGTGACAGGGGATCTCATCTGGAATGTATGCCTTTTACATGTATGAACTAGTACCCTCACTCTACTTGCCATGTGTGACTACAGTCATATTCCCCATCCATGTCTCCTTACTTATGTTCTTTTTTTTGTTTCTTTACTTTTTATTTTATTTTATCATACACCTTTGTTTGGTTTCGTTTTAAAAAACATTTTGAATGCATAAAAAACGAGTGTCACTGGACTCGTTAATCGGCATGCGGCGCCCTCGTCTCAGAACTTCATGTATATGAAGCAACCGACTCATGGTTTTAAACAAGCTTAGTGGTGATATTCAAACGAAGTTCGAACCTTGACTTCGTATTTCTCGATTTTTGTCGTGGGCTGACTACCCAAGTTGGACCTAAAAAGAATCAAACTCGAGTTTTCACTGGAGAGCCCAAACGTTCTACAAGTACGTCGCCTTAGAGTGGTTTAAATATTTTGAATATATGGGAGCTACTTTTCTCCTTGGGAATATGTGATCTTTGCTATCTCAAATTCCATACTCAATTTATGTAAATTTTAATTTTCTGAAGTTTGATATAAATATTTACTATTTGACTAGTAAAAGTTAAAAACATTTTAAAGACCATCCGTGTTGAAGTCTGGTTAGAAGTTTCATAAAATGAAATAGTTTTCTTATAAGAAAAAAGTTTGATATAAATGTTATTAGGAATCAAGTTGTACTAGCTCTGAGTAAAGTATTTCTTGTTCTTGTTATTTTAAAGGTCCCTATTTTTTAATGCAATTTACATTTTAATAGAATTGATCTCAAAATATGGAAGAAATAAGCCAAATTGAGATACTACAAATTATTTCAAAAAAATTAAATATATTTTAAACAAAAAAAAGGAAAAAAAAACAAACTTAAAATCATCCAACACTCAATTTGGATATTGTAAAAGTTATCTTCCTCCTTCATATTTGGTTTCTTCTAGACTTGCTTGCATTTTACTGGATATTGTTTTAGATGTGCAACAATTATATTAACTGTGTTTTTGTAAAAAGAAAAAATTCATGTAACGTTTTACTTAGCATAATGTTTTTGAATGGTAGACTTGCAAAAATTTTACTACAATATTAGTTACGGACATTATATATATCAACCATTTCAATATGCTGTTAACTATGCCAATTTAACATAATAAATTAACACAAATCTTATAAAATTCCAACATATTTATATTGTTTTTATTTATTATTTTTTAGAACCACTCCTAATATATTTTTATTAACTATTTATACATGCGTTTTTATGATTTAAACCACCGAACTCTTACATACAAAGAAGGAAGCTTACCAAAATGATGTATACTTAAAAACACCAACATATTTATATATTATCCCCCATAAATTATTATATTCAGGTTATATGTTAGATAAATCATCAAAAGATTTTTTATGTCATTTTACTAGTTACAAGACAATAACCCGTGATTAACACATCATTAATTTTGGTGCTTATATGGAATTTCATGTCTTGATTTGTTTATGATGAGGCATATTCATGAGAAAAAAAAGAACTAACTTAATTTTAATTTTATAAGGCAAATTGAATTTTAATAATTCAAACTATAACCTATTCACCGATATATAATAATCCATACTATTAAATTGGTTGATAATAATCGCAACTTTCAGTTTTGTTACCAATAACAATCGTAGTATAAAATTTTTATTGATTTACACTTTATTTTTACTTGTTTTTCATTACATTTTATTATGCGTCTTCCTATTTCTTTCGTAATCAGCATCGTAAGTAAAATCAAGTGTAAACAAATGAATAATTATGCTATTAGGATTGTTCTTAACAACATAAATGAAAGTTGGGATTATTATTGGGCAATTTGATAGTATGGATTATTATCGATCAATAGGTAATAGTTTAGATTATTAAAATTCAATTTGCCATTTTATAAAATATTATAGTAAAATAAAATGACATTAGTTTTTTTTTAATTTTCACAAATATATTCTAGAATATTAATTTGTTCTTTAGTACTTTTCATTTCTATCACCACCGCTCCTCCACCATCTATCAAACACTAACATCACCAATTAGTCTCACTTTTTCTAACAACAAATTGACACACGGACCACATACTCTTAAATCTAACTACATTTATGTCTTGTTTACTCTTAAATCTACACTTATGTTTTGCTTTTAATATCAATCCCATGAAAGGATCATTATGCCCCATATTGACATTTTAAGGTGAAAAGGATGAATATTTTTAAAGCATAAGGTCATGGGCTATCTTCTTCCTCGTGTATTAGAGCTGATGTAGAGGCGTTTAGAGCGTGGCACATCACTCCTCCCAGGACTTCAAGGGGGTGTGCAGCGGTGATTTTGTTAGTATAAATTGAAAAAAAAAGAGGGGGGATGAAGTGAGGGTGATATCATTTTATTGGTTTAGTAAGTGGGTGAGATGGAGTGAAAAAGAATAAAGTTTGATCATATGACGCCTATTTTGAGCAAATGGGCATTGGGCATTGTCTTTTTATCTAGGTTTGTTTTTTATATCTCAAGTGCGATGTCGTCTTATAATTTTTTAAAAATTCATCAGTAAAGTATTTTTTTTATAAATCTTTAAACATACAATTATTTTATACATAAATATATAATTATTGTTTGTATATATTAAAATGGTTTTCTGATACGTTGCATGTAAATTGCCTGTTTACAATACGATCAATTCCAATATAGTGTGTCCAAATGAAGTGGTTGAAACCTTAGCTTTCTTATTTGTTTGAAAATGGATGGAATGTAATATGAAATCACAAATCATCCACACCACACCCGCAATACAAATGGCCCATCAATTAAATGAACCAATGTGTGTGTCTATCAAAGATACCAATTGTATTAAAAGGTGTAAAGATATAGTTTCAATCAACTTTATACATATAATCGAGTTTAAACTAGAATCCTAAGCAATTAGAGATTAAATAAAGTGATTTCAACTTTTGATCGTTGAACGATTAATGAAGAGAAAAAGATACAAGAGAAGGAGATCTCAACCTTTAATTAAAGTACATATAATTCCACACAGAAGTTCACAATAACTCAATAAAACATTAGCGTATAATTTAAAATCATGATATGCTAGAAGATCAACTTTGGACATTTTTTGTGTTTAGTGTGAACAAAAGATTGGACTTTGGGTAGAAGGTCAATGTAATTCACTCAAACAATTTTTGAATGATCAGTCTACCCAGTCACTTGGGTAGTTTACACTATCTTATGAGCACATAATCCTTACACCACCTTCTGAGCATATTATGACGAATTAAATTCTAAGATCGTATCTACTCGTATTGTGCTTTGGGTTTATTGGCTATTCCGGTACCTCATCGGGGAGAGCCTCAGCGATTTAGGAAAGTGTTACAAAGAGGTGTTTTCACTTCCTGTGTATACTGGTCGGGAGTTATGACCACTGCCCTGATTATAAGCGGGTGGATAGATTGGCCGAACGGCCACCATAGGCGCCCGCATGGGAACTCGAAACACAACCTCATTATAATATGCTAAAAATTGATGTAATCCTTACAAATGATAGTTATAGTTATGATGATTTACATTTATCATCAAAAGTAAATATATCATATTTTCTCTTAAATAGTTTAAATAACCAACTAATTGAACATTTGTATAATAGTCTACACGGGGTAAGTTAATTTTAATTTTATGATTGTTTTGAAAATCTCTGACAATAAATTATTTCTTACGAAATCTAGAAAATTAAACAATAAGTAATAAATTTAACGATAAAAGATATTACTATATTAAGTTATTAACACATAGTGGTCTAAGACGGTTGTTAACTAATTCAACTTATGTCTGCTTCTTGGTACTTCACTAGTGACTATTCGTCACTAGTCTTTATTTTCTGTGCACTTTGGTTTTGCAAAAATGATTGAAGTTTCAAATGTAATTTATAAGCACTTCACAAAAGTTTATTCAACATATCTTATTCTTCGTCTATTGATATTTTGTATCTTCGCTTCATGCTCCTTTCCTTTGAACCTGTATTTGTCGACTTTGTATTATTGAGGGATTAAAGTTTGATGGCTGAACAATCATTGCACAGTCTATATGTGGCATCGTTCTTTACTACAATGAGCCTTGAACAATCGATACATCGAAGGTTGGTCCACAGCATCGACCATGCGTCTGTTGTTTATGAATATATTTATATTTTTGTTGTTTTCTTATGGACTTCTGCTTACGACCTCAAAAGATTTCGGATTGTGAACACAAGATCATTTGCAATCACATATTTGCTAACTTTTATCATCATAAACAATGATTTACTTATAATTACAAGTTCCTCGTCCCCCGGACTCACGAGATCCAGTACCAGTACCAGAGGGTTTGAGTAGTACATTGAATCATGTACCGGGTTAGGGAGAATAAAAAATAATCCAGGCCGCCATTGAATTGATGCTAACTGAAATTCAAAAAAAAATATATCTCCACTGATACCAAATATGTTGGTATTTTATTTAAGTTTTAAATTTTGTTTTTCTAATGAAATACAATATTGGAATTGATCCAAATATGGGTATTAAAACTAGCATCAAGTAATTCTAATGGTGTTACAAAGAACATTTGTCAGAAGTATTACATATAAGTTCCTTTTCAAGACAGAAAATGAAGTCCCAAAGGCCAAAACAAAAGATCTATGATCATAACTTACCACTAGTCAGCCAGCCAAATATTGCAACATGAAGAGAACAGGGTGTGGTGCTGTGTTATAAATGCAGGCATGGTTGTTTAGCTGCTAAGGCGTTTTCTGAGCACAGCTTCGGCACGCTGCTCAAACTTTGGCAGGACCCAATCATGCTGAACTATATCTAAACCGTCTTTTTCTGCACCCAAACTCTGTGAATTCGATAAGAAAAAGATTAAGATTCATTAAGTTATGATACAAAATAACAAGATAATGCCAAGGGTTTTACCTATATAAAAGATTAAGATTCATTAAGAACATGAATTTATGAAAATTAATTTGACAACAAAAGTTTTAATAGATTAAATAAATAATTAAAATAAGTAAATTATAAGCAACTGCTAATAAACCCCTAAATTATAAGCAACTCAAGCATTGTGGGCTAATCTAACCGATATGATGAATTATTATGGCTCAAGAATTAGTAAGGAACTCAACCACGAGGCGTCAAAATGGGTCAAAACAAGTAATTTTTTTGGTAAAGGTAGAAATTGGTTGGGTTGACCAAACACTTTTTTTGACCAACCTTTTAATAATAATTGTATTTAACATGATTACAAAGTACAAGTCCAACTTTGAATAAAGTGCTTTAGCAAGTTGTTTACATCAAAATGCATTTTGGGCAACTTTCGACCTTTTAGCTGATTTTTTTTCCCATGTTTGAGATCAAACTAAACCCAAAGCAACCTTTCATCATACGTAAATGAGCCAATAATGCCACCTCTAAATCAACCCCACCCCTGCTCATAACTCTATTTGTATATAGAACCATTCATATACTATACCTTTGATGGATCAAAGCCAAATCCACTCATTTGCATCATACGCTGTGTATCGTCTGTGGCTGCATTGTTAAATAATAGCAAGAAAAGGTACAAGTGAAACTCCAACAGATGCTCACAAAAATTAACAGTGTCATAAATAATTGACTAGACTATGTTTACTGATAAGCAATTAGGAGAACAAAGAACATACTAACCATTTTCCTCTCCCAGAATGAGACTAAACAAACCCCTCAATCCAAACAGATTAAGGAAATACCTGATAAAGACGAACATTTACCGTCAGCAAACTCAGTTTTATTAATGATCACAAATGGGAGATTATTTTTCAGAACAAAATCAACTTCATAAAAGCATAACCACATACCAAGAACGACTGCTGACATAGCTGACATCAACAGTACTCAAATCAATCCCGTTTTGTAACATGGATCTAAACCTCTGAGTCAATGGAAAAGGTATTTTCGCTGCGATGAACAAACACATAAACTACAATCTTTTTACATACAAAGAAAAAAGCAAACTATGTGCTGGGAAAATGTAAACTCAAAAAAAATTCAAGTTAAATGTAAAATAGAAGCAAAAACGGAACATACCTGCTACAAACCCGGAGAAGAAGAAGTTAACCCATGCAAAAGTGAGGGTCTGTCGAAGTGGTGGGGGGAGGGGGTGAATCAGGTCTCATAGACAAAAAAAAAACATTTTTGTTAAAATAACTGTATTAGCCATGTAAAAAAACACACCTGTGGTATGATCATCGAAAGATTCTTCTTCATCATATCCATAGCCATATTTGGATCAGAGAACATTTGTGCCTGTGGATTCTGAGCCTGGTCCTTGGGAACATGAAGTAAACCGTTTTCCTGCAAATTCAAGAGCAATGTCATCTAAATATCATATGAATTGCATACACTAAAATATAAATGCTTCAACTATAAACTATTCTAAAAAGACAGATCTGAGGGATCTCATAGGAAAATAACCCCATGGTTCCTGATAAGATTGAATGAAATCAGAAGGTCCTACATGAAGTCAGAGTCCTATAGGAGGTGTTCTGTCAGGTTATTCAAGTCTCAAGTTATACGGGTAGGGTAGTTCTGTTTCAAGTTATGAGGAGGTAGTTGTAAACCAAGCCGAATAAGAATTCGGTTTGGTTTAATCAATGAACCTGAATAACCTCTGTTAGGATCAAACCGCGCACAAACACACAAGCAGAAACACGTGAGAGAAAATAATAACAAAGATGAACACGCGAGATTTAACGTGGTTCGGTCGATGTGACCTACGTCCACGGGCTGCAACCAGGATACTCTTTTATTGCTTTCTGCCTCACTAGTGAAGAATTACAAGTACAATGATACAATATAAATAGAGAGAATTAGGGTTTACAACTTAATCCCCAAAAAAACCTTAATGGGCTAAAATTAAATAAAAAAGGACCAGGTCTTTAATTTAATTAATCTGCAACTGAGTTGTCTTTAACCCGAGCCTAAATCAAGATCCACAAACCCAACAATCTCCCACTTGGAGGCTTGATCATCTTCAAACTACCTTCCGATGTGAACACTTGTACCTCTCGTAATCTTCCTCGTCTTCCTGGTTGCAGTGGCCTTCTCATCAGTTAACCTGAAGGCCCGTTGAAGCTCCCCCGAGCTTCAACATATCAGTCACGGCTGTATCTGCCCCTGACCTGTTCTCCGTCCCTACCGGCTCCCACTGAAACAAACTGCTAGATCTTGGAACACCCTGAGAACAAACACTCTCCATATTCAGCAAGTAATCATCTGGAGAGATTTTATTAGATGGAATATTAGTTCTTTTAACCCACTGTCGTCTAGGAAATATGACTGAAGCACAACCTGTGCTCCCAGTGCCACGAAATCCTTTAACTGGTTTTCCTGAACTCTTCCATGCGCATTCACTTTGAATCTTTCCTATGACTCTAGGTTTCTTACTTGCAAAGCAAACCTTCTTCTGACCACGAGATTCTGTGAACCGGATTTTAGTCTTCTTCTGAACTGGAACGTCACTTCCTTCAGGCGGTAAACTGACCATATACAATGAACCCATTTTCTTTCCACGAGCAATGACAAGATTCCCTTTAACAACTTTCCACTGCTTATTCCCGAACTTAACCTCATGTCCCTGTTCATCCAACTGACCGACAGAAATCAACTGTTTCTTCAAATCAGGAATCACCCTGACATCTTTCAAAGTCCATGAACCAGCTGAAGTAACTAAATCCATGTCCCCCATGCCCGTAACATCAAGAACAGCATTGTTCGCCAGTCTTACCTTACCAAAATCACCTTCTTTTAGATTCTGCAATGCTTCGCTACTGTGGGTAGCATGAAACGAAGCTCCAGAATCCATGACCCAGGAATCCACACTGCTCTCCACGCTACAGATTAAAGCATCATCGTCTGAGTAGTCTGTTGCAGTGTTGACTTCTTTTTGATCATTTGGACACTGAATCCTGAAGTGTCCCACATGTTTACAGTTCCAACAAGTCACATCATTTCGAGCCCTAGACTGACTCCTTTTCCTGTTCTTGCTCCCACTACCTCTGTTATTCTTTCTTCCTCTGCCAACATTTAGTAATTCACTTGATGATTCACTTGAATTTCTTCGTCTGGTGTCTTCGCCCATAATAATATCCCGAACCCCATTTAAAGTGAACGCGCTTGTGGAACTAGTAATCGTTGTAACAGTACCAGCCCAGCTATCAGGCAATGATGATAACAGTAGTAGAGCCTGAACCTCATCCTCGAATTTGATGCCAACTGACCCAAGTCTTGACAAAATCGAGTTCAAGTTGTTGATGTAAATTAAAACTGAACTTCTCTCTTTCATCTTTGTATTAATCAGCTCTCGAATTAAAAAAACTTTATTTGTTGCCGAAGGCTTCTCATACATATTAGCTAACGCATCCATGATACCTTTTGTTGTAGTTTCCTTCAGAATGTTGAACGCAACATCCTTTGTCAGCGACAACCTAATAACCGCCTTGGCCTTTTTATCCAAATTTTCCCATTCAGTTGGTTTCATATTTTCTGGTTTCTCACCAAAAACAATATCCAAGTCTTTCTGAACAAGCAAATCCTCTATTTGCATCTTCCACCACCCAAAATCGTGACCATCGAACTTTTCAATCTTTGTTCTCCCGTCCTCAGCCACTATTCCTAACCACAGATGCTTAACAGTCGAGTCAGAACTGAGAATAGTGACAAACACAACAGTGGCCGGCTGCCTGAACTAGAGTGTTGTTCTATTGACCATTATTCTATGAAAACCAGTTCCAAAAAACCAAAAGCAAACGAGTTTGATAATGCACCTGAGTTTTGAAATGCAGTAGACAATCAAACTACCCAGTAAGTTCGACAGGAAACCCTAATTCGATAGAACAGGGTGGTGACGGCAGAGTGGCGGCGGCGGCGTGGCGGCAGAACGGCGGCAGCGGCTGACACAGTAATCTTAAAAAAAAAAATTAACAGTAATCAAGAGCCTGAAGCTCTGATACCAGTTGTTAGGATCAAACCGCGCACAAACACACAAGCAGAAACACGTGAGAGAAAATAATAACAAAGATGAACACGCGAGATTTAACGTGATTCGGTTGATGTGACCTACGTCCACGGGCTGCAACCAGGATACTCTTTTATTGCTTTCTGCCTCACTCGTGAGGAATTACAAGTACAATGATACAATATAAATAAAGAGAATTAGGGTTTACAACTTAATCCCCAAGAAAACCTTAATGGGCTAAAATTAAATAAAAAAGGGCCAGGTCTTTAATTTAATTAATCTGCCACTGAGTTGCCTTTAACCCGAGCCCAAATCAAGACTCCACAAACCCAACAACCTCAATGTCCTCATAGATGACCCAAACTTAATCTCCACCATACAATAGAAAAGTAAACCTAGCAGTAACTAACAGGGCAGAGAAAGCAAAGTTATAATAGTAGTATACTTTGTGTTTTGACTAGTTCATGGAGGAGATCGATTTCTAAAGATTAATTGACCCAAACTAAATATACGGGTGGTTGTAGCTTCTGTAGCTTATCACTAAAATGCTCTGGAATTTTTAAATCATGATAGCATCATGACCCTGTGGTCTTTTCTTTTATCCTTAATGTTCAAATCATAGCTAAAACAAGATATCAGTAACATGTAAAACAGTAGCCAGCTATAAAATAACAGTGGATCTTAAATATACCAAGGCCTTCTAAATTCTAAAATCGAATATATTTTAAAAAATAAATTTTACTCAAGTTATAACTTATAAGTTATAACTCAATCTCAAACTATATAATCCGTTAACCGAACTGAATTGCACTCAGGTTATTGCGTTCAACAATTATAAGCGAAACCCGAATCAGTAATCTGTATCAGGTCGGTCAGGTCACTAAGGTTCAGATATTTTCAACACCCCTACATGCAACATAAATAGTGAAAACTTGTTTCACAATCAAGAAGTTATTTATAATGAAAAGAAGATTCTTGCTTGCATGTTTCAGCATATGCTTAACAGACATTACTTAAAACCTAATCATCATCAGGCTTATAAAGATTTGCAATAAGCTTAAACTATCAAAAGCGAGTGATACATTCAAATCAATTTATCCATGACAGAAACCATCTTGGCTGTGTAATTACAGTCAGATTTAACCTAATAAAACCTAAATCCCTCAATTCAAGACTCAAATAGACCAAAAAAACAATGAAAATTCAAACGAAAAGCCAAACCTCGTTTGTATAATAGGATTTCCGAGAACGAAAAGCCTTGGGAGGTATGAAATTAGCAGCTGAACGTAGATTTCTAGCCCTAATTATGACCTGCCTAAAATTCACAAAAACAAAATCGAATTCAGACATGAATATACATAGATCGAAACACACGAAAGTGAACTACAGACCCTTCTTTGATGATTTTGGAATCAGGCAATTGGGAAGTGCGCATGAGCTTGGAGACGAAGTAGCGAAGGATTCCGATGAGAACCATGACTACTGATAAGGGTATTAGCACCCAGTCTCTGATCGCTGTATCCAATACCAACTCCTCCGCCATTGTTGATCCAATCGATCAGATCTCTAATCTCTTCTTCTTCTTCACCCAAAACCAAAAGCTAGTAATTTATTAGATAGATCATAGATAGATAGATATCAGTGTGCTTTATGCATTGCAGCCGTCCAACATTTGATCCGTCTTCTTTTCAAGCCTTAACAAAATAGTTAGCATTTTCCTTAATAAGAGGATTCGGGTTGCGGTTTCGATTAGAAAACAGATACACAGGGTAGATTAAGATAGCTCATATCATTCGAAGCATATTTATATATTTTCTGTTAAAGAGAACGAAAAAACAAAAAAAACAAAAAACAAAATAGTTGTATGTTTTATTTACTTTTATCATCAATATAAAAAGACACAAACTACTCGTGTTTTACCGGTTAGGATTTTATATAAATTTATATTAAAACTTAAACAGAAACAAGATTTGAAATTTATAAACTATTGTTGGATCGGTGTTATGGATTAACAAGACTCTTATATTCGATCAGAAATTAACGAATGCTGAATCTAAGTTAACAACTTACTAACAATCACAAATACTTTGAGTAAAAATAAGTGAACAAGCAAGTTTTTCAAAGTATTCACTTGATTTAATCAAAACTGAGTATAAAGAGAAAGTCAGCAGATACACAAGTAGCTTAACAAAAGCTTGCCTCTGCTATACAAGGGTGAGGATTTTATACTGTGAAATCTAAACAATAAAAATAAACTATTTTATGTTCAGAATGTACAGCAAGACAGACAATCAGCACATTAGAGTTAGGCAGCTTCAGTACTATATTATCTCCAAAAGGTAGAACACAGCAGCCTCGGTACAGAAAGTTTTGTCTTGTATAATAGTTGATCAGTAGCTCATGAAGTTTAGCGCTGATCAGCAGCAGTTGATCAGCAGTTCACTAGTTAAGTGTTGATCGGTAGTTATTCAGCTTATGCTAATCGGGAGTCATTCAACATATGTGATTTAGCAGTTGATTCAGCACTTGGTAGAAATCGGCAGTTGGTAGCCGGTGCTAAAATCTAAAGTTTTCGGTAGTTTCATACTCTTCATAGATCAACAAATTTCCCCTAGGATGATGCTACCAAAACTCTATCTTCATTCCTTTAGCATCCTAATCAGTAGTAGTTCATACATGTATCATCTTCTATCTCTTGAGGGGTTTTCAAGAGATAGATTAACTAAGTCTTTCAAGTTATGTTGAGATAGTCTGAAGAGATCATATTCTTTGACTTTAGTTTTGCCAGCACCAACATATGTCAGACAAAAAGTATTGGTTGAGCAATTGTTACTCCAATGTGTAATTGGGTCATGAATGCTCAAAGGAGTCACATGCAGAACATCTTCTTCTTTGTCTTCTCCTTATTCAGCCTTGTTTTCAAACTTCATCCTCAGAATGGTAGCCATGGATTTGTACTTGTTTGTCATGCCTTCATATTCTGAGATTAAAGTGAACATCTTCTTTAAGTCTTCAAGGCTGAGATTCAAAACTTCCAACTCAGACGGAAAGAAAGACTTTGACTTGTTCTTTCTTTCAACGAAGAACCTCTTAACTTTCAGGTCATGCCCCCATTTGATAATGGTAGTATCATCACCTTCTGAGTCTTCCTCTTCCTTAGATTTTAAGAGCTCTTTTTCTAGCTCTGGATGATCTAAGCCATATCTTACTCTTTCAGCGGCAGGTGATTGTGGTTGAAGTGAATATCAGAGGAATCACTTCATCTGTTGAATCATCATATCGGCTTTAGGAACGAGATTCAGCTATTTCAGGAGCTTGTTGGACTGTTAAAGAACCATGCTCAGTAGTTTGAGCAGGTTGAGAAGTGGTACTAGGTGATTGTGGTTGAGTGCTGGGAGCAGGTTTGGCAAATGGTGTGGGCCCATCAACTTTAGACTCTTGCTTTTTCTTTCTTTGTTCTGAAGCCTACCTTGATCTTTCTAGATGAGATTTGTAAATGCTCATTAGCACCTTATCTACTTCCCTTGCTTCAGAATCATTGCTTGGATTCTTTAGTGTTAGTCTGGTTAAGTCAGCTATCTCAAACCGGTTAAAACATAATAGTTGGTTTCTTAAGTAAACTACTCTCCCAGCTGCTGATTTGGTTATTAAGTAGGTATTCTTCTTTTAATCATATTCCTACTCCACTATTGGATCATAAGCTGATAGTGGAGTTTCTAGGATCTCTTCACCAGCATCAGCTTTGACTAAGCATAGTACGTTTTGAAGCAGTACTTTGGACTTCCCATTCTTGCATCCAAAGATACACAGTACTCAGTAATTTTCTCTAGAATGTCAAGGGGCATATCAGGTACTTCATTTTCATGATCATAGTAAATGATCTCCCCATTTTCCCTCTTGAAAACAAATTTCTTCATCTGAACAATGTACCCAGTAGCCAATTGTTCCTTTGATTATATTTTCCTCCACTTCTGGGGCAATAACTGTTGCGTTTATAACTCTTTTACGTGTTATCTTTTCTTTCGCAAGGATTGAGGAGATTGGCTGATTATCATCAGAGGTAGTTGATTTAAAGTCAAGGGATGCTGGAGGCTCAGTCGGCAGATAGGAAGACCTTTGAGTAGTTTTCTTTGTCCTGAGTTGCTATTTTTCCCATTGCTCCTTAGCTTCCTTAAACCTTGGAAGCTCTCCAGCTGCAACCTTTTGTTTGATTCCTCTAATATTCAGATCAAGAGTTGACATACTCATTGGTCCTACTTGTTTACTAGAGAAACCATAGTACTTGAGGAACATCTTCATTTGTTGCTTATGCTTGAACTCTTGTTGAACCTTTTCTACTTGCTTCCTCTCTGATTTAGCCCATTTCTTCTAGCCCACTCAGCTGATTTCTCCATCTCAGCATGAGTTGCAGCTATCAGTTTGGATTTCATCTCAGTAATTCTCCACTCCATGACCTCATTGAAATTGAATCCTTTCAAATCAAGTTGAGCTGATAGGTAGCATTTTTCTTGATCTTTCTTTTCTTTCTTCTGAGTAGAGGCCATGGGTTTGGATTTGGGAGTTATGGATATTAGAGCTTGCTGATTGGTTGTCCTTTGGGTGTTTTCGGCAGTTGGCCTTGATAACTTAGATGGCACCCTTTTGACAGCTTTGGCCTTTTAGTTTAGGTGGAGCTTTTAGTGTTGTTCTACTAGGCTCACCACCAACATTGAATCCTCTCATTGAAGTTCTTGCAGCTCTCGATTCCTTTGCACTTGTGATCAAGGCAATGATGTTCTTCTTAATAGAAGATTTTTGAGCTCTTCCTGCCTTCAGTTCTACAATATCTTCTTCAACCTTGCGTGGGAACAACTCCACTTTCTTAGTCATTAGAAATGTGACCTTCCATTTTTATGACTCTATCTCAACTTCTTTTTCAGCAATCATAGGTCTCTTACCTTTGTTAGAGGTAGAGATTACAGTAGGTCTGACTGCCAAAGATCTAGTGGTTACACCTGACGCCTCACCAGGTGACTTGGGATTATCGGTAGTTGTCTGAGCTCTCTCAGCATCCTTAGTGACCTCTAGCCATCTGTTTCCACATTCACCTCAGAGTTAACTGGGGTTTTAGTTTCAACATCCGATTAACCAAATATCACCTCACCTGATTTTCTGAGTTCAGACTTAGGTGTGTGTTTTTGTTGTTTATGAAGTTAAGTTGGTTCAGCTTCAAGAGTCACCCCATGCCTTTCCATGTCATCTTCCATGGTCAGGGTGCCTCTTGTGTAAACCACTATCTTTTTCATCTGCTAAAGAAGCCTCTTGTCTGGTACTTTTGGTAGTTGCATTAGTAGTTGATTTGTTTTGCACTTTTTCTTCAGCAGATCCCTTAGGAGAGGCTTCAAGTCCAAGCAAGAGCTCTCTCTCTGATAATTGTTCATCATATTTCTTTTTTGGGAGAGAGAGCAAGGAAGAAGTGTTGGATCTCTTCATTTCTGCCATCCTTCTCTTCCCAAGTTAAACCTTTTGGTTCATCCTTCTCATAACTCTCCTAGCATCTATCTTCTTCTCTTCTAAGTTGTCATAGCCATACTTATCTATAAGCTCATTCAGTTTGATTTTAGCTTCAGATAGAGGCTTATAGTCTTCAGTCCATTTAGAAGAGAAAGAGATTGGTTGTGCAGCTTGTACAACTTGCTTAGTCAATCCCTGAAGAATATCTTCAGCTTCTTTGCCTCATCTTCCCCTTATTTAGTAGCATCATCTGATATTTCAGATGACACTAAGTGGGTAGAGGAAGGTACATCCAAAGGTTTGTGTGGTGCTAAGAGTTGAAGACTTAGGATAATGGATTGTTGATGGTTGATGGTCTCTTAAAGTGATTCAACTTTATGTTCAATATCCATTGCCCTTCCTGCAAATTGCTGAAGAGTTGTAAGTTGTTGCTCTAAAGAAGTAACTCTTGCAGCTTGTTGTTGTTGGAGAATCCTGAGTTGAGCTTCTACCTCAGTGACTCTATCTGTCAAAGATTTCAGCAGATAGTTCTCAAATTTAAGAACTGTGTCTCGTTCAGCATAACCTTGAAGCCTTGCATTTTCAGCTTGTATGGCATTAAGTTTTTTAGCAAGCTCAAGGTTATGGGCCATCAATTCATTGATTTGTTCCAGACTTCCCTCATCCATAGGTATGGAATCCTTGGGAGATGAGGTTCGAGGCCGAGCCTCTAAAACCTCACCACTAGATATGGTTTCTTGGCGCCCTGGATTCCTCTCCTCAAAAAATGACTCCAAGGAGACATTCTCAAGGTGAGTTGCCATGGTTAAGGTCTTAAATATATTGTCTTTGTCCTGCTAATCAATTGATGTATCAACAGTAAAGACAACCTCTTCCACATTGATCCTTTCCTTCCTAGGATCAATCTCTTAGGATAAAGGATGTGGGTCAGATGTTTCTTTAAACATATTAGTCTCCATTGTTTGTAGTGTATAGGAAGGGGGGACAATGGAACATGCTGAAGTGCAGTAGAAACATCTTCATCCCGCGTAATAAACATGTGAATGGGAGATTGTGGAGTTAAGTCTAATGTCCTGGAATGTAAACCAGTTTCTAATAAGACTTCTTCCTCAGAAGTTCTCTCAGCAATATGGGTATCCCTTTATATGTGTTCAATAGAGTGTTGGGACTCTAATTAAGGGTTAATGGCTTGGGTTTGGGTCTGTGAGCTTTGTCTAGGTATGGCTGACACCTTTGACTAGACTGGGACCATTGTTTCCTGTCTTGCCTTTTTGAAGGGAGGTGATTTGGGAGTCTGCATCTTATCAGTAAAAGATGCAGGGGTGCGTTTTTATTTATGTGCTTTAAGCTTTGAGGTGGAGGGTGTGGGATCAACAATAGAGGGTGTTGCCATGCTAACACCCTGAGGCTCAGTTACCTCAAGCATGTGTGCAAATAGGGGAGTTACCTTCCTAGAAAAAGAAGAGTGGCCTTGAACTTTATAAGAATAGCTTTGTTTAAAGTTCCTATGGTATGCAAGACCTTTTTAAGTTTAAGTTTGTTACCCAATTCTTCTTGTAAAAATAGTTGAATGAATTTAAAGTACATTAAAAATTTAAATTTTGCAACAGCAGTTACATTTATACAAAGGTTTTGAAAAATGAAGTTTGAAAAATCATAACTCTCCTATTTCACAAGTCCATGGATAATGCCTGCTAGATCCAGTGGTACTTGATCCCATCCTCTCGACTTGTTTGACAAGCAATATTAAAAGATATGAATGACGATTCTCCAATTGTGATATACTAGTGATTTGGAGAAGGTAGATGTTGGGAGTGGTCCTTCATATCCTATCTCCTTAAAAGTGGCACTGACTACTTCTTTGGAGAAGGAAGATTCACCATTTGCATCATTCAACTTCAGAGGTTGTAAAAGTTTTTGCACAGCAAAATGGTGATCTTTAGTGCTTGCACCCTTACAGTGAGGACTTTTGTTCCATGTTCCCTTTGAATGGAACATGTAGTCCAGAATTCCTGAATATGTACCTCACAAATCACCAAGTCTATAAAGATTGCAAAAGCATAATTACTATTGCGTAAGAATCAAAGAACTGGATCATAAATGGGATCACCAATGGGTTCCAGTGATGTGATGATATTGTGATTCAGTTTGAACTCTAGGTTTTGAGTGGCCATAGAAGAATATTTGATTATTGGTAGGGTTTAAAGAGGTTTTAAGGTTTTGAGAGGGTTTGCTTTCGGAAGAAGATTAAAGATGACAATGATGGGAAAAACTTAGATTTAACAGTTATGGATAATGTTATTCTAAAATTTTACCGCTGTAACTAAAAAATCCAACAACGTGTGATGATGGAACAATCTTTTCAGGAAACTGCACCGACGCCACCACGTATCTGGAGATAAAAGTGGGTCCTATCGGATCTTTTAAAAGACATGTGCCGATGCCATTCTATTTGCTAAATTTTGCTTATCTGCCGATTTGCGATATTCGGCAGATGCCCAGTTTTACCCACTTATCTGCCGATTTGCGATATTCGGCAGATACACAGTTTTACCCATTTTAGCATTATTTAACAATTTTTATCAGATATTATTATGTAATTCATCATTTCAATAGCAGATAACAGATATTTAAATCTTGTTTCATCAAAAGATTTTGTGAAAAGATCTGCATATTGTTCATTTGTATGGACTTTAATAAATTTAATGATTTTCTTTTCTGCATAATCTCTAATGATATGATATCAGATGTCAATGTGCTTTGTCTTTAAATGATGAACAGGATTGTTGGTGATTGAGATGGTATTGTTGTTGTCAATGTGAATTGTAGTATTCATGAATGTTACTCCATAATCTATAAGTTGAGTTTGAATCCACAACACCTGAGCACAACAACTAGATGCAGCAATGTATTCTATTTTAGCAGTTGATGTAGACAAACAGGTTTGCTTCTTGCATTGCCATAAGACCAATCTTTCCCCTAGAAATTGACATCCTCTTACGGTGGACTTCTTATTGATGTTGCATCCTCCATGGTACTATCTGTATATCCATAGAGATTGAAGTCAATACTCTTAGGATACTATAATCTCAACTTACGTTCTCATTTAAAATATTTCAAAATTCTCTTCGAAGCCATTAGATGCGACACTTTTAGAGCAGCTTGGAATCGTAAACACAAGCATGTGGCAAACATGATATCTTGTCTGCTGGCTATGAGGTACATGAGAGATCTAATGATAGCTCTATGTTGCTGCTGTTCAACCACTTCCCCCTCAAGATTAGGAGTTAATGAACATGACTTAGGCATAGGGGTTTTTGCAGCTTTAGCATCAGTAGCTTGAAATCTCACTAAGATGTCTTGAACATACTTAGATTGATTTATGAAAATGCGATCAGAGGTTTGTTTCACTTGCATCCTAAGAAAGAAAGTAAGTTCTCCCATATAACTCATCTCAAACTTCGACTTTATGATACTTTCAAAGGCTTTACGCAAGCTCTCATTTGTAGACCCAAATATGATATTATCCATATATACTTTTACCAAAATGATATCCAAATTACCTGTCATGATAAAGAGAGTTTTATCTATGGATCCTCTAGTGTATCCATTTTTCAGGAGAAAGGTAGAGAGTGTCTCATACTATTTCCTTGGAGCTTGATGAAGACCATAAATGGCTTTATCAAGTTTGCATACATGATCTGGATACTTAGGATCTTCAAAGCTAGGAGGTTGGCAGACATAAACCTCTTCATCAATCTCACCATAAAGGAATGCACTCTTGACATCCATCTGATACATCTTAAAGTCTTTGCAGGCAGCAAATGCTAGAAAAATTCTGATTGCTTCAAGACTGGCCATAGGAGCAAAAACTTCATCATAATCAATCCCTTCTTCTTATGTGTACCACTAGTCTGGCTTTGTTCTTGATAACAATGCCTCTGTCATCCTTCTTATTTCTGAACACCACCAATAGTCTGGCTTTGTTCTTGATAACAATGCATCTGTCATCCTTCTTATTTCTGAACACCCATTTGGTTCCTATTATAGTCTTTCCCTTAGGAAGTGCACATTGTTTCCAAACCTTTTATCTAGAAAATTATAGAAGCTCTTCTTGCATAGCTTGTACCCAGCTGTTATCTCTTAAGGCCTCATCCACCTTCATTGGTTCTAGTTGAGTGAGAAAACATGAAAACAAACAGATGTTTGCTTCATTCACCCTGCTTCTTGTCTTGACACCAGCATCAAAATTTCCAATGACATTCTTAACCGGGTGCTCTTTATGAATTCTTAGTTTTGGAATCACTTGGAGTTGTTAAGATAGATCCAAGTTAGGGAAGTTTGTTTTAGGAAGTTCGCTAGATGGATTGATTGGTTCAACTTCTGAATTGACTCCTTCTTTAGCATTTGTCACACTTGGTTCCTTTTCAAAAGACTGTCTAGTACCTTAATGAGCACGAGATTCCTCATCTGATGAGTCATCATGAGCAAGTGATGGTTGACCCATATTGTTTATGGTACTAGCATTTGCTTCTGTTGAGTGTGACTAAACTATATCAGAAGATGACCTGTTGTGATAGAGACCTTGTGGTAGATCAACCCTGTAGTCTTCAGTACTTGGGACTTGTACGTCTGCTAATCTGTTTGATGAATCATGAAACATTCTCAATCAAATGGTTAAATACATTTATGAATCCATTCTGATCAAACATCCAACTTGGGTGTTTCCAACACTATATGAGGAATTTTCATTAAATATGACATTTTCAGATTACTCAATAGTGTGATCAACTTTGTTGTAAAGTCTATAAGCCTTAGCTTGTGATGAGTATCCTACAAAGAACCCATCTACTAATTTTCAGCAAATTTGGACAAATGATCTTTGGTATTTAGAAGGGTGCATGGACATCTAAAAGGTCTTAAGAATCCTCTAAATGGTCTTATCTTATGCACAGTTCATAAGAGGATTTTCCAAGTGTCTTGACTATCAACACCCTATTTCAAACATAGCATGTAGTGCTGACTGCTTTAGCCCAGAATGTTATAGGAAGTCTGGAGTCAGACAACATAGTCCTTGCAGCCTCAATAAGTGTTCTATTTCTCCTTTCAGTAACTCCATTTTGCTGAGGTGTTCTAGGAGCACTATATTGCCTTACAATACCTTTGGATTCATAAAAGCAATCAAGGGTGTGGTTTTTGAATTATGTGCACTGATCACATCTAATTATTTTCACCTTATATTTTTGTTCTCAATTTTAATAATATATGATTTTAAAATTTCAACAATTTAATTTTTAGTTTTTAAAAAGAAAACCCAAATGAATCTTGTAATATCATCTATTATTACCAAGCAATATGATTTTCTTTCTAAACTCTTTACACCCAAACAAGTCCACGTGTAACACATGTAAAGGAGTTGTGACTGAATTTAATTCTTTGGACTTATGAGAAGATCTGTGTTGCTTTCCTTTTTGACAGGTAACATAGTGGTTAGCACATGCAAACTCCTTGGTTGGCAGTCCTTTAACTAACCCATTCCAAACTAGTTTGTTCATGTTTTTGAGGTTTACATTTACCAATCTTCTATGCCAAAGGAAGGATTAATTTAGAGAAGCTTTGGAAATAAAACATGCTATAGTTCCTGAAGGTGATACATTTTGCATATTGAGCATGTACATATTGTCCTTCCTGGGAGCTCTTAAAAGAAATATTCCATTTAGAATTTCAAATCCAGGAGATAGAATAATACATTAATGCTCTATGAAAAGAGTGTAATGTTTTTCATCACACAACTGAGACATAGCCAGTAGATTATAATTTAGCTCTTTCACATATTTCACCTTGTCAAAGATTACTTTGCCATTGCTAACTGTCCCCCTGCCAGTAATGTATCCCACTTTTGTGTCACTTCCAAAGGCAACATATCCCCCATCATATGGTTCTAGATTCAGCAGGCATGATCTGTCATATGTCATGTGCCAGGAGCATCCACTATTCACAATCCATAGGTTTGTTTTGGTCTGCGGATGATCCTACACATAAAAAATTGGTTAGTGATAAATGGGGACCCATGATTTTTTAGTCTTGGGTCTTCTAGTTTTCAGCAGTTGTATATCAAGGTAAATACGGAGGGGATGGCATTTGGTTATGGGTCATCTAATAATTTAGCATATGTCTTTGGTTTATAGGCTCTTCTTTTGACTTTGCATGATTCTTTGACATCATCCTTCTTATGATGAACTTCTGAAGCTTTAGGAGATAGTAAAGGAATCTCCAACTTCTTCTTCTTCTTTTGGTCTGTAGTGCTGACTTATTCGGCAGATCCTTCAGAAGTGCTAATTTTTCTTTGGAGTCGGCACTTGAGGGACTTGACTGCCGTATAGTTTTGTGACCACCATCTCTTTTTTGATGATTTTTTGGCAATTGCAGACTTCCTTGAGGGTTTAGGCTTATTGGGATGTTTGATGGAGTGTGCTAAAGGGTTGTATTGATAGTCTTTTGCAAAGTGACTGTTTTCCCCACACATTAGGCATGTGATGTTCATCTGCTTCTTTTTTGACTTCATCATTAGCCTGATCTCTTGTCGCTCCTTCTTTATCTTTTCATTCTTGCCTTCCTCAGCTCCACCCATCTTTTTTATTATCTTGTGATCAACATGGGTGGTTAGCTCTATCTTCTTTTTTGGAAACCTCTTATTGTGCATTTCAATTGCTTCAGATATGGACTTTTGGATATACGCTTGGGGTCTCATTTCTAAAGAGTTTGAGGTTCCAGCATAGCAGCTTCTGTTATGGTTCTTCTTGTTACAGCTATGCTTTGAATGAAGCCTTGGTCTTGGAGAAATTTGACTTAGAAGGCAGTTTGTTGATTTCGGAAGATGGCTTTTCTTTTACAAACTCCATCTTTCGAATCACAACCTTCTTAGTTTTTTCCTTGAGTTCTTTTCTCCTTTCTTCCTCCTTTTTTTCCCTTTTCTCTTCCTCCTTTTCTCTCTTCTCCTCCTCTTCATCTATTTCCTCAACTATATCCTCCTTCTCTTCCTTTTCTACTGTCTTAATTTTCTCAGCAGATGCCTTTGTATAGATGGGTTTGGCAGATACTTGCTTCTTTACTTCAAAGTTGCATTTAGGAGTATATGTGGGAGTGTATGTCATTGGTGGTTTCATAGAATTATACCATAAACCTGTCTTGGTTTGATATAACTTTTGGTAATTTTCAGTAAAGGCAAGTAATTTTCAAACTTTCCAGTTTAAGATATATTTATCAGCATATGTTTTACCTATGGCTAAACCACATTGTGCGGATTTCAATCTGCTCAAGAGATCATCAAATTGGGTCTCTAGGTTAGTTTGCTTATGTTTTAGTTGTGAAACAATCTTTTCTAGCTCTATTATCTTTTTTTTTTAGCCTAGTCATTTTTCTTAAAATCAGTTTTAAGAAGATTAATCGATTCAACATCCTTCATGAGATCCAAATTATGATTTCTGTACAAGTTAACCTTAGCAATGCATTCAGGTATACAACAGGGTTCAAAAATTACCTAATTGAGAAGGTTGAGCTTCCAGCCATCAACGCATTGTTGATGGGAGTAACATCTTCCACTTGGAAGCTCCAATCAATCACCTATTCTCCTTAGGCTATAGCTGCTGTATTTCTTTGGCTGAATGAAGTGGAAGGATTTTGATGAGTTAAGTGTTATGGAGGGTTTAATGAATTTAGAGGAGATGGGTTTGACTTTGGTGCTTGGCATTCCTGGCAAAATGTCCTAGCTGGTTGAAGTTGAAACATTTCACCTTGCTTTTGTCGAACCCAAAATCCTGATGTTCTCTGCCTCAAGAACTTTCTTCTGGTTCTTTGTTGAAACTGCTTGGCCCTGAATGAAATCATGGCTATCTGGTAATTTATATCCATTTCTTCAAGGTCATCTGGATGAATGCACTCTTGATCTTCTTTAGAGATTTAAAAGAAGTTGGCTTGGTGTCTGATAAAGGCAGAGTTAGATGGGTGTGACTGTGAAAAGGATGGCGAGGCTTGCTGATTCCATCTGTCGAATGATGGTGATGATTGAGATTCGATAGTTGGAGATTCAGGGTAGGTGATCATTGGTACTTGATGAGTCACCATAGGAGTTTTATAGACTTGGGAGTGTGAGTGATAATGAACTGGCTTATGAATAGGGGCCATGAGAGCTAATGACTTTGAGAGATTTGAATATCTACCCAGAGATTCTTCATCTGCATCCATTTCCATCTTATAGGTACTCAGGATGCTATATAATTCCTCAGGAGTTATTGTCTTCAGGTTCTTAGTTCTTCTGATGGAGATAGTGTAAACTATCCATGTTTTTGATAAGGATCTCAAGAACTTTTGAGAACATCATTATTCTCCATCATCACTCCAGCTTCATTGAGAGAGTCTAGAAGTTCAACAAATCTGAGATATGTAACAGTCATAGTTTCTCCCCTTGTGAAACCAATGTTCTCTAACTTTTGTTTCAGGACATCTCTTTTGTTTTCTTTCATATCCTATGTTCCTTTAAATATAGCCTTCAACGTTTCCCACAACATCTAAGCACTTGTGAATTTCTTGAGGCCATGCATGATGCTGTTTGGTATGCTTATTCTGATAAGCCATAGAGCCTTTGAATCCACATCCATCTTCTTTAAATCTTCATCTGAATATTTTGTGGGATCTTTGGGAATCATGACTACTCCTTCACCAACGGCTTGAACCATGGGGACATATGGTCAATTCAGAATAGAGAGCTAGAGTCTCATGTCTTGATTCCTTATGAAATCCTCCATTCGGATTTTCCAGGTATCATAGTCATGTGGTGTAAACATGGGAGGTTTGGTTTAAGTTCCATTCTCCAAGTCATGTTTACTTAAAATGGCTACAACAGTCATTTTAAGAGGATAGAGGGATACGAAGAAGTGTGGTGTTTGATAGTAAGATCAAAAGAAGAAAACAAGTGATTTGTTAAAAAATAACTTCAAGCAAATCAAGAGCTAAAGCTCAAATACCACTTGTTGGATCAGATGGTGTTAGACTAACAAGAAGTTCTCCTTTGATCAGTAGCTAATGAATGTGGAATCTAGGTTAACTACTTACTAACAAAACACAAATACTTTAAGGAAAGGTAAATACCCAAGTTGTTCTTTCAAAGTATTCACTTGATTAATTGTTTGAGTACAAATGATACAATTGGCAGATAAACCAAGTGGCTTGAAAAGCTTACCACTACTATACAAGTGTGAGGACTTTATACTATGAAAATCTAAACAATAAGAATAAACTATTATATGTTTAGAATGTACAGCAAAACATATAAGCGGCACATTAGAGTTAGGCAACTTCAGTACCATGTTGTATCCTAAAGTTAGAACACAACATCTGTTGGTACAGACAGTCTTGTCTTGTGTAATAGTTGATCAGTAGCTCATGGAGTTCTACACTAATCAGCAACAGTTGACCGGTGGCTCTTCCTCCATAAACACATTGACGAGATGTTACAATTTGAGTGTTCAAATTGTGAAAATCCATACGTTTTGTGGAAAGATTTAAAAAGCAGGTTTGATCTTTAAAGAGAAGTTTTACTTCCTACCGCTAGAGATGAATGGAACAATCTCAGGTTCCAAGATTTCAAAAAGGTAAATGAGTACACCTCTGCTTTGTTCGGACAAAATGTTACCAAGGAAGATGTGTTGGAGAAAACTTTCTCCACATTTCATGCATCTATGATAAAGTTGCAACAGCAATATAGGTTGCAAAAGTTTTAAGATATTATGATCTAAATTCATTTCTCCTTGTAGCAGAAAAAAATAACAAGCTTTTGATGAAAAATCATCAAGCTCGTCCCACAGGATCACTCGCGATTCTAGAAGCAAATGTTTCTACTAAAAATGATACTAAAAACTCTGGAATAAAGTGGGGACAAGGCCGTAGTTGTCATATTTTTGATAAAAGTTATCCTAATAGTCGCAATCATTCTTTTAAAGGTAATAATAATTACCAAGGTAACTTCTATAGTCATGGACATGGTCGTGGCCGTGGACATGGTCGTGGCCGTGGACATGGCCATGGCCGAAATCAAATGACAACCAATTACCACGCTCAACAAAATAACAATTCCAACCAACACAAAGGGAATGAAGCCGGTAGGTTCGAAAACAATGGCATTTCCTGTTTTAGATGTAGTAGCACACATCACTAGTCAAAGGCTTGTCGCACAGCTCCACATTTATGTGAAGTATACCAAGACTCTCTTAAAAAGAGAAGGAAGTGAACCATGTTGATAATTTTGATGATCTCAACGTTAAGTTGAACACTGCAGACTTTGACGTGAAACTCTGAAACAAATGTTGTTTGACCATAATAGTTATATGTACAATTAAGTGTTTTTCTTATTATAACTATCTTAAATTATCTATTTTTCTTCATGTAATGTTTTCTTTTGATTAAATAAACTTCTTGTTAAAATATAATAATTTCATTGTATTCACTTATTATTTTTCTTTTTTCAAGATTAAAATGAACATCACAATAGCACAAAGATCAAACAAATGAAGCAGATATATGTATAGCGGATAGTGAAGCCTTGCACACAATACTTAGATCTAAAAAATTAAACCAACAAAAGAAATCGTTAATACAATATTAGGCCCTACAGACTTGATTGAAGGAGTGAGAAAAGCTAATTTAGCATTACCAAATGGTATAAAGCTTATAATAAAAATTGCTTTATTTTCCCCAAAATCAATGAGAAATTTGTTGAGATTCAAAAACATATATCATAATGGATATGATACTCAGTCAAGGACTATTGATAATGAAAAATTTCTGGATATCATAAGCGAAGATCAGATATTGAAAAAAACTATCAATGTTGCAGTCTAGTTTACATGATACACATATTAACGTGCCTTAGGCATATATGACAGTTAAACAAAAATTTTGTGATCCTAAAACATTTAACTTATGGCATGACAGATTAGCCCATCAAAGATCTACAATGATGAGAAGAATAATTGAAAACACTCATGGGCATCCATTAAAATATCAAAAGATCCCACAATCAAATAAAATTCCTTTGTGTACATCTTGTTCTTTTGAAAAATTGATTACTAGGCTTTCGCCTGTGAAAATTAAAAATGAATCACCTATGTTTCTTGAAAGAATTTAAGGAGATATATGTGGGCAATTCATCCACTATATGGACCATTAAAATACTTTATGGTTTTGATAGACGCGTCAAGTAGATGGTCTTATGTCTATATTTTATCAACTCGTAATGTAGCGTTTGCCAAATTTCTTGCACAAATTATTAGATTACGAGCACATTTCCCTAATTACACTATTAAAAGGGTAAGACTCAATAATACTAGTGAATTCACATCACATGCTTTTAATGTTTATTGCATGTCTTTGGAATTATTGTTGAACACCCTGTTGCTCATGTGCACACACAAATGGCTTAGTTGAGTCGTTAATCAAACGTGTACAACTAATAGCTAGACCATTAGTAATGATGACAAAACTCCCTATGTCTATTTGGGGTCATGCAATTCTGCATGCTGGATCATTAATTCATGTGAGACCAAGGGCAAATCATAAATACTCTCCCTTAGAGCTTGTTTCTAGCAGTGAGCCAAACATATCTCACCTTAGATTTTTTGAATGTACTATGTATGTCCTATTGCACCACCACAATGCACAAAATGGGTCCTCAAAGAAGGTTGGGAATATATGTTGGATATGAATCAGCTTTCATCATACGATATCTTGAACCTTTAACAGGATTTATAACATGTTTTGCTGATTGTCACTTTAACAAGGCAGTTTTCCCAACATTAGGTGACAAAAGAAAAAACAAGAAAAATGATGTCTCATGGTATGTTCCTTTATTATTGTATATTGATACAAGGACTAAACAATATGAGACAGAGATTCAGAAGATAATACACCTACAAGAAATTGCAAATCAATTACCTGATTTATTTACTAATACAAATTAAGTTACTAAAAATCTCATATACCAGCTGCTAATGCTCCAGCTCGAATTGAGATTCCAAATAAGCAAATAGGTAACACAATGGCTCATGAATCTCAGAGACGTTTGAAACGTGAAAGACCAATCGATTCCAATGATAAAAATCCTCGAAAAAGAAAAAGTCTTAAAAAGGAAGTTGACCATAAAGCGAATTATCTTAATGTAATGCTAAATACCAAAACCTCTCATGAGGAGGATTTGGGTGAAAATAACAAAGAAATGTTATTTAACTATGGTCGCAAACATATCTTATGGAATCGAGATGAAATGGAAAATACTGATGAAATATTTTCATATTTTGTAGCAAGTGACATCATGAGAGGAGGTGTTGATCCTGAACCAAAATTAATTTGTGACTGTCAAAATAGACATGATTGGGATAAATGAAAAAGAGCTGTGCAAGCTGAATTAGATTCACTTAAAAAATGAAAGGTGTTTGGACCTATTATTATTACAATGAAGCAGTAAAGCCTTTAGGGTATAAATAGGTTTTTTTTTCACAAAAACGAAATGAGAAAAATGAGGTTACAAGGTATAAAGCCTTTGGAGATACGTCTTATGGACGTGGTCACAACTTACTTGTATGGATCACTAGATAGTGACACCTATATGAAAATTCCTGAAGGTTTTAAACTCCTTAAAGCATTAAGCTCAAAGCCTAAGGAAATGTATTGCATAAAATTACATAGATTCTTCTATGGACTTAAACAATCTGGAAGGATGTGGTACAATTGTTTTAGTAATTATTTGACAAGTAAAGGATACAAAAATAACCTTATTTGTCCATGCGTCTTCATTAAGAAGACAACAACAAGATATGTGATCATAGATGTGTATGTTGATGATCTAAATATAATTAGGACGCAAAAGAAAATTAATGAAGCAATTACTCTTTTAAAGAAAGAATTTGAAATAAAAGACCTTGGAAAAACCAAATATTATCTTGGTTTGCAGATGGAGCATATGCATAATGAAATACTTGTACATCAGTTAACTTATACTGAGAAACTCTTAAAGCATTTCAATATGAAAGCAAATCCTTTAAGTAGCCCAATGGTTGTTAGATTACTCAATGTTGAAAATGATTCATTTTTCCCTTGCGAAGATATTGAAGAGGTTCTTGGTCTAGAGATACCATATCTCAGTGTAATTGGAGCTCTTATGTATCTTACTAACTGTACAAGATCTGGCATTTCTTTTGTAGGTAATTTGTTAGCAAGATTTAGTTCGGCCCCTACTAAAACGTACTAGAATAGGATTAAACATAGTTTTTGATATCTTCAAAGTACTATTGATTTACGCTTGTTTTATCCTAATAATTCAAAAGAAGAGTTGGTTGGTTATGCAGATTTAGGTTATTTATCTGATCCCCATAAAAAATCTTAAACTTGATACGTATTTAAGAATGGAGGAATTGCGATTTCATGGCGTTCTTAGAAGCAAACACTCGTTGCAATATCCTCAAATCTTGCTGAAGTCATTGCACTACATGAAGCTTCAAGAGAATGTGTATCGTTAAGATCTATGACACAACTTATATTAACTTTTTTTGGGCCAAAGAAAAATAGAAATGCAACACCAATCTATGAAGGTAATTGAGCTTGTGTCTCGCAAATAAAAGAAGGGTATATCATAAGTGATAGAGCAAAACGTAGACGACCAAGATTCTTTTCATACACTTAAGACCTTATTAAAGATAAATAAGTTGAAATGAGATACATTCAATCTAGCAACAATTCAGTTGATCTTTCATAAAGGCACTCCATAAAACAACTCTTAGAAAACATGTTTATAATATTAGCATGTGACACGTACACATAATGTGATGATCTACAAGAGACAATTTGAGGGGGAGATATAAACTACACTCTTTTTTCTTTAGCTAAGGTTTGTTCCTACTGGGTTTTTCTTTAGCAAGGTTTTTAATGAGGCAATACTTAAACTCATAAAGTTTGAAAATTGTTATCCAAGGGGAGTATTATGAATTATTACCATAGCAAATGAATGAACTCTTTGTCAAACTTGTAGATAAGTTTGCTATACCACTTATCTACCAAATAGTTTATCTACCAAAATGATTGATCTTTGTAGTATAAATACCACCTTAATGTAGATTAGAAAATGCACCTCTTGTATATATTTTCATAAGTTATATATTTCTCTTCTTCTTGTTCTTACAATTCTCTCTAAATTTTTTAAGCTATAACTCTAGTCTTGTGTTAGTTATTATGATATTATAATGGTTTATTATTATATTATACTATATACTAATTGAAGAAGACAATGAACAGTGTTTTCTACCTACCCACATCCACTCAATTTCTAGGTTAAAGTTAAAGAGAGACATTTAAAGTTTACTATTTTGTGCTTCGACAGTTGGAGAGAGAAAGAGAGAGTTTGGTGTCCGGAATATCACTAGAAAGAAAATCAACTTACCTAAAGTTGACAGCTCTCAAAATGCCATTTTCTTTAAGATTAACAATGCTAGCCTACATATCATCGAAAAACCAATTATTACCACTAGAGAATTTAACCAAATTATCAAAAACCCAATCTCCTCCGGCAGCTCACCACATGTTGTTTGCTATATTCAACGTCAACAAATTCCCAACTCCGATGATAGATTTTACTATCACACATGTGAATGAGTTATCAACAAGCTCAAGTAATACAACCTGTGGAAGACCCCAAAACTTCACAGGAACTTCACAAGAAATATATTGATAGTGTTGATTAATTCGGTATATCTCATTCCATAATGCTCAATCTTCTACATATGCATCTAAGTTATAATTAATACATTTTAAAAAGCTAGAGAGGTCTTTGTTTGTAGTTTCATTTATAAAAATTTGCATCTTTCTTCTAGAAAAAAGGTTCATTTGTGTTTAGTTCTTTGCTAAACCTTTTTTCTTGCTTCTATTAGGACCGTGGGTTAATGCAAATTGACGTACAACATAATATCTTATTGCATATATGAGTGGCGCATATGTGTTAAAATGCTACATTTCATGATTGACTTTAACTCATGAATAGAATGATGCAAATTAATTCTACCAATACATATGGTATGGTCAGAACGGATGTATATTGAATTTGTACTATATGTATTTGTGTCCATTTAGGCACGTTTTAAGCTCCGACATGTATTGAAGCTTGCCAGAATTTTACCCAAAAACAAGTTACAGGGAAGGCTTTGCTTCCCTGGTGTCTAGAGAGGATAAACGATTTAATAAATGTCTTTTAACCCGCCTTTGTTACTTTAACTAGCCAGAATTTCACTTGAGAAAAAAATGTTAGACACATATAACCACGTTAACGGTCATTCTTTCACAAATTCTCTGGCAATTCACGGGAAAGGCGATTTCCTAATAGTCATAACATATAATTTAAACATATTTTGTATTTTAATTTATATTTACCATCATTTTTATATACTTTTGCAGGACCGGTTATGGTTCACAATAGTTTCATAGTTGAAGATTATCAACTAAACATACTTACTAGATCAAATGGGGAACCAGGCAGTGAAACAATGAATATCAAGTAAGAACACTCAAGAAGAGAAAGATTGCTTTACAAGGTTGATGTATATTGCTATCAAGTGTTTACAAATGTTACAAAGCTTCTTCTATCCTAAGACTGATACATGAGACACTTTATACTACAACCTACAACAATACTTTGAAGACCAGCTGGACACTAATCTAGACAACAAGATCAATGTAGAGTCAAAAGGCAGATTGCATTTTGACATGTGACTATGGCATGCCATAGCTCACATCCTATTGTATTACAATAAGGATAAAGTACTAAAGTAGGATGTTACAGAAAAGAAACCATAATGTACAGTTGACAAAAGTAAAAAGGTAATCACCAACTTATATAAGTTGATGAGTCTTCAGAATTGATAGCGGAAAGGTCTTCTGCTTTTGTCAAAAGTATGTCAGAGACACATGTCTTCTTAGTCTTCAGAAGAGTTTAGTCTTTAGGCTTCAAAAGACTTTATCTTTAAGCTTCAGAAGACTTCACATTTGGCTTCAGAAGATTTCTGTCTTTGGCTTCGGAAGATTTGACACTTAGTTATTTTTCTTTGTACACTGTCAAATCTTACAAATTACTTCCTTCCTCATACTTCAATGAATGCTAAGAGATATTTGGTTATCATTAGCCTTAAAGAAAATCCTCTTGATCTTACAAACACCCCTAGGCTGATGCTAGCAAACCTTAAAAATTACTATAAAGTTGGATCTTCTACTTGGTTAAAGCCATCAGAATTAGAGCCAATCCTCTCTTTATCAGCTGGTCTGGATTCTTTAGGCTTTCATAGTATCTCTTTATGTACAAGAGATCGTGCTCAGGCAGGTCAAGTATGTTCTACCAGAAGAATACTTGTTGACCTTCTTGATCTCTTATGACATACCATTTGTATAGATTTGCAGAATACACCCAAGACATGATGGGTCTCTCAGCAGCTAGAGGCTCTACATATAAGGGATTTGGTTGAGCAACCTCTTTTGGTTGACCCTCAGGATGTTCTGACTCATCCTGAGGTGTAGAGATGGATACCTTAGACTTCTTCTTTTCTGACTTCAAGTCTCTTCTAATGGTCATCCTTTTCCTTTTTCTATACTTTAACTGAGAAGGTTGGTCTTGATCATCTTTTCTTTCTTTTTCCTTCTCTGTTTGGTCCTTCCACTTCATTGTTCAGAAGAAGGTTCAGGACCTCGCTGTGGGTCAGAAGATGAAGCTGGCTGTTGATCAGCAGTAGGTCTTGGTTATGTTTTCTGTTTTGGTTCAACCTTGACCTTAGCTTCAGGTGCAGCTTGACTTGGAGGAGAATGCAAGTCTTGAAGCTCACCTCTTTTGATCTTTTGCTTGATCACCCTGATGTGCTCATCCATTATGGATAGAGACATGGGACCAAGTCTCCTACCCAAGAACCCATACAGCTTCAAGAAGCTTGCCATCTTTTGTCTATC
Source organism: Flaveria sonorensis (assembly GCA_025506505.1). Taxonomy (NCBI): domain Eukaryota; kingdom Viridiplantae; phylum Streptophyta; class Magnoliopsida; order Asterales; family Asteraceae; genus Flaveria; species Flaveria sonorensis. The sequence continues at coordinate 51,673,973 of CM046423.1, forward strand.
ATCTGAGTTCTTCTTGTTGGCTTTGATGGTGGCCTTTGATCTTTTAGCTTCCTCCCTCATCTTTCTCTTAGAAGCTTTTCTTTCTTTAATGGCTTCTTGTTTTAGCTGATTAAGGCACTTAAACTCTATATAATCATAAGATAGAGGGAGTAAAGCTTCTGCCTGGTAGAAACCTATGGCACTCAAGTAGTTGATCTTGTTCTGTCTATCTTTTTCTTTGTCTACTTGAGTTTCTTCCTCTACAACCATAGTTTCTACCTCAGGCATCTCTTGAACTGGGGAAAGGACAAGAGCTTGATATAATTTTCTTTTTGCTCTTTCTTCTTTGCTTTTGAGAAGCAAAGCAGCATCCTCCGCCTCCTTCCTCTCTCTAGACAACTCTGTGTCTGCTAGTTCAGTTAATAAATCCAAGGGAAGAGAGATTAGATCATTAATATTATAGTTTCTAGTTCCCAGGTAGTTCCATCTGGCTTCCCTTAACTCATCTTCTTGAGTGTTTGGCCTTTGAACATCCCTGATTGCAGCCTGCATGAAACTAGGAGTATCTCTTTGTCTTTCTTCCCTTGCTTTCCTCTTCCTCTCCCTTTTCTCCTCCTCAATCTCCTCTGTAGTTAGAAATTTCTTTCCCTTGTCAACCACTAGCCTGTGTGACTTAGGGAGGAGAGAGCTTTGGCCTTCTTACACTTGTTCTTCATTGGAGCTTTGGCCAGGGAGAGGCTGTGAGACACCTTCACCAACCGGTATCTCACTAAGAGTTGGTGGTTCTGAAGTAGTAGGAGTCTCAAGGTTCACAGAGTCCACAACTAGGCCTTCAACTAATGTTAGCCCTTCAAAGCTAATCTTAGGGTCCAACTTAGTATCCAGTTGACCAATTGTTTTCCCTGCTAGCCTTTGTGTATACATGCTTGTTCGTCTTTTGAACTTCTCAGACATCCTCATTTAAATCCTCTCTGCTAACCTGTCAGCATGTCTATTTTGACTTGGTTTGACAAGTGGCAAGATTGTAAGAGGGAAACTTTCATAGAATCCCAGGTTGTAGATGTTGAAGATTTCTTGTTCACCTTGGAAAATGCACCTAGGCCCTTCTATCAATGTCATACCTCCATCCTATGATTTGATTTTTAGCAGGATTGGATGGAGGACATAGCCCTTGGTACAGAACCCTCCTTAAATAGGCTTTGAAAGATGGCATCCACATTGATGTGGGCCAGAGGATGTTGTTGAGTCTGGATAGTTGCAAGTGAGGTGGTGAATCCTTAATGTCCATCCTCTTGGCAATGTTCCCATGTTCTATGATTTTAGTGTCTTTCTCCCCCTTTTTGGTAGCATCACTTTTCTTGTGGCCATGGTTGAGCATGCCTGACAGGCCTCTCAGCTAGCTTTCCTTTGAGATCGGTGATCTCAAGTTGTTGATTGAGCACCTACCTTTGTAAGGTAGCCACCTAAGATTCCAAGTGACTAACCATTAAAACAAGATATGTGCATGTATCCATCAATTTTTGCATCTTTTGTTTCATGCTCCCCTCATCTTCATCAGAAGAATCATAGGGGGATAAGAGTACATAAACGAAGTCATCCCTCTCACCACCAGATGTTTGTTCTTGGTATTTGTATTTCCCGTGCTCTATGACAGCTTCATAAGAAGTTCCAAGAAGCTGGATTGTCATGGTTGAGGTCTAAATAATGTAATCATTTGCAGAAGTGAGAGCCTATTCTACATGGACCTCTTAAACATGTTTAGAGAGGTCCACCTTAGTAATGGGTGGATGATGTGGGCTAGACCTGGGAGTGTTAGAAGCGCTCATCTCTCCTTGAGTAGGAGATGAGTAGAGAGACTCATGGTACTTATTGAATCCCATGTCTTCATCATCATAGAATTCAAAGTTTGGAATTAGTTGGTTGAGGTCTAGAGGCTGGGGATGGTAGCTTTCCCATGAAGGTTGATCATCTAAGTGTTAAGACTTAGGATGATGGCTTAAGGATGGGGTTATGAGGTCATCAGGCTGAGCATGAGAAACCTCAGCACTGATACTTAAAGGAATGGGAGTGGTCTGCTCCTCAGAAGAAGTGGGAGCTCTTGTTTCCACTTGCTCCTATATAGGCGAGTATATGGGGCCTTGCTCAATCTGAATAGACTGAGTATGGGTTCGTTTGGATTTTCTTATGTAGGTGATTGTGATTTGAGACTGTGTAGGTGGTGGTGAAGAAGGTGTGGGTTTCAACATTAACTGGGATTCCAAGTCTTCACCTTCAGCAGGTTGCTCTAACATTTTGGGGACAAGGGCTGTTTCTATCCCAGAAAAACAATAGTGGTTTTCCTTATCATCTTAAAGATGACAGGATTCATCTGTCCTAACTTTAGAATATTACTTGTTCCCCTTAACTGTGAGCCCAGTTCACAGTTAAGAATGTGCTGGACATTTATAGGGAACATATAATATTCAAGGGAATCTAAGTTTGCAAGTAAATTTGTATAGAAAAATTGAGAGTACCTGAACTTGATCCACTGGACCATTCCATGGATTATGTAGGATAGGTCTTCAAGAACTTGGTCCCATCCTCCAAGCATGTTGGATAAAGAGTGGATAACCATATGGAGGAGGTATTTTAATTGAGAAGATACCTTTCACTTTTTGAAGGTTCTGACTGAGTAGTCACCTTCGTAGCCCATCCGATGGAATGATCCATTGAGTGCCTCCTTGGTGAAGGATAGCTCACCATCTTCATCATCCAGCTGGAGATGTTGGTACATTGAGGCTGGAGTGATGAAAGTTATTGTAACACCCGAAAATTTATTAAAAAAGAAAAGAAAAGAAAAGTATAAGAAAGAAAGGTGAAATAACTCAAGTTGAGGGGCTAAAGTTATGCAAGTGGCAAACTTTATTATAATTGTGTTTAAAAAGGAGGGCATGGCCGTCCATGCCCCCACTTACTTCTTGATCTTGGCTGCAAAGAAGAAAGTAGAAGAGTTTCACCAGTTTTAGAGAGAGAGTAGAAGAAGAATCTGCAAAAGGTGAGTTTTCTTGGGTAATTGTTCGGTTTCAGCTGGATTTTCGAGTTCTGGACCGAGATTTTTGGTGATTAGCGCTCGTTTTCCTGGATTTTAGGTGCGAACTGCAGGTGGGTCTTGGGTTTGCAGTGCTCTACTCGAAGGCTGTTCAAGGTGAGTTCCTAGATCCCCTCTTTTTACTGGTTTTCTAAGTGTTTGGGGCTATTATGCATACCGAGCAGATGTTTTTAAAGCAACCGAGAGTTTTCAGCATGTTGTTCGATGGTGCTCTGTAGTTGTATATTTTTAGAGGTGGTTCTTGGGTTATGTTTGATGTTTAGCATGTTCTAGTGTTTGTAGCATGGTAGATTCATGTTAGGATGTGTTAGAACGATATTTGTGAGTTGTTTGTAGCATAGGTTATTTTCTTGATTGTTTTCCATGCGCCCAAGTGACCTCATGCGCCTAAGCGCCCATGCGCCTAAGCGCCCATGCGCCTAAGCGCCCATGCGCCTAAGCGCCTATGCCCCCAGAGTTGCCCATGTGCCTAAGTGTTGGTCATACGCCCAAACAGGGCTTATGAGCCCCAGCAGTTCTCATGCGCCCAGGATATGCCCATGCGCCCAGAGTTGCCCATGCTCCCAAGTACCCCATGCGCCCACTGCTCATGCGCCCAAGCAGGGCTTATGCACCCTAGCAGTTCTCATGCACCCAGGATGTGCCCATGCGGCCAGAGTTGCCCAGGCACCCAAGTAGCCCATGCACCCACTGCTTATGCGCCCAAGCAGTGTTCAAGCCCCCGCATAGTGCTCATGCGCCTAGACTGTCTTAATCCGAATTTAGATGCTCATGCGCCTAAGTTTTTCAACCGTATTTCCTTGTAGACTTAGGTATTTTTGGGAATTCTGAGAGGTAGGTGGTGGTGCTAAGTTCTGTTATGATGTGATGGTTATGTGTTATGCATGTTTGTGTGTTGTTGATGATGTTCGTGTTGTGTATGTTGTGGCTTTATCTATTATGTATGAGTACATAAGTAAAGTATTATATAACGAAAGTGAAAGATGTCGCGAATGGAGGTAATGAACGCTGAGACCTTTGACACCCTCCCTGGTACTGTGTCAGCCTTCGGTCATGAGTCGGTGGTTTGTTTACAGGCCCCGACACAGTATCAGCTTTCAAGCATGAGTCGGGGGTGTGCGTGTGAGAGTGATGAGATCTTTGTTGCTCACCCTGGTACTGTGTCAGCCTTCGGGCATGAGTCGGGGGTTTGTTTACAGGCCCCGAAACAGTATCAGCTTTTAAGCATGAGTCGGGGGTGTTGCATACGAGATGGGATCCTTGTCGCGTACCCCGGTACTGTGCAGCTTTCGAGCATGAGTCGGGGGTATTGCATGAGACAGGATCTGGATGATGGTGAGAGATGTAATGATTGAATGATGATGAATGATGATGAAGATAATAATAATATTTATTAATGTGTACGTATGATGTGTGATCACGAACGAAAGTAAAATGTTTGTTTTAACAAAAGTAAAGTATTTAAATTATAAAACTAGAACTCACTCAGTGTTGCTGACTTTTTGTATGCATAATAGTTGGCAGGTTTTTGTGTTGATGCTGAGGAGGTGCAGGCATGGATACATAAGCTACTGGGAGCGTTTTGAGGCTGGCATTCATATTTTGATATGATGTCGTATTCTGAAATTTACATGAATGATGTAATGAAATGATGTGTTTTAACTTATAAATGAGAAGTTTTTTTAAATTCCGCTACGATAATGATGTATCTTTTAAATGTTATTATGCAATGATTGGCCAACTGTGGGGTCTCCGGAAACGGGGCCTTACAAGTTGGTATCAGAGCCAAAGTTTAAGAGAATTTGGTAAATATTTTCAAAAACCTAAACTTAAACTGAGAATTCAACCAAAGGAAAGGGATGCCAGTCCTAGTAGCTACGTGCCTACAGGTAAAGGTTTTACGTAAATGTTTTATGTAAGTTAATAAAAAGGGGAATTATGTGCGTGTGTTATGTGGTTTATGTGTTTTTTTGTGGATTTAGATACTGATGTAGTCAGGATAGGAAATGCTTGGGGAATGAAGAGTAAAGTAAGTGGCTAATCACAACTGGCCACTGTAATTAGGGTTTTACTATACTTGACATGATCTGAGCTATTACCTTGAATGACCGTGTTGGTGCTTGAATCTTGTAGTATTTAGTGATGGCTGGTGGTAGATCTTTTGAGGCTTCGTGAGGTGGAGGTCGGGATGGACGTGGTGTTAGGCCGCGTGTCACAAGGAAAAGGGCTAAGACTGCTGAGACGGATCCTGAAGAGCCCGAGCTTCGTCACCAGGGCGGTGAGGATGAAAGTGCTAACCCTAAGGCCGCAAGGAGGGAGGCAGTAGCCGAGGAAGTTCATTTGGTTATGCAGACAATTCTGCCGACTGTAGTGACCGAGGTTATTAGAGCTGTGAAGGAGGATGAGAAGAAGGAGGCTGAGAAGAGGAAGACCGCTAGACGAGGAGGCGAGGAAGGAGGTTTAAGGGGAAGGGAATAACCAAAGATTGATATGGTTGTCTCCAACGACAATAAGGAGGAGGAGGAAGCTGTGCAGGAAACTTTGAGGGGATGCAGCTATGGGGCATTCCATAGGTGCAGGCCCCCTACGTTCGATGGGAATGGGAGTGCTGCGGCTGGTCACCGTTAGGTGAGGGAGATGGAGGTGGTACTCGATATCAGCGAGTACCGACAGGATCATAAGGTGAAGTTCGCTGCCCACTCATTTGTGGACTCTGCCTTGTGCTGGTGGGACAACATTGTCCAAGCCGAGGGTACCAGGGCAATCGGGAGGATGAGGTAGAATGAGCTGAAAGGTTGGTAATTGAGGAGTTTTACCCTTATAGGGAGCTTGAGAAAGTTGAGAGAGAGTTCCTGCAGTTGGAGGCGGGAACGATGACGCACCAGCAGTACACCACGAAGTTCAACAAGATGGTAAGACTGGTGCCAGATCAGGTGACGCCTGTGTCACGAAAGATCAAGAGGTACATTCAAGGTCTGCCTGCAGATATCCGCAAACATTTGATCGCTGCTCGGCCAGGTATGTTTAGGTCGGTGGTCGACCTAGCAGGAAGACTGTACGACGAACGAGAAGCGGTGGCGGTGGTGGATGTAGAAAGGAAGCGGGACAATGTTAAGAATGGGAATGGATGGCGGGATAATGATGATGGGTCTGTGGCTGGCGGTAAGATGATGAGGGTCGATAATCGGAAAATGATAACAGGGAGGGAAGAGGCATGCAAGAAGTGTGGTAGTGGCCACAAGGGGGAGTGAAAGTGGGGACTGAACATCTGTTTTCAATGTGGGAAAGAGGGCCACAGGGCGAGGAACTGCCACATGGCTAAATGTTACAGCTGTGGCGAGACTGGACATATGAGCAGAGACTGCAAAAAGTCGGGGTCAGAGAACTCCGGTGCAAGGAAGGGGCTGAGAAGGAGAGCAGATGATGAAGGCTAGCATTCGCTATGACCGGGAGGAGGCTAGAGTGGACTCCGACGTGACGTCAGGTACATTTCTAGTAAATTAAACTTGTGCATCTGTACTTTGATTGTGGTGCTAGTAGTAGTTTCGTTCCTGCTGCCTCCTGTGATAAGTTTCACATTGGAAGTAGGAAGGTCGATGAGCCCTTCAGTGTAGAAATCGCTATTGGTAAGTCCACTAGGTTACCTGATGCCCTAGAGGATTGTGCGAGAGAATTGGGAGAGAACGTGTTTCTTGCTAGACTTTTCAGGACAAAATTAGGGGGATAGGTGTACGCCTTCGGATGAATTGGCTAGCAGCCTATGAGACAAACAACGACTGCCGCAAGAAAATGGTTTGATTAACCGTGCCCGATGAGAGTTCGGTGCCGACCTACGGCGATGGAGTATTGATGAAGGCCTCTCCATGGAAAGGGGATCATCCGATTCAGAAAGCAAGGAAAGCTAATACCAAGGTATATAAGGCTATTCCGAATTGTTGCTCAGGTAGGAGAAGTGGCCTATTGACTGGAGTTACCCGATGAGTTAAGTGGAATTCATCAAACGTTCCATGTATCTCGTCTGAGGAAGTGCTCAATCGGTGAGGACATGATCGTGCCACTAGAGGATATCGAGATGGACGAACGATTCAACTACGTGGAGCAAAACCGGTGGCCATTACTGGTAGAAGGGAGAGAAGGGCTAAGGAGAGGGGTGGTTTCACTTGTGCGAGTACAGTGGAGCCAAAAAGGGGTCTGAGCCTACATGTAAGATCAAGGAAGAGATGAGACATCATTATCCACAACTGTTCGAGGAGTGACAGGTTTTGGGGATGAAACATATATAAGGGGGTGGACTTGTAACACCCGGAAATTTATTAAAAAATAAAAGAAAAGAAAAGTATAAGAAAGAAAGGTGAAATAACTCAAGTTGAGGGGCTAAAGTTGTGCAAGTGGAAAACTTTATTATAATTGTGTTTAAAAAGGAGGGCATGGCCGCCCATGCCCCCACTTACTTCCTGATCTTGGCTGCAAAGAAGAAAGTAGAAGAGTTTCACCAGTTTTAGAGGGAGATTAGAAGAAGAATCTGCAAAAGGTGAGTTTTCTTGGGTAATTGTTTGGTTTCAGCTGGATTTTCGAGTTCTAGATCGGGATTTTTGGTCATTAGCGCTTATTTTCATGGATTTTAGGTGCGAACTGCAGGTGGGTTACGGGTTTGCAGTGATCTACTCGAAGGCTGTTCAAGGTGAGTTTCTAGATCCCCTCTTTTTACTGGTTTTCTAAGTGTTTGGGGCTATTATGCATACCGAGCAGAAGTTTTTAAAGCAACCGAGAGTTTTCAGCATGTTGTTCGATGGTGCTCTGTTGTTGTATGTTTTTAGAGGTGGTTCTTGTAGTGTTTGTAGCATGGTAGATTCATGTTAGGATGTGTTAGAACGATATTTGTGAGTTGTTTGTAGCATAGGTTATTTTACAGATTGTTTTCCATGCGCCTAACTGACCTCATGCGCCTAAGTGCCCATGCGCCTAAGTGTTGGTCATGCGCCCAAGCAGGGCTTATGCGCCCCAGCAGTTCTCATGCACCCACGATGTGCCCATGCGCCCAGAGTTGCCCAGGCGCTCAAGTACCCCATACGCCCACGGCTCATGCGCCCAAGCAGGGGTTATGGGTCCCAGCAGTTCTCATGTGCCCAGGATGTGCCCATGCGCCCAGAGTTGCCCAGGCGCCCAAGTACCCCAATGCGCCCACTGCTCATGCGCCTAAGTGTGGCTCATGCGCGCAAGCATTGTTCAAGCGCCCGCATAGTGCTCATGCGCCTAGACTGTTTTCATCCGAATTTAGATGCTCATGCGCCTAAGATGTTCATCCACATTTCCTTGTAGACTTAGGTATTTCTGGGAATTCTGAGAGGTAGGTGGTTGTGCTAAGTTCTGTTGTGATGTGATGGTTATGCCGGTTGTGTTATGCGTGTTTGTGTGTTGTTGATGAAGTTCGTGTTGTGTATGTTGTGGCTTTACCTATTATGTATGAGTGCATAAGTAAATTATTATGTAACGAAAGTGAAAGATGACGCGAATGGAGGTAATGAACGATGAGACCTTTGACGCCTTCCCCGGTACTGTGTCAGCCTTCGGGCATGAGTCGGGGGTTTGTTTACAGGCCCCGGCACAATATCAGCTTTCGAGTATGAGTCGGGGGTCTGGCATGTGAGAGCGATGAGATCTTTATTGCTCACCCCGGTACTGTGTCAGCCTTTGGGCATGAGTCGGGGGTTTGTTTACAGGCCCGACACAGTATCAGCTTTCGAGCATGAGTCGGGGGCGTTACATACGAGATGGGATCCTTGTCGCATACCCCGGTACTATTTTAGCTTTCGAGCATGAGTCGGGGGTTTGTTTACAGGCCCCGGCACAGTATCAGCTTTCGAGCATGAGTCGGGGGTATTGCATGAGACAGGATCTGGATGATGGTGAGAGATGTAATGATTGAATGATGATGAATGATGATGAAGATAATTATAATTATTATCAATGTGTATGTATGATGTGTGATCACGAACGAAAGTAAAATGTTTGTTTTAACAAAAGTAAATTATTTTAATTATAAGACTAGAACTCACTCAGCATCGCTGACTTTTTGTATGTATAATAGTTGGTAGGTTTTTGTGTTGATGCTGAGGAGGTGCAGGCATGGATGTATGAGCTACTGGGAGCGTTTTGAGGCTGGCATTCACATTTTGTTACGATGTCTTATTCTGAAATTTACATGAATGATGTAATAAAATGATATGTTTTAACTTATAAATGAGAAGTTTTTTTAAATTCTGTTGCGATAATGATGTATCTTTTAAATGTTTTCATGCATTGATTGGCCAACTGTGGGATTTCTGGAAACTGGGCCTTACAGTTATCCTCCCCTATATTGAGGCAGAGAGTGCCTTCTCACTGTCCATGAAGACTTCCTAACAAGTCCTCCAGAACTCCAAAAAAGTTGCAGAAGTCTACGAAACTAGGATCTTTTTTAGCAGATAATAGTGCAACTTGGTTATGTTGCCTATGTAGATGCATGATGAAGGCTGCTTGCTAGTTTTGGGGTTCAGGTTTGGCCATTTATAAAGCTTTTTGGGAGAGGGATTTGAAGAAGAATGAGGGTTTGTGAAACCGATTAGGCCTTGAAAGATTCAGATAACAAAGAAGAAGAGAGAGTGAGACCCGTTCGAAAGGCTATTTATATGCTTGGATGCGAGACAAAGTTATTGCAAAAGATAAACTTTGAAATCCAGATATTGGTCCCACCTCTGAAAAAGTGCCCAAAAAGGTAGTTATCTTGGAAGTTTAAAAACTTCCGACGCTAAATTGACTTTGGAAGCTTAAAGAAAGCTTCCGAAGCTAAATTGACTTCGGAAGATATTCCTTAGTTTGAGAAGGATTGCTTAGGAAGAAAATGTACTTAGAGTAATTCTTCTTCTAAGACAGATTTAGTTTCGGAAGATATCAAGCTTTAGAAGTTATACTCAAGCTTTGAAAGATATATTAGAATTTCTTCCGAAGTTAAATCCCTTACTTAAGTTATTAGTTTTGAAGACATAATTTTCTTCCGAAGTCAATTCAATTTCTTCCGAGAGAAAATCTGTCCATAATTCTTAAAATTCTAAGGAATATTTACTTTAGAAAAATTTCTTTTGAGATAAACAAGGGCTTATATGAGTGATAATTTAGACAACAGTAAAGACATATATCTTTTTGAAAAACAATTTTGAAATTAATTTAAGAAAATCTACTCAAAGTTGATCATCCCAATAGCTGATACAAGATATTTAAATCTTTGTTCATCAAATGCTTTTGTAAATAGATCAGTATATTGTTCATTTGTGTTAACTTTAATATGACATCCGGTAATTTTCCGTTACCAAACTCCGTTAGTTCCGTTAAGTCTTGCATACACGTGTCGTGAGCACACACTAGTTGTCGTTGAACGTTGGTGACTTAATAATAATTAATAATGATAAACTGATAATAATTTAGCTAATGATGTGATTATTAAGTTGTGCTTATGTGTTTACGTGATTTAAATATTATCTATGAATTTTATCGCGTAACGTGGAAACGTGTGTATTTAATCCGTATGTTTTGTATTTAGTAAAGATAAAACATATAATTGCTATTGTTAGATGAGATGCTTATTATTTTAGTTAAAAACCTTTTTAAAAAGAGTTTAAAAGCTTAATTTTTATAAAATGTAAATTACAAGGGTTTAAATGGTAATATGGATAAATTAAATAAAACAAAAATCCTAACCCTAGCCCCCACATACCATTCGGCCGCGACTTCACCTTCAAACACACACACACTTCGGTTTTCATCAAGAACAAGCAATTCCATTCGATTTTGGACCGATTTCAAGCATCACAACAAGTTAGAATCATCAAATACAAGCCAATACACGTATAAAGGTTAGATTTTTACATGTTTTTCATCGTTTTGTGTTTGGCTAAAAACCCTAGTTCAAATTGGGTGCTTGAATGTCAAATTTTTGGTTGTTTGATGATGTTATGATGTTAGTTAGGTTTTATTGATGCTAGTTTACGTTGATTATGCAAGAAAGCTTCGATTTTGATGCGTTGTTCATAGGTTACTAATAATAGTAACTTTATTTGCATGAATGCTATGATTTGATGATGAATTTATGTTGTTAATGTGTTTATGATGATAATTGGGTGTTAGATTGATGATATTGATGCTAGAAACCTAAGAACGAATGTTATCGTTCATAGGTTACCAAAAGTAGAAACTTTTGGTTTTGAAGATTGATGAATCATGATGAATGTGATGTGTAGAACATGTCTAGATGATAATTTGAGTTGGAATTGGTATATTGTTAATGAAATCATGAAGGTATTGGGTGTTAGATAGATTTGGGATGCACTTTCCCAAAAGGGAAACTTTATTTGCACAAAATTTTAAATATGATGATTTGGGCATGTTTGTGACTTTAGGATCATGTTAGCATGTTCATGAATGATTTCTAATGTGGTAGAATGCATTGTTTGGGTTGTATGAATGCTTAGTTGGTTAATTGAAAGATTTGGTCTCTTTGTGGGTATACATGATGGTGGGTCATATGGGTATTGATAGGACTATTGTTTGGGTTGTAATAAATCATGGTTGCACATTTTGGTGGATGTGGACTCTATGGAATAATGTGATGATGGTTATACACATGTGCGAATCTGAGGCCCCTACGTAGTAGGATGGCAAGGTTTAGGGTGTGAAGTCGTGAGTGGCTTCACATGGCATGTTGTGCATGATTTGATTCTGTGTATGATGCATGAGTTATGATATAATTATGTTGAACGTGATGATTATTTGAGATTCGCATGACTTGTATGAAAATATGGTTTTATGATGATCTAGGGAGTACATGTGGTTAATGAAGTGATATATGTGAACAACTTGCATGATAATTATGTTTGATGAACCGTATGTTTGATTTAAATGGATTTTCACCTATAATGTCACCAACGGGTCAAACGGGTCAACTGGGTCAATGTGTTCTGTTTTTTCAAAACCTTGAGTTCTTTGGTTTATAGAGCACTTAGGGTTTCATCATTATTCTGTGTACACGTACTTATGTACTTACGTGTTCTAGGTGACCTCTGAAGGTTTTCTTTCCACTCTTTCAAGTTAAGCTCTTAAGTCTTTATTGTGCACACCAGGTGAGTTCATACCCCACTCTTTTACATACTCTCTTTTGGGGGAGATAGCATACTGGTTTTTACAAACGCTTTATTTATATGAGTTGTGTATAGTATAATATAGTGTTGATTACCATGGAAAGTCCTCACACTTTCGGATTGTTAATAATGATATTAGCGGGAAATTTTGGGTAGTACTACTGGGTCTGATGAGCCCCACCTGTGCGACTTGGGGTCAAACGGGTGCAATTTTGTCCTAACGACATTGACACGGCTTGGTATGTCGTGGCAGGAGGCAACAAACGTAACACAGTCAGCTTCAATCGCGAAATTGCTATGATTATTACTATTTGTTTATAGACTAGCTATCTATTACAATACACTTCTTATATTATGCAACTGTTATTGATTTATGTTAACGCAAACTCTTGAACTCACCAACCGTTATGTTGACTCTTTTAGTATGCTATTCTCATGTTAAGGTTGCTATTGCCTAGGATCACATTACACGGGTCAGCATCATTGGATTGTCTGCATGTTTGAAAACAATGTCTTTGGTTGAGTTGATTAAACATTTACGATTTGGTTTTGCATAATATTTGGGTGCGTGTGTTTGCGCGTTTTATGTCATGTTACATTGCTTTGGATTTTTCTGGTTATTAAAACGCTTTCGCAGTATTTAATGTTAAACTTTGATTTTGATTGTTTGTTCATATAGAGTCGTTCTGAGTAACTAATGACTGAGATCCATATGTCACAAGCCTTGCGGTAAAACCCCGTACGTGGATTTTGAGGGTGTGACATTTAACTAGTTTAATCAACCATTTTTTAAAATTATCTGTGATCAAATGATACCTAATATTAATGTTCTTTGTTTTTGAGTGATGCACTTGAGTCTCTGTGATTGAGATAGCAAGTTGAATCCATAGTCTAGTATCTGATTCTAAAACCAAAGCACTTGAGCACAGCAGCTTGCAGCAGTAATATATTCAGCTTTAGCAATTGATACAGATACACAAGATTGCTTATTGTATTACCATGAGACTATCCTTCCACCAAGGAACTAACATCACCCAGATATAGACTTGTCAGTCATATTATAGCCACTATTTGTATATGCATACATATTGAAGTTAGAATTATTTGGATACCAAAGCCCTAGTTTGGGAGCTCCTTTGAGACATCTAAGAATCCTCTTGACAACAACTAGGTGTGACATCTTGGGGTTGGCTTGATATCTTACACATATGCATGTAGCAAACATGATATTAGGCCTGCTGGCTGTTAGGTACATAAAAGACCCAATCATAGCCCTGTATAGACGTTCATTAACACACTCCCCCTCAAGATCAGGTCCTAGGGAGTGGTTTCCGACTATGAGAGTCTTAGCTACCTTACAATCAGTCAGATGAAATCTTGTTAGTATGTCATGTACATACTTTGACTGGTTTATAAAGATGCCATTATCAACTTGCTTCACTTGAATTCCTAGAAAGAAATTAAGTTCCTCCATGGCACTCATTTTAAACCTATTCTTCATCAGCTTCTCAAACTCATTACAGAGCCTTTCATTTGTTGACCCAAAGATAATGTCATCAACATAAACTTGAATAAACAACAAGTCATTCCCTGTTCTTTTGATTAAAAGTATGTTGTCAATAGTACCTATTTTGTAACCATGTTGAACTAGGTACTGTGATAGTGTCTCATACCACTTCCTTGGTGCTTGATACAGCCCATAGAACGCTTTGTAAAGCTTACAGACATAATCAAGATGATTTGGATCTGCAAAGCCAGGTGGTTGATAGACATACACTTCTTCATCTATCACCCGTATAGAAAAGCACACTTGACATCAAGTTGGTAGACCTTGAAATCCTTTGATGCAGCAAAAGCAAGGAATATTCTTACAGCTTCAAGTCTTGCTACAGGAGCAAATACATCTGTGTAGTCAATCCTTTCCTCTTGAGTATACCCTTGGACTACCAGTCTTGCCTTGTTCTTAATGACAAGTCCTTTATCATCTTTCTTGTTCCTGAATACCCATTTGGTTCCTATTGGCATCTTCCCGGGAGGAAGATGAAATAGGTTCCAAACACCTTATCTTTTGAATTAAAGTAGTTCCTCCTGTATTGCTTCAATCTAGTTTCCATCTCTTAAAGCTTCATCTACTTTGTTTGGCTTAATCTGGGATAAAAAGCAAGAGTGCTGACAAACATTTTGATCATGGATTTGTTCTCTTGTTCTCACCCTAGATTTAACATCACCAATGATGTTTGTGGTAGGATGTGACTTGTGGATTCTTAGCTGAGGAATCACAGCAAGTTGATTTGATAGATCCAAATTTAGGAAATTTAGATCTGGTGATTGAGTATAACCCATAACATCAGCACACCCATCAAGTGTGGCTTGATCTACAGAGTGTGTAACATCATTGATGTTGTCTTCACTAGAGTGGTTGTTAGCATCAAGATATTCTTGATCACTTTCACCATCTCCATCTTCTCCTGCATTGGAGATCCCTTCATTTGAGTTTTATGTCTGATTACTGAAATTGGTTGGCACCTCAGATGTATCAAAAGAAGAATCTATGGTCATATTTGTGCTGACAGGATTTCCACTTGCAGTGTTTGTTACTACTGGTGCTGAAGGGATTCTATCATTTGGTATTCTCAGCTTAAATCTTGGATCAGGATCTTTTACAGGATCTTCTGCATATATACTACCTGTTGTTCCTGAAACATCTTCACAAGATTTGTTAAAACAGTTGGTAACTAAATCAAGATCAAATAGCAAATCAGGACTAGAACCTTTCATACTTGGATTGTGTTCATTGAAGATCATATTGGATGACTTTTCAACTACTCTAGTTCTGAGATTGTAAACTCTATAATCCTTAGCTTGAGAAGAGTATCTAATGAAATGTCCATCATTTGCCTTCTCAGCAAACTTGGTTATGTGATCTTTGGTATTCAAGATGGTGCATGGACATCCAAATGACCTGAGGAAACCAATGTAAGGTCTTCTTTTGTTCCATAGTTCATAAGGTGTCTTACCATGAGATTTGACTACTAAAACTCTGTTATGCACATAGCAGACAGTGTTGATTGCCTCTGCCCAGAAGGTGATAGGCAGTTTAGAGTCAGAGAGTATGGTTCTTACAGCCTCAATAATTGTCCTATTTCTCCTTTCAACAATACCATTTTGTTAAGGAGTTCTAGGAGAACTATATTGTCTTAAAATACCCTTTTCATCACAAAATGAATCAAGGATTTGGTTCTTGAATTCAGTTCCTTGATCATATCTTATGATCTTAACCTTATGATTACATTGATTCTCAATTTTAGAATGAAGGATTTCAAGATTTCAGGGGTCTCATCCTTACTTCTAAAAAAGAAGACCCAATGAAATCATCTTTGATCACAAGATAGTATGAAGTTCTTTTTAAACTCATAACACTTGTGGGTACAAAGAGATCCATGAGTAATAAGTGAACGAGAGTAGTGATTGAGTTCATTTCCTTTAGCTTGTATGGCACTTTGTGTTGCTTTCCTTACAGGCATGCATAATGATCATCACTTGTAAACTTTTTCTTTGGCATTCTAGTTACCAGCAGGGGAGGTTTCTTGCAAATCCATCTTGTACATGTTCCCTTTCCTGGGGGCACTAAGCAAAATATGCTCTTGAGGAATGATCACCCCGGGTTTGAGAACAATGCACTCATGCTCAGTAAAGAGCATGATATGTCTCTGGTCACAAAATTGAGATACACTCAAAAGATTGTATTCAAGCTCGTTGACAAAGTTTACCTTTTTAATGTTGAGCTTACCAATTGTGAACCTTCCCCTTCCAGTAATGTAACCTCTTGATAAACCTCCAAAAGCAATTGGTCCTCCATCAAGTTTTTTAAAGTTTTGAAGCAAAGAGCCATTGCCAGCCATTTACCTGGAACAACCACTATCAATTATCCATACATTGTTTTTGGTCTTCAGTTGTTCCTACACATGATAAGAGATAATTAGTTATATTTGGAAACCCAAGTCTTGTTGGTCTTAGACTTGTTACGACTAACTGAATATAGTTCAATAGTCACTATCCTATATACAAGCTTAGAGGATCCTTGGCTGTTCGTGATGAAGGAACTTCAGTCATATGGCCTTCCTTCATCTTCCACACCATAATTGGAAGATTAGACTTGGCTTTCAAAAATTCAGAAGTTTTTATGACTTAGAAAGTTTTGGAGACTGAACCTTCGGAAGCTTTTGCATCCACTGCAGCAAACTTCAGTGCTTCGGAAGCATTCCTTTCTTTCGATACCAAACTTTCTTCCAAAGATAGTTTTCCACCTATCTTATTCTGAGTCACCTTGATGCTTTCAAGTGAAAATGATTTTCCTTTAGAAGCTATTTTCTTTGTCTTCTCAGAAGTCAGTTTCTTGTTTATGTGGATGGTACTCTTAGGATTGTAAATGCAATCCTCAGCATAATGAGTTGTACCACCACACATGATACATTCCATAGGCTTTCTTCTGAGAGTCTTGTCCTGAGGAGAAGTTTTGTTTTGATCCTTTTCCAACTCCATCTTCATCTTCTTGGATGATGCAGCATGCTTCTGAGGGTGAAGCTTGCCTTTGGAGTTGGATGGTCTAGCCTGTGCAGCAGTGGTACACATCGGTTCAACCTTCTTCTCCTTACCAGGATGGCTTAGACTTGAACTAGGACTCCTGGTACTAGAGTCCTTGATTAAGTCTTCATTCTTCCTCACCTCAAACCTAGCAGATATGAAAACTTATTTTTGCCTGGGGTTGAAGGTGGGCTTGATCTCCTGCACTTTCTTTGATCTTCTTTTTGCAGCCCTGATCAAGTTCTTTCTTGCAGACTTGGCCATCGTTGGTCTCTTCTTCTCTTTAGGGATATAGTGACCCTTCTTAGAGTGAACCTATTCACTCATTTCTATTTAACGCTTCATTATATCCTCTTCCTCAGTTTCATCTACATCTTCCTCTAGGATAGGATCAATAGGGTGCATCTCATCTTCACTAGTTCCACACCTTGGTTCTCTGACTGATAGTAATATGTGTGGATGAGCTATTTCATTTGATCCAAGTCCCTATCTGTTCTGGTAACAAACTTTTGCATGCAAAAATGAAGATAAAATGCTCTTGAAGGTTTCCTCTTCAAGAATACATTTTTCTGTCCACAAGCTCAGCCTGCCATTCAGTTAACTTGGAAACAAGATTTATAATCTGAGTCCTGTAGTTGTATGCTCCTATTTTAGAGTAGAAATGGTTTTCTCTAAGTCTTATATTTTAAGCTTATAATCATTTTCTGCTCTTTTAAAATTAGCTTTTAAAATGTTGAAGGACTCAAGATCAGATCTTACTTCCATGTTATAGGACTTGTACATATTAACTTTAGCAATGCATTTAGGAGAGCAAAGATGTTCCAATACCTTTGATTCATCATGATCTGCCATAAAGGCTTGGTTTGGGGAGACATCTTCCACCTGAAAGATCCAATAAAAGCCTCAATCTTCAACATCAATTGCAGCTTGCTACTTTGGTTGGTTGGGCATCTTAGCTCTTGGAGCTACCATAGTGTAGTTTGGACTGGACTGTGTATGGCCACCATTTGTTCTTGGTGCCTTACACTCCCAAGCAAAATGGCGCATTTGGTTACAGTTGTAACATTTTACGTTGCTCTTGTCCAGCCGAAACTTTCCACTGGACATATTGCTTAGAAACTTCCTCCTTATCCTCTTATAGAACTTCTTGGCTCTGTGAGTGAGAAGATCCAACTGCTGGACTATTTCCATGTACTCCAGATCATCTGGATGGATGCAGTCCAGGTCTTCAAGGGTGAAGAGAAAGTTGCCAGAACTTTCATCTTAAGACACAAAGGCCTGATAAGAGATGGGCTCTTGGAATGGAATTCATTGAGTCTAGCTCTCCCTAGGTTTCTACGCGAAGGTGATGAAAGGACCTTTTGGTGAGTTGTCAGGGTAGCAAATGAGATGATTCTGTGGTTCTCTATTGTCCCTTTCAACCACATAAAGGGCTGAACTCTTTTGGGTGCTGGATGAGCTGGCAGAAGGATTTTGCATGTTCATCTCCATTTGGTAACCGCTCAGAATATCATACAGCTCAGTGAGAGTGAGGGTAGAGAGGTTCTCAGATCTCTTGATGGCCACATTGTAGTGTGTCCATTGTCTAGGATGAGAGAACATGAACTCCCTCACTATATCCCTATTTTCAAGTTTGACTCAAACATCCATTAAAGTGTCTACTATCTCAACATACCTAAAGTATTCTTGAGTCATAGATTCACTTGTCTTGTAGGTGAAGTATTCAAACTGCTGCTTCATTATGCCTTTCTTGTTCTCCTTAGCTTCCTCAGATCCTTCATACATCAGCTTCAGTGCATCCCGGAGTTCTTTTGCACTCTTGCACTTCTTGAAGGCTCTGTAGATGGAGTTAGGAAGAGAAGTTTGAAGAGCGGTCATGGCTTTTTGATCAATGTCTATTTTCTTCCAGTCTTCTTCAGAATAATCAGCCACTTTCTTGGGTATCATCCCACCTCCAGCAGTTGCTGAAGTAGTATTTGGGATGTGAGGTTTAGAGACTACAGATCTCCACATCCAGCTATCTTGAGACTTAATGAAGCCTTCCATTCTCATGCACCAAGTGTCAAAGTCATCAAGAGTGATTAGTGGAGACTTAGTCATTATGTCGGTTTCCATATCAGCTTTATAAAGAGCTGCCATTTGAGAAAGTAAGTGAATGTAAAACTAAAGAGTTATTCAAGATTGTAAGATCTTACAATCAAGAGCCTGAGAAGCTCTGATACCAATTGCAGGACCGGTTATGGTTCATAACAGTTTCATAATTGAAGATTATCAACTAAATACACTTACTAGATCAAATAGGAAACCAGATGGTGAAACAATAAATAACAAGTAAGAACACTCAAGAATAGAAAGATTGGTTTTTATGGTTGATGTATATTACTCTTAAGTGTTTACAAATGTTTCAAAGCTTCTCTCTATCCTAAGACTAATACATGAGACACTTTATACTACAGCCTACAGGCGGCCATGCTTTGAAAGACAGTTGGACACTAATCTAGACAACAAGATCAATGTAGAGTCAAAAGGCAGATTGCCTTTTGACATGTGACTATGACATGCCATAGCTCACATCCTATTATATTACAATAAGGATAAAAGTACTAAAGTAGGAAGTTACAGAAAAGAAACCATAATATACAGTTGACAAAAGTAAAAAAGTAATCACCAACTTAAATAAGTTGGTAAGTCTTCAGAGCTGACAGCGGAAAGGTCTTCTACTTTTGTCAAAAGTATGTCAGAGACACATATCTTCTTAGTCTTCGAAAGAGTTCAGTCTTTAGGCTTCGGAAGACTTTATCTTTAAGCTTCGAAAGACTTCACTTTTGGCTTCGGAAGATTTATGTCTTTGGCTTCGGAAGATTTGACACCTAGTTATTTTTCTTGGTACATTGTCAAATCATCCGTAGTACTTCCTTGTACTTCAGTGCATGTTGAGTGAACTTTAGTTAGCATTAGCCTCTAAGATAATCCTCTTGATCTTACAACTTTTTTAGTTGCTCCGTGTTTAGACGTATATTTTGTTTGGAGTCTCATCAATGTAATTTGTTTTCATTTGATGATATAAATTTGAATTACTCTACGTTTCGAAGTAAATTTAGTTTGGAAACAAGTCCGATTGATTATACTTTATACTTTATCTCGCCACGTACATTGCCGCCGCAACATGCGTCTGGTATGAAACTAGTTTAGAAGTAAAAGTAAAGTTTTATATGTGATGATGGAAGAGATAGGTTAAAAACGCTAGTTGCATAAAAGCCTAGAAAGCCTTCCTAACCCTTGATGTGTTTAATCAATGGATGTGATTTAATGGGTAGCCTATTTGTAAATTGCATACAAAGTAAAATGCGTTTATCGTCATGGTTCAGGCATATGAGTCATTTAACTAATGGCATAAGAAAATAAAATTTTAAGGGAAATAGGATGATGGCGGACTGCAATCAAAGAGCATAACGGTCCGTCATAGAACGGAAGTCAGGGAAAGGATTGATGACTTGGTAGCGGACCACTATCATAGTTTTTAACGATCCGCTAAGGAAGTAGGATAAGGGTCACCTTGGTGGTGACACGTGTCAAATGACGAACCTTGAAGATTGACACGTGTTGAATGGCTAAGGATGGTGGTGGATCGCCACCCTTCTCATAACGATCCGCTACTGATAATATAGATAAGTCTTACCGTTGACTGATAGGTGTCATGCTGACTTGCGAACCTTAGGGTGGTTGAGGACCATGACTACTTGGCTTAGTGGTCCATAAAGGACCCCACGAGCAGCCGGTAAATAGCAACATTCAAGTGATTTTTTCTCTCACTTCAACGTTTTTTCTTTCTAGAATTCTACTACATTAATACCTGCTTATACACGCTATACTGTTCTTAAAATCTCATTCAACTTTAAAGCACGTGTAAGGTGGTGCTTTTCAAATCCAAAGATGAGAATAGTTAATTATAAGTCAAGCTGCAGCCTAATTTAGGATCTTAAAGGCTAATTTTAGCAACTACTCAACTGAAAGATGAAAACGTTTATACTTCAAAAATCAAAGAAATGATTTAATGATTTGAAAATGACATTAATATGTTAAACACGCTTTAATACTTCAAACAATACTACCAAATGTAATATTTAGACAATATATATATAGGGTAAGATTCAAATGAGAACCCTACCTTATTGTGAGAACTCTTTAACTATTTTTTTGCCATTGATTTAATTTTAAAAGAGCAAGATCATGTCATGTGTTATCATATGTTTTTTAATAGAAAATGACATTTTAGACATTTTACATACCTCTCAAAAAATCAAATGTTCAGATTTAATATGGTGGTGATAAGTGTCACCACCTACTCTCTTTTAAATCTTCTACTTTTTCTCTTTTTTTTTTAAGAAAAATTTACCCCTTTTATATTTAAAGCCACTATAACTTTTTTATAGATTGTTAATATTTTATAAAAAGTGCACCATTAAACTCCACTCATTTTTCTCTTTAATTCCAATATAGTCTCGAAGATTTTTTTTTAAAAAATTCCCGAATGTTGCTTATTACATTACTGTAACATGAAGACAAATGTATTTTGTTGATATAATTTCACGATACGGTGATGCCACAAAGTGCAACAGTTAGTTAGAATAAATTACACCATGTTCATTTGATTACAAATCTTAATAGTTACAGTGACTTATATCATATTGTAATTCCTTACAATAAATTACATAAAAAAACATATATATAAACAAACAAAAATAAAATCTACGAAAATGAGTTCAAATTCTTTTTCAAATTCATATCCAAACTTTACACTTAAATCAATGGATGCACTAGCAAAAACTAAACCTATTGTAAACCAATGTAAAACTATTATCTTATTCACCCGTACGTATTTACATCATATTACAATGTTAAATTGTTGTAACATGTAGCAAAGCTAATAACCAAACGACATTAAACCATGTAACTATAACACTGTAATGAAATTTCAACACTGGAACAAAACCAAGAGTTAGTGAATGTCCGCTGTGGACATTTAAACATTCTTAGAATGTCCACTGTGGACACTTAGGCTGTCCCTTGTGGACACTTAAACATTCAAGTGTAAACAGCGGATAGCCTAAGTGTCCACAGCGGACATTCTAAGAATGTTTAAGTGTTTGCTGTGGACACTTAGGCTGTTCGCTATGGACACTTGAACATTTTTAGAATGTACGCTGTGGACACTTAGGCTGTCCGTTGTGTACACTTAAATGTTTAAGTGTCCACAGCGGACAGCCTAAGTGTCCATAACGGACATTCTAAGAATGTTTAAGTGTCCGCTGTGGACACTTAAGCTGTCCGCTGTGTACACTTGAACATTCTTAGAATGTCCGATGTGGACACTTAGGCTGTTCGCTGTTTACACTTGAATGTTTAAGTGTTCACAGCGGACAGCCTAAGTGTCCACAGCGGACATTTTAAGAATGTTTAAGTGTCCACAGCGGACAGCCTAAGTGTCCACAGTGGACAATCTAAGAATGTTCAAGTGTCCACAGCGGACAACCTAAGTGTCCACAGCGGACATTCTAAGAATGTTTAAGTGTCTGCTGTGGACACTTAGGTTGTCCGCTGTGGACACTTAACATTCTTAGAATGTCCGTTGTGGACACTTAGGCTGTCCGCTGTGGACACTTAGGCTGTCCGCTGTGGACACTTAGGCTGTCCGCTGTGGACACTTAAACAATGTCCGTTGTGGACACTTAGGCTGTCCGCTGTGTACACTTGAATGTTTAAGTGTCCACAGCGGACAGCCTAAGTGTCCAGAGCGGACATTCACTAACACTTATGTCCATCCTAGATGTGGCTTAATTACAATGATGAAATTTCTTTACGGTGGTGTAGTTACATGATTAAATATTGATTTGGTTATTAGGTTTCTGAAGTCATGGAGTTGTAGTTACATAGTTTAATATTGCTTTTTTTTACATTTGTTTTATAGATTGATTTACATTAGTTAATATTGGTTTACATTAGTTAAATCAAGATCTGGGTCACCATTGTAGGTTATGTTCAGTAGTCGTTAGACGATGAGCTATGTGTTGTTCGGTTCACCACCATAAACCGCAATCAAACCCACTGGTAGGGCGTCTATTGCTGGAGTGACAGTGGTGGTAGGAATTGGTTATGGTTATTGTGTAGACGATGATGAGGATAGTTGTTGGGTTGTGGTTGTAGTTGATGGATAATAAATAAAAGAAGATAATATGGTTTAAGGGTGGATAGTATAGTAGGTAAATAGAAAAAAAGTGCATTCTGGAGATTGTACGAAAAAGATGACAACATAGAAAATTACAATTTTACCCTTTATATGATCTTCACCATTAAAACAGAATATTCTATTTTGCTGCCAAATGAAATGTGAATACTTGGGTTAAAGAGTTTTCACAAAAAGGAAGGGTTTTTACATGAACTCATCCCTATATATATATATATATATATATATATATATATATATATATATATATATATATATATATATATATATATATGGCTTAGTTAATGTATATCCTGGCGATGGGTGAAAATCCTATACTAGGGTTGGTTCGGACACAATTAGATAATAATGATTCGGATAGTCCCGTTATTAGTCTGCCTGGCAAAAGAGACTAGTATATATAAAGGGGGAATACCACGATTGAAATAAACTTAAACGTGTAGTTACTATAAAATTGTGATTAAACTATTTAATCATGTTCGTGTCTAACTATTTTGTGTCTATTAGATGTATTCACCGGCTTTTATGTTGGCATGTGATTTTTTAATCTTTTAAGGTAAATACGGAAGGACGATAAATTCTATGCACAAACTATATCTTATTGCTATGTTTTGAAAACATGTAATATCTGCTTGTAATAGAGAATTTTGTTGAATCATTTTTATTAAATGATGATAATGTAAATATCAGAATTTTCAAAACCATATGAATATATGAACTTGTGAAGTATAAAAGATTTGTTTAATAAAAGAAAATATGAATTTTTCCCCTACGTAAACATTTGAAATTATGATTAAACACATGAAAGCATGTGTATCATTCAGCTGCGCTCTCGGGATGCCTTAAAAACCAAGGTATGATAGCTTTGTAATGTAATTAAACAAATCTCTCACCAAAGACGGTTTTTAGCAAGTTACAATTAAAATCCGGGGAAAAATTGAAGAATTAGGACGATCAAGAATAATGAAGCGTGAGAAAACACTAATGATTGCATTATACTAGTAAGTTTATCATATTTAATTGTGTTTTTCATACCATTGTAACATTTTCATTAGCATTGTGTCATTTGGATAACTTATGAAATGAAGGATGAAGAAGAAAGATGATGACGACAAGGTTTAGAAAAAATCACTTTCTCTAGAGATGGCAAAAGTAAAAGAAAAACAAAAACTATAAATAATATTGACAAGAGTAAGTATCTAATTTCATAGATCGTGTCTGTATGTTTATAATTGTGCATTTTCATAAAGTAATCTAGGGTTAGCCCAATGTTTTACTAACAATGGTAGGTGTTTGTATATTTGTTATTAGGCATTGTAATAAAGTTGGTTTGTAGCTTTAAAATTGGACCATGGGAATTAGATTGTTTTAAACACAATGATCGAGTTGAGATCATTAATATGATCCGTAACTGAAGCTCCCTCGTTCATTTGAATATGAATAACACCTTCATCAAGAACACCTTATTGGCAGCAGACGACTTTTCATACATATTTAATAGAGTTGTCATGATACAACGAGTTGTGGTTTCATACATAACGTTAAATGCAACGCCCCTCGTCAAAGCCAATGTAATAACCCCTCTAGCCTTCTTGTCCTTTGAGTTCCAAACCATTTCTTTAGCTTTCTTCATTCGAGCAGGATTTTCTTCCAATACCACATTCAAATCTTTTTCAGCAAGCAATTCTTCTATTTGCATCTTCCACCAAGCAAAAAATGTCCCTTTAAACTTTTCAATTCGAACCTTTCCGCCTTCAGCCATTGCAAACGAGAAACGAATACAATCATAAAATAGAGACCACAATTGATGGACACCTTGAGAAAGGATTAACCATTGACGAAGAACCAAAGAACCAAAGCTGAACGAAGCCAAGCACACCTATAATAAACCCTAAAAGCCAAAGATACCTAAACCAACAATTTCACCCGCAGATTCAAGAGTAATATCAGCGAGTTCAAGGGTTCAAAACAAGCACCCTAATCATGAATCACCAAGAAAAAACGATCCCAGACAGCCCCTTGCTTATACCCTCTTACGGTGACCCTAGGGTTTGCAAAAGAACCCTAATCGTAAAACTTCACAAACCATCAGATCCCGTGACCAACAAATCCGCCAGAAAACCACGACAAACTGCAACCAACTAAATTTCAATGTGTAAACCCGGTGTGTTTATGAACCTAAGCTTTGAGACCACTTGTTAGGTATCATAGTTAGAGTAGGTTCTAGAAGAAGTAATCAAACAGACACAATCATACAAAAGAAAAGTAAAAGTAGACACGAGAGAATTATAGTGGTTCGGTTAAGGTGACATACGTCTATTTTGCAACTAGGGTTTATATTATTATTGGACTCGAGAATACAATTATATCATGGGTCTATTTATAATACTAATTAGGGTTAGTAATTAAGGAAACTCTCAGGCTTCAAGAAATAAAAAAAAAACACAACAGTAAACCTAGTAGCCTAGGGTCGGCTACCTTGTTGTTTCGGTCCCCAAAACAGGCCTAGACCCTAGCCCAGCCCAACCCTACTAAATCCTTCACAACCCAACAACATGATATTAAGGAGTTTGTTCCATACACAGGTGAGATTAAAGAGTTTGTGTGATACACGAGCAAGAAGATATGTTCAAGGAACATCCCAAGCAACCTGTGCAAAATGATTCAAAGGTTTAATGATGAACTAGAAAAAAGTGGTACCTAAATAGGATTTGGTTTTGTATGGTTACTAAGTTTATACAATGTTCCTACTTCTCTTATTAGCAAGTGTAATGAATGGATGATTTTGTGTCTGTTTAGGTAGGGTTTTGATAATGATACTTTCAGTAGCAATAATATGATCAAACATTGAGTGTGTAAGTAGCAATAATGTGATCAAACCTTGAGTGTGTAATGATTTTGTGATGTTTTTAATGTGCTTTTAATTGTTGATCACATATCAGAGGATGATTTTGTCTCACAACCCATAAAGAACAAAAGATTTTAAAAAACAAAAGCATGATATTAAGGAGTTTGTTCCATACATAGGTGAGATTAGAAGTTTGTTTCATACACGGGTGAGAAGATATGTTCAAGGAACACCCCAAGCAATACGTGCAAAATGATTTCAAGGTTTAATGATGAATAAAAAAATGATAACTGAAATAAGATTTGATTGTCTTATCAGTAAATTTATATAATGTTCTGACTTCTCTTGAATGTTGGATAATCAAGAACTATGATAAAGTAACTATTTTTTTGAACGGGTGAGAGATTTTATTAAAATAAACACCAGGCTAGCGAGGGCTAGAATTTATACAAGAGGAGATATAAAACCAACCAATAAGTTACATTTTAATGTTAAAACTACGCTATTTGTCCCAATCTATCGTTTCCAATCCGGATCGGTTCTTTACCATAAATATTAGATGCATTTAATCTCCTCAATAACACTTTTAATGCGCCATGGTCTTAGATTATGATTTGGTTGTTTCGTGCTTTCCACATACTCTAGCTTGAAGTGTACATGATTGCTTGTGTCAATTTTTCTCTTTGCTGTTAACAGAAGCAATTTTTGCCATATCCATGACATCTCCAACTGAGAATGCATACAATGACTATGATGAAGTAACGAATAGCATACATCTTAGTTAATATGTAATAAGATAACAAAAATTTGGTGCATAAAATACTTGCGGTGCTAAAAGATGAACTACTTATAACTCATAAGAAGAGGACACCTAAATAACATAAACGTTGTGTTCCCGAGTATTTACAGCAAAAAAGTGGAAGGAAGCTAAAATAAAGTAAAAAATATTTGTATTACAGAATCTTCTTAAGGGAAGCGGAAAGAAGATTTTTTAATGATATTTCTTCTTGACTCCCCTCTAAATCAAAAGAAAGTTGAAGGAATCATTTTAATGATCTTTCATTTTTCTATTTTACCCTTCCAAACTAGTTAAGTAAAAGATTTAAAATATTATCATAGTAAAATTACAACTTTCGTTTTTACTCTTCGTTCTAAAGTTAAAACTACAGTCGCTCTCTTTACAACCAACTTAAAAACAGAAACAAAGAAAACATATCTGCTTTCTTATTTCTCTCTTTTGACCCGCCTGTAGTGCCTGAAGAGCACGCCTCCAGCTGCTTCATGTGATCACACCACCTCAGGCCATTTGACTCGATTTCCTCACCACCAAGGTCACGTCACGCTTGAGACGTGCTTTTTTCAAACCAAATATATGGCACATAAGTTTCTTGAAAGAAATAGGTAAAACCTGGGATACATATTATATCTACATAATGAATGATATAAGGGCCATAAATCCATCATACTTGATCATCATCCATGATTGTATATTTGTATCATACATCTGGTCCTTTGGGAAAAAACATTAAAGCAAAATGAAGCAATCATATAAAAGATTCAAAGAAGGTTAAACTAAAGACTAGTCAAATTACATTCTGTCCAAAGTTAGGCATTTACATAGGGGAAACAACTAAACATAAGATCAAGACACCGAAACCACGGACATATTTCATTCGCGTTTTACACAAAGCAAATTGCGACTCGATTAACATCTAACCATGTCAGCAGAACCATAAAACACTAAACCATTAGAAAAAAAGACCTACCACTTCCTTCAGTCAGACACACCATTAACTATTAGACGGTGAATTCCTTAGCATATCTGAAAGATGTAAACATGAAGGAATAATCAGAACCAGAAATCAAACTATAGTGGCAGCTTCATATACACCACATGGCAGTATGGCACAGGTAGGAGTGTTTGGATGTGAATTTCGAAAGTGATTATAAGATGTTGAATGTCAGATGATCAACAGAAAGAAGTTGTATACTCAAGTGTTTGATAATGCTTCAGATGTTTAACTGTTTGCAACATTATGATTCTAATAATTGAAGGAGCTTTTGTTTAAAAAGCGAGGTGTCTCGATAAATATATAGATGTCTAACATATCTGGTTATAATGAGAGGTAAATGAGTTAGCTGGTATGTATCTGATTATCCAAAACTTGTTACTTAAAACTCCAAATAATCACACAATAAAAAGCATTATCTAATATTCCAAACTTAAAAGCTGGTTATTACATTTCAAATACCAAGTTCCAAAACATAAAACCAAACACCCCCAAAATAAAAAAATAAAAAAAAAATTCTATTTGTAATTTCATCAAGCAGTACTTTAATGGGCAGAAACACGCACCAGTTCATGTAAGTATATAATTACTGCTTGATCAAATGATGGCTGGTCACCATGTCAGGTATTCGCATGGCAGAAATACTTTCACATCCAAAAAGCTCTTTAAGCTTTTCATCACATAGAATCATCACCGAATTTTGAGGATCCTATTATTAAACAACCCCGATAAGAAAGACAAAGAAACAAGTTCATCCATAATGTAAAGTATGCTGTTTGTATTACTTTAATACAAACACAAAAAAAAAGAAAGGCAATCATGGTGGTGTACATATCACTACAAATTTCTAAAAATTAACCAAACATTCCTTATTTTGCTAAAAGAACACCAAACATTGATAGCAACAGTTCCTTATCTACCAATCTTTTAAGCTAAAAGCCTAAAAACACTTGCATTCAGAAAATATTCATGTGATCGGTTTGGTAATACAAAATTCTGTGCATCTCGTAATAAAGAGTATTCTGGATAACTATGTGCCTAGCCAAGTGATATAATTATTCTGGGATGCATGAATGAACTATTAAATTTAGATGTGGCAAAATGGGTCAGTCATGTTAGCTCCTAATCCAAACAGGTAGCTTTTACAGGTCAGAACAGTTCCATGAGTACAAAAATTATCTCATTTCAATAAGGTATAACATTGTTATAATCTTACGGGTACAAAAAATATATCATTTGAATAATAAGCTTGATAATAAACTTGGGTAACTTTCAAGGTATTTTTTTACTCATTCAGCGCATTTTTTTTTACTTTCAACCCATTTAACCTGTGTACTTTTAAGGTATTTTTTACTCATTCAGCGCATCGAGATTAAACATGACTTGAATTGACCCGTACCTCAAGATTATTGACCTTTATGTACTCCCAAACAAGTCTCAAAGCCTCTGATTCAGACATTTCTCTTTCTTCAGTACCCAAACAGTTTGCAAGTGCATCAGATATAATAACTTGGATAGGAGCATTATCTGTAGTTTCAGCTGCAGGTTCAACATTGCCTTTTGATCTTTTACGAGATGATTCTTCTGCAAATATTGTATTTTATAATGTAAATGCAACAAACTAAATTCCAGTTAAATTACATAATACATCATTACTATTCATATCCCCTTTTTACATACTTGTGGGCTCAAGTCGGATGATATGTTTGGCAAGCAGCTTATTCATCTTGAACATGTCAGTGCAATCGGTTTCAAATACAACACGCAAGGCATCATCACAAATTATCTTTCTCTTGTTCCCTGGATCTTGGAGGTTGTTTTTCTTAATGTATGCCCATAACTGCTTCACAATCTGAACAAAATAACCCAAAATGTTTAGCAACATCGTACAAAACACCATTAAATCAAAATTAATTTAAGATCTTAAACAGACACCATTACTCAAATTGTGAATCATACATCGGTTCTTGATAGTGCTGACTCGCCAACGATAACTTGAAGCTCGGGTGTAATACCGCAGAGTTTATTTAGTCCTCCGGGTCCACCTCTTCTTTTGGTTCCCGTTGAACCCCTGAGATGACATGAAAACAAAAGAATGTTAAACACAATGCAGCAAAGACTTAAATGCCTATAAGTTGCCAAACATATACAAAAAAAGTCTAAACTTAACATCTTAAACAAATTAGATTATCATAAACTATAACTTTTCTTGTGAATAATTAGATCATCATAAACTATAATCTTTTTTGCAAATACTTAATTTTACAAGTATAAATGAAAAG
Organism: Flaveria sonorensis; assembly: GCA_025506505.1. Taxonomy (NCBI): domain Eukaryota; kingdom Viridiplantae; phylum Streptophyta; class Magnoliopsida; order Asterales; family Asteraceae; genus Flaveria; species Flaveria sonorensis. The sequence goes on from CM046423.1 coordinate 51,703,958, forward strand.
CCTAAACTTTGCATCTTCAACGGATTAGATCATCAAAAACTATAATCTTTCTTGCAAATACTTAACTTTACAAGCTATAATCTTTAAAGCCACCACAATCACTATTGCAAAGATGGGAATCAGTTAAAGAAGTCCTTATGATTTACAGTTTTTTGCTACATTAAATTTTAGAGAACAAAGAGTCATTAATATCTCCACTGTACCCCTTTTGAAGAGATAGCACGCATGTATCATCAAAAACATTTATTTGTCGGTTACAATAGAACACAAGACTATATAGATGATGAAGAAAAATCATGTAAAATTATACTAATTAGCAACTAACAATAGCAATTAAAGAAAAATATGCCCCAAATTCGTAACCCTAACCTGTTATAAATCAAAAACTATCTAATCAATTGATTCTAAATCACACAAACAGATCAAAGAAATACCCTTTTTTAGGCTTTTCAGACGATTTCCCACCCGCATCCTGCACAACACCTCCTCCCTCAGCTTTCACATCCGGCACCGTCTGCACTTGCGACGAGGTCACCACCGCCGGCGACGGCGGAGCAGCTTTACCAAAATTAATCTCAACAGGATGCCGTTGTCGCTGCTGCTGAACAGCAAAATGAGTGTGCTGAAACTGAGGCACAGGAGGACCAACAAGACCCTGCGGTGGCGTAAACCGATACTGAGCATGCTCATGCTGATGCTGCTGCTGCTGCTGTAGGGCGGCGATGGCGGGGGGCGGCGGCGGTTGCTGGTGGCGGTAGTGGGGCTGCGACTGTGATCGGAAGAGATGGAGGTTGATTTGATCACGAATGAAGAGGGCTTTGTGGGACAGATCAAACCCTAGTTTTTCACCGAGGTGATGAACAACGTCACCGAGGGATGTGAAGGATTTGTGGTGGGATTGAGTGAGAAGAATTTCGAGTGCTTTTGCGATCTCTTGGTCGGACACCATGGCTACACACACTCATATAAAATGCACTCGATTTTACCTGATTCAAGTGTTTTTCCCCTTCTTCTGTTTCTCTCTGTGAAAAACTTATGTCTATCTATCTTTATCTCTCTCTCTCTCTCTCTCTGTCTGTTGTTATTTCGTTATCTTTGTTTTATTTGTTTTACGATTATTATTATTATTATTATTATTATTATTATTATTATTATTATTATTATTATTATTATTATTATTATTATTATTATTATTATTATTATGTTTTACCTCCTTCAATCGAAAAGTCAATATTATACTTCATTAATTTAGTAAACTAGTTTTCCTCATACTGCTACTAAGCAAGAGTCCGTTTATCTTTTAAAGACAAAACGTCACGCTACTTTGGTGTGGCAAAACAGAAAAATAAAACCTTACTATAAAATTTTATTGGCCAAAATCAGAAACATAAATTTTACTACAAATAATTTGGTGATTGAACTCTAAAATTTTGAACTTTCATGATTACGTTTATCTATTCTTGTTGTTTAATATTTATTGCATATTCAGTTGTTATGATGGATGAAACTCGAATGGAAGGTTAAGGTAGTAGAGCAAGAGCAATGTGTTGGAGGATACACCAAGATTTGAACCTAATGAAAGTGAAATATATAAGGAGTTCAAGGTAATATTATGTTTAGGAATTGTATTAAAGATAAAGTGAACTATATTTATCTTCTTTAAATGCTTTTAATATTTAAAGAAAGCGGATTTGAGTCTTGCACGGTGAAAACTTTACTTGTTAACCATAGATGTCTTGAAAGCTTACACTTGTATGTTTATACATTAATAAATAACAGACCAGATTAAAGAAAAATCAAATATCCCTATTAAAGTAGTTCAAGGACAGTTTCAACTAAAGTATGTAGTTACGGTTTCTAAAATGAAAGGTTTTAAGGTTAAGACTAAAGCAATGATACAATGGGAACTACAACTTAGAATACGATATCCTAAGGCATTATGTTAATAGATTTGTTGAATATAAACCTACGTACAACATTTTAAATAAAAGGTTGAACCATCTATAGATGTAACTTTCTAAAACTAGAAGATTCTAAGAAGGTATATGTGTGTGTTTAGGATCTTTAAAACAAGGGTTTAAAGTAATTAGGAGATAGTTGTTAGGTTTTGACGGGCGTTCATGAATGCTCCTATCTAGTTCAAATTCTTATTACAGTTGATGTTGATATGCATCACAATATACATATTTATTATAAACATTTCCCGTTAATCTAAATCATTTCTAGGTACTTTATTAAGAACTGATATTGCTTTTCTTCGTTTGGTGATTTTACAAGTTTTGTAGAAGACTTGAAAACAAGTCGCTTGACTTTAACATGTTTAAGGAGTTGTGGGGAAGTTACTGTAACGCCCTGAAAAAAGTCAAAACGAGTCAATTAATAATAATAGGCTTAGTTAGGGGTTATTTAATATAAGAGGAAAAATGGATTATGGACCAAATTAACCTTACGTGTTATGTGTTAGATGAGTTTAAGATCCCGTGAACACCCGGTATATAAACACAAATCAGCCATATTCATCCTCATTTGCAACTCAAACAACCAACTTTGTAGAGAGGGAGTGTAGAGAGAGAAAGTGAAGAAAAGTGAAGATTTGAGGCTTTATTGATCAAAGGATTGAAGATCTGTGTTTTTGGGCATCAAACAATAAGAAAAGAGCAAGAATCTAGGTAAGAATCATCATCCAAACGTCTCTTTAGATCATATCCGGATTCTAGGGTTTTGGGGTTTTGAAAAGTGACAAAAATCATACAAAAGTCACGTTTTATGGATGAAATCATGTAAAAAAATTAGATATAAGTTTTTGGATGAAAAACAAAGGATTTGGATGTAAAAAGTTGAAGTTTTGGGTTAAAAACGGGCTGAAACGCCATTTTTATGCGTCCAGCTAAACTGTGAGTTCGTCCAGCGAAACTGTGGATTCTTTTTCGCTGGTAATTTCGCAACCATGGAATTCTAACGAAATTTGGGTGAAACTGGCAGCGAAACTGTCATGTGAAACTGCCATGCGAAACTGGCAGCGAAATTGGCAGCGAAACTGCGTGCGAAACTGTGTAGAAATTGACGTGTTTGCATGTCAACTTATATGCAAACTGTGTACCGTGAGCCTACTTTAGGTGAAGTTATTTACGAAGATCAGGTGAGTTCTAGATCCTCTAATTTACAAGTTTTTTTATGTTTTGGGGCTGTTATGCATACTAAATATACGTTTTTTATGGCAAAGATCTCAAGAGGTTTTAACAGAAAGATAGAATTTTCTATAACAAATCGTGCTATTTAAACGCTTCAAAATAAAATTTCTTCGCGCTGACCTAGCAGCCCGGCCCCAGCCAGGGGCGTTGCCCTTTGGACCACACTAGGGGCTGCTGCCCCGAGAACCCCGCTGTCAGGGGCTGCTGCTCCCGAACCCCCGCTGTCTCGCGGAGGGTCAGATATTATTGTTTATTATTCATTTTGATGAGAATGTGAATGTATGGACTATGGGTGAATTCATTCTAAATAAAAAAAGAGGGTTTTCACGATGTTTCTTACTTGGTGTGATATATACTAATTAAGAATAAGTATTATGTAAAGAAGTGAAAGTTAATGTTAACGAAAGTGAAACGTAATGAATGAATAAAAGTCTTGCAAGCAAATGAATGGAGGTTCACATCCATTGGGTTGTTAGCTCAACTGTGTGTGGTTTAGCTAACCCATGAGTATGCACACAGGGGTCAATCTTTGTGATTAACTAATACGTATGAAACGGGACCCTTGTCACTTGTCCAGGTACTGGAGTCAGCTTCGAGCATAATGTTAGGGGTCTATTTATAGACTTCGGCCCAGTACCAGCTTCGTGCATAATGTTTGGGGTATAGCATACGACATTGGTCTAGATGAAAGTGAAAGATAATAATGAAAGTTCGAAATGTACGAAATGAACGAACGAATGATAATAAATGAATATGATGATATGTATGTAATGATGAATGATCACGCACTACATGTAAAGGTTTTGAAATGTATGAAAAAGTATTTTATTATTAAACTAGAACTCACTCAGCATCGCTGACTTTTGTATGCATAATAGATGGCAGGTAATCGATGATGCTAAGGAGATGCAGGCATGAACGTGGGAGCTACTAGGATAGTTCAAGTCTGGCATCTATACTTTTGGGAATGAAATTGTATTGATACAATTTTTGAGGTGTAAATAGAATGATATGATACTCCACACGAGTTTTAATTATTAATGAAAAGTTTATATTCTGCTGTAAAATGATGTGTTTTAAATGTTTTACTCTATGAATGACTAACTGTAAGCGTTCCGGGAACGGGGCCTTACAGTTACCGGAAAAGTCAAGTTAATGCCAGAATATGGAGCATACGGGACTTGTACGGATGGTGTGACCGTTGACGTGGAGAAGAAATTTACAAAGTCAATCATTGTCTTTAGAAGATTCCATACATATTGTACGGAAGTTATACAGATCGTATGTTGAGAGAAAGAGAGAGAGAGTGCTAGAACCCCAAAAATGTGTATTTAAAGGGTTTTGGCAGCACAACTTGAGGAGTTGAAGAGTTTGAGTTTCAAGCATTTTAGAAAATGTTTTTCAAGATTGAAGAAGTGCTTTAAAGATCTATTCCTCTTAGGTGAAGATTATTGCATTGTTGTTACGTTTAATCACATTTTCTAGCTCGGTTTTATTTGTTTTCTATTTGTTTTTTATTCCATAAACCATGTTCAAATCTATGTTTTGCAAATAGAGGGTGTACATATGGTAGGGGTGGAGTCATGGCATTTGTGCTAGTGTGAATTATATCTAATCAAGAACATAGTTTATCCCTTAGTTGTGAGAGGAATTTTTTATGGGAGTTAGGCACTAAAATTTTTCTTAGTACCGCATATTAACCATAGAGGAGGTGGAAGGAAAATCTAAACCCTCAAATTATGTGGTGTGTATGTATTATTTACCTTAAAGTGAGTCAAGATGCTTATTTTTTTTTATAAAGTTTCCCCTACAATAATAACTAATATGTGCAATGTTGACATTTTGGAAGTGTTAGATCATTGGGGTGGAGTTGGTAAATGAGAATTTAGTAATTGGGTGGTTGTAAAATCTACTAGTGAATAGACTAAATACATGCTCATCTAAAATCCATTCAAGATCAACAAAAGTTACATGCCAACAAGGGGTGACAACTAATCATATTCCAAATAATTGACTATGTTACGTTCAAAGTCTTCCAATGGAAATGTGTAATTCAATTTAGTTAGAGCAACAAGTTTATTCTAAAGTTTAGTAGTCCATTGATATATTGTTACATATACACATTTATTATCCATATTATCCCATGGTTTGATGGATTTTTAAGCAAATTCAATTAATGTCATGCTTAATTAGTGTAATTGTGAAGTTACATGAGTATTTGGCTTTCAAAAGATTAAACATGGAATTACTTAAAGAAATCAAGGGAGAATTTTCAGTGAAAGCCAACTTTCATGGAAGCAACCAGTGCAGAATAAATCTTAGAAAAATTCAAAGTACAAAATGAGTAAATTAGCAGGGCAGGTTTCCCGGAAGTAACACGTTTGTGCTTGTACTATGCATGATCATGCTTTAACACCCACTGTGTCACACCCCAAACCACAACAATTTTCTGAGGGGTCCGAACGTCATGCTTTCATAGTCACTAGTCGACCACTATATGGTTTTGTAAAACATACGCCTCAAATAAGTTTAAAATACATAATTGTCTCAGAGTTAAATTGCGGAAGCAATAGTAATAAAGTAAATTGTTTTCTAAACATGGAAAATGTGAAAAAATGAATGTCCCAAACAGCATGGTTGGCCCTAAACATGAGATGATCCATGCTAGCTTAACTTGGTGTATCTATCAATTACCTGAGAAAACATGCATGAAAAATATGTCAACATAATGTTGGAGAATCCATAGGTTTTAAGTAATAATAAATAGTGTAAAGGACCATAAGCCTTTCTATGATTTGATTATTGTACACACAATGCTACAAATTATATAAGCGCCCCAACCGAAGCTAGACTGTAACTGTAATAAATTGCCCCTACCCATGCCTACCGTAAGAATAGGGGTGAACAGGCTAATAATGCACTCCTTTAGACATCCAGTCAAGGTTAGGGAAATTAACCCGGGTGGGGGTAGTCAAACCCAATAGTACTATCCATGATTACCTCGCTTAGGGAAAGAAATTAACGGTCCGGTAAAGGGGACTTCATACGGTATGTAAACCACTTATATAACATGTGAAATCATTGACAAGTAATTGTGTCCATGAAAATAGTAATTTGCATGTAATCTCCCCCAAAAATAGAAACAAGTAAAAATGAGGCCGTGAAACTCACCTGTAATGCACATGTATGATTGGTCTAGGAATCTCCTAAACAAGATCACAATATATTCATGAGGCCATGATTACTAACCCTATATGGTCATGCATAACTCATCCACAAAGTTAGTTTTGAAAACGTCACTTGACTAGTTAGACACGTAAAGACGTTAACGTTTTATTTAGATTCTTGTCTCCATTGACTGGGTTTGAGAATGATAATCTCGGTTGATGTGACTCAACCTAGGATCGAATATGCAGACTGAGTCAGTAATATAGTTGTGGATTCTCTATATTACAGAACAGATGAACCTGAAATAAATATTTGAGTAAATGCAGTACATGAACACAGAAGTCACTGATGTATAATATTGATGTTATAACTGTTGAAGACCAAAAAATTATAAAGTTAGGGTATGCAGCCCTATTTATAGGCATACACATAATCTATACAAAAGACTAAACTAACCCTGATCTATACAAGAGAATCTAGTCTAAGTACAAAATAAGTAAAAACATTGTAAGTTGTTCATCCGCATTAGTTCATGCGGATGAACAAGTCTTCATCAACATTAGTTGTCTTGTGATCAGCATTAACTTAGTTCATCCGCATTAGTTTATGCGGGTGAACAAGTCAGCAGCATTTGATCAGCATTTTTGCTCACCCGCATTAGTTTATGCGGATGAACAAGACTTGGGCGCATTTCCATTTGTTCATCCACATAAACTAATGCAGGTGAACACTTCTTGTTAGCATTTCTTCGGTTCATCCGCATGGACAAATGCGAGTGAACACTTCTTGTTCAACATCTCTTCAGTTCATCCGCATGGACAAATGCGGGAGAACACTTCTTGTTCAGCATTTCTTGTCTTCATCCGTATTTGTTAATGCGGGTGAACAAACATTTGTCAGCATTTGTTCACAAGTTATCTGCATTAACAAATGCGGGTAGTCGATACTTAGTCTTTTTCTGTCTTCTTGGTCTTCTGTAAATAATGTCTTCTGTAATCTTCTGTTGTCTTCTGTTAATGATGTTATCCAACCAGAACAACCTCCAACCACCTCTTAAGTTGACAAGTATGATCCTTTTAGGGTCTAACAATACTCCCCCTAAGGATTATACTGCCTAGGTTCCTCAAGAGTGTGATGGTGGTGGTGGTTGTGATGATTCTGGTCGGTCTTGATGTAATGTCTTCTGTTGGACTGTTGTTGGAGAGATTGTTGTTTCAGCTTCATCAGGTACTATAGGTTCTGCCATAGAAGGGTTTAGGATTGCCTTGATCATGTTGGAAAAATCCTTTGCCTCTTTCATCTTGTCTCTGCTCAGCACATGAATCTTCATCTCACTCATGGTGTGGATTGCAGCAATAGGCATTTGTTTCAAGGAGATGGGTTCCCAAACTGAAATTGATGATAACCCATCTCTATGAATTAGGAGGGAACCATCAGCATCCACTTCAAGCTTGACAATGTTTCCTATCTGCAGTGGCAGTTTATTCTTCCTTCTTTGTTCTCTTTTATTGATTATCCTATCAAAGGCCATTTTGAGAATCTTGATACACTTAAGTATAAACTCTAAATCATCTTTACCAGCCTTATTATTGAGGGGTCTGAAGAGTCTTGTGTAGATGTAGTGCACATAGGATTCATCAAGCAATCTCACTTCATAACCACTACAAGAGTGGCACATGCCATAACTGTCAGACCTGTAATCTATGAGAATTACATCAAAACATTCTGGGGGAATGATGAAGTTTTGGAAGATGATGGAGAAAAACTCATCTCTGGAAGAATAACAGATGATCATACTTTGATAATCTCTAAGCAAACTGTAAGACAATGTTTATAGTTTGAAGATGATCCTAATTCCCCAACAGAATTTGATGAGGATGATATCATGTCCTTTTTTTCAAACATTAGATATGAAGGTGGTCTTGAGGTTAAACAGATAGTCAAAGGGTTGGTTGATTTGCAATGAAGATTCCTCATTCATTATGTTCAACACCGCTTATCCAAAAGGAAGACTGGATGGAATGATATACCCTTGACTACATCATCACTTGTTTATGCTGTCTGCTCAAACAGACCATACAACTACTCAGCATATGCATTTAATGGTATGGTTGCTACTATTCAAGAAGGAAGAAGAAACATGTTCCTCATGTACCCAAGATTTATTCAGTGCTTAATAAATAAAGCCTTTCCTGATTTGGCATTAGAAGGTCCTGTCATTGATGTTCCTCATTACAATGCAAGGTCTTACAAGTACATTAGGGATCCAAGAAATTTTTACAGTGGTACTTTCTTTCCACTTTTGCCTTGGATGCAACAACAAATTAATCCATAAGATGATGTTCCAGTGGATGAGGAACCAGAACAAGAAGAAGAACATGTTATATAAGAACAAGTACAAGATGATGTTCCTACTGAGGAACCTGTTCATGAAGAGGCTGCTGCTCATGATGATGTTGCTGATGTTGCTCAACAAAGAGATGAGCAAACAGTTAAGGAACAGCCCACTATTGATGAGCATGCAGAATTAAATGAAGAAGCATTGAGGCCAATGTCACCACATGTTGATGTAGGTGGTGATCTTTACATTGAGCCTTCAACTCATGATGCTGAGATTCATTCCCCTTTTAGGGTTGATCCCATTATATCCTCTCCATCTTCTCACATGCACACTCATGAAGAATCCTCCAACAGCCCCTCATATGAAGCTGCCGATGCTTCCGATGGATCTGGTGAATCTACCAGTTCATCATCTGAATCATCTAGTATGAGGAGGATAATCAACAATTTGCACCACTACCGGAGAGACAAATGATCTCAGAAGAGGATCCCTCAGAAAGTTTTGCTGAATCTAAGATAAACAGACCAGATGAGAAAGACAAGATGATATCTGATCTGATGCACAAAGTTTTGTGCCACTTGTAATGTGTGGTTTTTGCAAAGTGTGTGAGTGGCTTGTAGTTCTTAAGTGTGTGTTTATAATGGTGTAAATCACCACCCAAGGAGAAATTCTCTCCTTTGGGTGGGTTTGATGTTCATCCATGTTTGTATATGTTTCTTCATTGTAATTTGTTATTCAATATCAATGAAATCATAACATTATACATTACACACACCTCTTTGTTCTTCGATTCACACACTTCCACCCATCTTTAATTTTGAATTTTTGGATCTGAAAAATACATGAATCCTAAGATCCAGGCTCAACGAATCTGAAATATTGATTTAGCAAAATGGTATCAGAGCCCGATTTTGCACAAAGCATGCAGTGTTGACAGCTTCTGCCCAAAATGTAATGGGCAGATTTGCATCTGCCAGCACTGTTCGAGCTGCTTCAATTAGTGTTCTATTCCTCCTTTCAGCCACTCCATTTTGTTGTGGAGTCCGAGCTGCACTGAATTGATGAACAATGCCTTTGTGTGTGCAAAATGAACTAAGATCCTTATTTTTAAATTCTGTCCCGTTATCACTTCTGATTGATTTTACTTTTAAATCAAGTTGATTTTCTATTTTTGTGATAAAATCTTTTATTATTTGGGACACCTCGTTTTTATGAAGTAAAAAGAAGACCCATGTAAATCGTGTAAAGTCATCTGTGATCACCAAACAATAGTGCTTCTTTCCAATACTCATGACATGAGTTGGATCGAAGAGATCCATATGAAGTAACTTCAAAGGAGAATTGTTTGTGTTCACAAGCTTTGGCTTATGTGAGGATTTATGATGTTTTCCTTTAAGACATGCAGTGCAGTGATCAACAAAATGAAATTCTTTTTGAGGTAAACCAATGACATGGTTTCCTTTGACCAATCTGTTCATGTTTTCAAAGTTTGTGTGCCCTAAACGTCTATGCCAAAGTTGTGACTCATCAACAGATGCTTTAGACAAAGACATGTCTCTTCAGACGGATGAGCGGAATTAAGGTTCAAGACATATGTATTATTCTTCCTCGATGTCTTCAAGACAACCTATTCTTCAGGAATGTAGAATCCTGGTTTCAGAATGTAGCAATGAGAGTCAATGAAGTGAGTGGATATTTCTTGTCATAAATCTGAGACACGCTGAGCAGATTGAAATAATGTCTTCTGTATATAGTCTTTTTCTGAGACACGCTGGTTTCAGTAATATAGTTTTTCTGTCTTCTTGGTCTTCTAAATAATGTCTTCTATAATCTTCTGTTGTCTTCTGTTAATGATGTTAGCCAACCAGAACAACCTCCAACCACCTCTTAAGTTGGCAAGTATGATCCTTTCAGGGTCTAACATCCATAGTTATCTTCCTAAAAAATACATAATGTATTGCATGGGTTTTATATCGACTATAATGCCCTTATACTTTCTGTGTGCATGAGTTTCTTTTTACCAAAAACCTCCAAAAGTTTACTCTATATAAATGTAGACATTTGATAGAAACAGGAGGATTTTTAGGTCTGGTTGTCATCCCCTTTTCATGGTACAAAGAATCTTTATAAAATCTATTTTTTTAGCACATCTAGCTCTATGTCTTAGGTCTCCAAAAAGGTATATCTTTTAATATGTAACTAAGTTTAAGTGCCTCGAAATGGGTCATGAGGCAACATATGTCAGTGCAGCATTTTCCTGTACATGTCCATGGATTTCATCTTTTTGAGGGGCAAAACCCTACTTTTAAAAATAGAGCCTATAGTACTTTTAAACCTAAATCTAAAGCTAAGTTAATACAGAAGGAAAAACTCCATTTGATTGCTTTAAGCATAACTTATGCCTCAATCTTTCTGCCCTATCTAATCTGCCAAAAACTCAGATTCAACACCCTAATCATATTTGTACGTTTTGGATAGGTTATACTTATCTAAAAATTTCAAGGTTGGATGCGTTGAAAACTATACATTCTAAGGTTAATGTTATGCTCAAGAAACGATCATTTGATCGTGTTTAGGTCGAGTTATGAGTCTAAAACACAGAACATGAATCTGCCAGAATCTGTCTTACATGTTTTGTTACTTTTTAAGCTTTGCTTGAGTACCTTTGGATGAGTTAGTGAAATTGGATGCATCATGGTGATGTATAGAAGATTAGGAATAGGTGCTAACCTTAAACAAGCAAGAAGAAGGAGAAGATGATCTTGAAATGCATAAAAGGCTTGATCCCTTGAACTAAGAATCAAGCAAGGAAAGATGGAATGGTTGTTGTAGGGTGCTTGGAAGCTTCAAAAATTGCTTGGTCTTCAACAATGAAACTTGAATTACCCAAGATTTGTAGAATAAAAATTGAAAATAAGATGAGGTGGTGGAGATGGAGTCTTGGCTGAAAATTTGAAGGGAAAGGAGAGGGGGGAAAGTATGTGGGTGGTGTGTGGTGACTTGTGTTGGTTACTTGCATAAATACTCTTTCATGAATTGGTAAGTCAAATCATGTAGGATTGTTGGTCAATTTCTTGGAGGAAGACATTCCAATTTGGGTAGTGAGACATGTTACTTTGATCATACCTTTTTTTTAACACAAAAATGGTAAATCTCAAAATTTACAAAAGGCAAAGTGGTCTTGGATGTATTTGACAAGAAAAAGGAAAAAAAAACAAAATAAAAAAAATAAAGGAAAGGGGGGTGTAGGAGGATGGCCAAAAGGGATGGGGTGGGGTTGTTTTTTTTTTTTTTTTGTTTATTATTTGTGTGTATTATTGGGTATTTTGGGTGGTATTTGTTGCACTATAGTATTTTTACATATTTTTATTTTTTACTTATTACTTTTTAAAATACCAAATATTACTTATAATTCATAATACTTTGATAATATATGATGTCGTGTTTCTATTATCATCGCGTCAAAAGGATTCGCTCCGGTTAAAATATCAACTTAAACGATTAGGTTTATTTATAAGTTTAAACTTTTCCATGTATTTAATTTGTAGTCTAAAATAATTTGAAACACTTTAGAGTATTTATTAATATGTATATATTAATTATCACCAACGTTCGTGAGTGTCGGATGTGCCGCGTGTAAAATGGTAATTTCGCCGAATCACAGATGCATGAAATGTTTTGCATGAAATGTTTTGCAACGCATGAAATAACCTTAAATAATTAGAACTCACTGAAACACATATAAAATATGTATAATAATGACTAAGTCGGACTGGGTATTGACCTGAAATTTGCCAGTTGTCACATACTCCCCACGTTAGAAAGAATTTCATCCCGAAATTCAGTTAGTGTCAGCCGCTGTCGCTAGGGTTTCGAACAAGAAAGGGTAGTTGAGTTTCATTTGATCTTCGCGTTCCCAAGTAAATTCAGGTCCTCGTCTAGAATTCCACGAACCGAACCTCACGGCTTCGTTTCATTCTCTCGCCCTCTCGATCCATGATCTCCACCGCCGTTTATCAATAAAATGGAGTTGTTCATCATCGATCTGAACCTCGTCGAGTGGTGTAATTAGAGTTTCATCTGACAAGCACTTTTCAGATTTGACACATGCAAATATCATGAACACCACTAAGTTCCTGGTAGTTTGAGTTTGTAAGCTATGGGACCAATTCGCGCTAGGATCTCGAACGGTCGATGTAGTAGGGTTTAGCTTACCACGCCGTACCAAAACGAATAACTCCCTTCCAGCGGCGAGCTCTTAGTAAATCCGTCTCCACCTGAAATTCTAATGGTCTCATTCACTCAGCGTAACTTTGCGTCACTTTGACGGTCACGCACCTTTGGTGGCAATCTGAGCAATCTTTTCTGTGGTCTTGTATATTATCTCAAGACCCATAAGTTGACTATCGCCTACCTCAGTCCAACACAATGGTGATCGACACTTCCTTCCGTATAATGCTTCGAATGGTGCATCCTTGATACTAGTGTGATAGCTATTATTATAAGAAAACTCATCTAGGGGTAGATGAGTATCCCAACGGTTTCCGAAATCTATCACACTAGCTCTAAGCATATCTTCCAACGTTTGAATGGTTTTTTCACTCTGACCATCTATTTGGGGTGGTATACGGTACTCATATCCAATCGTGTACCCAGGCTTTTGTAATGATTGCCAAAATCTAGAGGTGAATCGACTATCTCGATCAGAGATAATGGAGATTGGCACAACATGTCTTGAGACAACCTCCTTGAGGTAGATCCTGATCAGCTTGTCCATTTTGTCAGTTTCCTTAATTGTAAGAAATGTGCAGACTTCGTTAGTCGGTCTACAATTACCCAAATCGTATCGCATTCGGTGGATGTCTTGGGTAGTTTCGTTATGATGTCCATGGAGATCTGTTCCCATTTCCACAGTGGAATTTCTGGTTGGTACAGTAGTCCTGATGGCTTTGATATTCTACCTTAACCTTTGAACATGTGAGGCACTTGCTAACATAGGTGGCTATGTCAGCTTTCATGTTGGGCCACCATATAACTCCTTCAGGTCCTGATACATCTTATCAGAGCCGGGTGGATGAAGTATCGGATTTGTGTGCCTCGTTTATCACAAGATCCTTAAAGTTTCCAAAATTTGGTACCCAAATTCGGTTCATGAAATAGCAAGTTCCATCACACTTGATCTCAAATTGTTTATCCATACGGCGAAGAGATTCCTCTTTCAAATTTTGTTCCTTTAGTGCCTCAAACTGAGCATTGTGAATCTATGTGGTTAAATTTGTGCGGATTGTCATTCCCAATGATCGCACTCGCATGGCCTTGGTTCGTTCTTTCCTACTCAAGGCATCTGCTACAACATTTGTCTTTCCTGGGTGATAACGAATCTCACAGTCATAGTCATTTAGTAACTCAACCCACCTGCGTTGTCTCATGTTCAGTTCCTTTTGATCGAAGATGTGTTGAAGGATTTTTTGGTTAGTGAATATAGTACACTTGGTGCCATATAAATAATGTCTCCAAATTTTAAGTGCAAAAATGACAGCTCCTAATTGAGGTCGTGAGTAGTGTAATTTTTCTCATGCACTTTCAATTGTCAAGAGGCGTAAGCAATAACCTTATCATGTTGCATCAGAACACAGCCGAGTCCTTATCGTGATGCGTCGCAGTACACCACGAAACCATCGATTCCCTCCGGTAGGGATAGAATAGGTGCACAACATAGTTTTTGCTTCAACAATTGAAACACTGCTTCCTGCTTATCACCCCAATCAAACTTCTTATCTTTTTGGGTCAGGGTCGTCAATGGTTGGGCTATTTTGGAAAATTTTTCAATAAAGCATCAATAATAACCAGCAAGACCTAGGAATTGTCGCACCTTGGTTGGAGTCCTCGGTGCTTCCTAGTTCTTAATGGCCTCTATCTTGGATGGGTCAACATGTGTTCCCTTCTCGTTGACCACATGCCCGAGAAATTGCACTTCTCGAATCCAGAAGTCGCATTTTGAGAATTTTGCGTACAATTTCTCGTTCTTGAGTAGTTCCAAGATTAACCTTAAATGTTGTTCGTGCTCATCCTTGGTTCGTGAATATATCAAGATGTCATCGATGAATACGATCATGAATCTATCCAAATATTACATGAGCACAGCCCTCTCACGATAGGCAATCAAGGAAATGAACGAGTAAATACGCCCGTATGCACTGCTGCCATAGCTATCAGTACACATACAGTTTCCAGGGTGGTGGATGACTCCGAGCGTCCCTCCGGTGTAACCAACCTCTGCTCTGCTACCGTTGCACGCTGCTCAGCCATCATCACTCTCTGCTCTGTAGAATCCATCCTCTGAGTTAACTCTGCCATCTCACGCTGCACGCCAGTAATCCTGTCATGCATCATGTGTAATGCCTGGTCATCCAGGTACCTGTCCTCCTCAATAGTTAGCAATCGACCCTCAATCTCCTCCATACCTGTAGTCTGTGGAAGTCCAGCAATCTCCTCCTGTAACTCCCGGATCTGGTGGTCGTGCCTCACAGCACGCGCCACGAGTAATGGTACTGTACCCTCCACATGCTCATGGGTGAGGGGTGTGGGGCATTGGATGACTCACCTACCTCGTAGGTGGAAGGTATTCCCTCCATGTCCCTCCACTCACTCAGGCAACTGGGCATCCAGTCCCGTTGACAACTATCAACTTTGCGCCTTTTAGGCGCATGCTCGGGGGTACGATCATGAATAGGTGTAGTAGGGCGGATCGGGATGCGAACCCGCTTCCTAGTTGTGTGTGCACGAAGTGCACCGCCAGGATGGGTCCGATATCTAGGGTATGATGGTGGTGGTAACGTCGGAGCGACGTCACGGTAGGTATCTATAGCACTGTCTTAGGAATAGTGGAGAGTATCAACATCGGTAGGCAGGGGAGTGGGATCAACGGACTAGTCAGCAGCCTGGGGAATGGGATCAGTAGGCTGGAAGGTAGAGTCAGCAGGCTCCGAGTCGGGACCTACAGGCTCGGTATTAGCGGTCTGGGAGACGGAGTCGATGGACTCAGAATCCAAATCCACTCGTTTAGTGTCATCGGATAATGGGACAGGATCAGCAGGCTCTGGAGTAAGGTCTACTAGCTCGGGAAGGGGGTCAGCTGGCTGTGGGTTGGTGGTGGTGTGACGGGGTCTGACTATCATACCAAGGTAGTAATGAGCCTTGCTTGCTGGGATGGTCATTGGCATGTCGGGGCCAATACGACGAACGCACCCTGGAATAAGCTCATAAGGTAGTGTGGCGTGGGGCTAATGTTTGGGTATCCACCAAACCATGCCCGGAGGAGGAGGGGGTAATCCATAGTCATGGTCTTCGAGCAAGCCTCCGGTGGTATCGGGAGCAGGGATAGGGACAGGGTCAGAGGAAACGGGATCAGAAATAGGAGTAGGAGTCTCTACTACGGTAGGAATAGTAGGCTGGGACAAATCGTCGTGTGCAGGGATAAGAGGGGCAGATGTGGATCCTGCAGACGATGCTGGTGATGTGGGCTCGTACTCCTTGTCAGAGTTGAATATGTAGATAGGCCGGGATGCGGATGACATATCTATGACAAGACAACACATCAATGCAATTATCACAAGTTACGTGATTGTATAAAATGCTAAGGTGATGCAATGAACCACGGTTAAAGTCTAGGTCCACTAGATGCAACCTAATTCTGAATAACCAATGGCTCTGATACCAATCTATCACACCCCAACCACAACAATTTTCCGCGGGGTGTGAACGTCATGGTTTCATAGTCACTAGTCGACCACTACATGGTTTTGTAAAACATACGTCTCAAATAAGTTTAAAATACATAATTGTCTCAGAGTTAAATTGCGAAAGCAATAGTAATAAAGTAAATTGTTTTCAAAACATGGCAAATGTGAAAAAGTGAATGTCCCAAACAACATGGTTGGCCCTAAACATAAGATGATCCATGCTAGCTTAACTTGGTGTATCTATCAATTACCTGAGAAAACATGCATGAAAAATATGTCAACATAATGTTGGAGAATCCACAGGTTTTAAGTAATAATAAATAGTGTAAAGGACCACAAGCCTTTCTATGATTTGATTGTTGTACACACAATGCTACAAATTATATAAGCGCCGCAACCGAAGCTCGACTGTAACTGTAATAAATTACCCCTACCCATGCCTACCGTAAGCATAGGGGTGAACAGGCTAATAATGCACCCCGTTTAGACATCTAGTCAAGGTTAGGGAAATTAACCCAGGTAGGGGTAGTCAAACCCAATAGTACTATCCATGATTACCTCGCTTAGGGAAAGAAATTAACGGTCCGGTAAAGGGGACTTCATACTGTAAGTAAACCACTTATATAACATGTGAAATCATTGACAAGTAATTGTGTCCATGAAAATAGTATTTTGCATGTAATCTCACCCAAAAATGGAAACAAGTAAAAATGGGGCCATGAAACCCACCTGTAATGCACGCGCGAATACTAGCAATAGTCCGTACGTATGATTGTTCTAGGAATCTCCTAAACAAAATCACAATATATTCATGAGGTCATGATTACTAACCCTAGATGGTCATGCATAACTCATCCACAAAGTTAGTTTTGAAAACGTCACTTGACTAGTTAGACACGTCGAGCCGTTAACGTTTTATTTAGATTCTTGTCTCCATAGTTATCTTCCTAAAAAATACATAATGTATTGCCTGGGTTTTATATCAACTATAATTCCCTTATACTTTCCATGTGCATGAGTTTCTTTTTACCAAAAACCTCCAAAAGTTTACTCTATATAAATGTAGACATTTGACAGAAACAGGATGATTTTTAGGTCTGGTTGTCATCCCCTTTTCATGGTACAAAGAATCTTTATAAAATCTAATTTTTTTAGAAAATCTAGCTCTATGTATTAAGTCTCCAAAAAGTTATATCTTGTAATATGTAACTAAGTTTAAGTGCCTCGAAATGGGTCATGAGGCAACAGATGTCAGTGCTGCATTTTCCTATACATGTCCATGGATTTCATCTTTTTGAGGGGTCAAACCCTACTTTTACAAACAGAGCCTATAGTACTTTTAAACCTAAAATCGTAAGCTAAGTTACTATAGAAGGAAAACTCCATTTGATTGCTTTAAGCATAACTTATGCCTCAATCTTTCTGCCCTATCTAATCTGCCAAAAACTCAGATTCAACACCCTAATCATATTTGTACATTTTGGATAGGTTATACTTATCTGAAAATTTCAAGGTTGGATGCGTTGAAAACTAGAAATTTTAAGGTTAATGTTAGGCTCAAGAAACGATTCATTTGATTTTGTTTAGGTCGAATTATGGTGTCTAAAACACAGAACATGAATCTGCCAGAATCTGTCTTACATGTTTTGTTACTTTTTAAGCTTTGCTTGAGTACCTTTGGATGAGTTAGTGAACATGGACGCATCATGGTGATGTATAGAAGATTAGGAATAAGGTGCTAACCTTAAAAAAGCAAGGAGAAGGAGAAGATGATCTTGAAATGCATAAAAGTCTTGATCCCTTGAACTAAGAATCAAGCAAGGAAAGATGGAATGGTTGTTGTAGGGTGTTTGGAAGCTTCAAAAATTGCTTGGTCTTCAACAATGGAACTTGAATTACCCAAGATTTGTAGAATACAAATTGAAAATAAGATGAGGTGGTGGAGATGGAGCCTTGGCCGAAAATTTGAAGGGAAGGGAGAGGGGGGAAAGTGTGTTGGGTGGTGGTGGTGACTTGTGTTGGTTACTTGTATAAATACTCTTTCATGAATTGGTAAGTCAAATCATGTAGGATTGTTGGTCAATTTCTTGGAGGAAGACATTCCAATTTGGGTAGTGAGACATGTTACTTTGATCATAACCTTTTTTTTAACACAAAAATGGTAAATCTCAAAATTTACAAAAGGCAAAGTGGTCTTGGATGTATTTGACAAGAAAAGAGGGAAAAATAAACAAAATAAAAAAAAATAAAGGAAAGGGGGTGTAGGAGGACGGCCAAAAGGGATGGGGTGGGGGCTTGTTTTGTTTTTAATTTTTATGTAGTATTGGGTATTTGGGTGGTATTTGTTGCACTATAGGCATTTTTACATATTTTTATATTTTTACTTATTACTTTTTAAAATACATTCAAATATTATAAGAACTTATATAATATCATATATTTTAATATCGATAATATGTTAATGACGCATCGTGTATCTATTAATCGCGTCAAAAGGATTCGCTTCGGGTAAAATATCAACTTACGCGATTAGGTTTATTTATAAGTTTAAACTTTTCCAATGTATATAATTTGTATTCTAAAATACTTTGAAACACTTTAGAGTATTTATTAATATGTATATATTAATTATCACCAACGTTCGTGAGTGCCGGATGTGCCGCGTGTGAAACTGGTAATTTCGCCGAATCACCGATGCATGAAATGTCGCAACGCATGAAATGACCTTAAATAATTAGAACTCAATTGAAACTCATGTAAATATGTATAATAATGACTAAGTCGGACTGTGTATTGACCTGAAATTTACCAGTTGTCACACATTGTCTATAAATACCAATTGATTTTATCTCATTTAAGTATGACCCTTGAGGAGGCCAACACAAAATGTTACAGCCTCATTCCCATATTATTTTAGTTTTTTGATATAAAGGAAAGATTTCAACTATCCACACAAATCAAAAAGTCATCTATTGCATCTTTCACTTGGTTTATGTACAAATTCTAGTATTCTACCATGATTTTGTTAATTTTATGTTTTGTGTTGTATTATTATAGCCATTATTGGCTAGATTTTGTCATGTCACTTGGGTTTTTGAAGAACCTTAGTGTATTTTGACTCTTTTATATGGAATGTGGTATGTGTCACTCCCTTCCTGTCGATGATGGAATCACGGGAGGGAGGGTGGGTGGAACATTATGAACACATGGCATAAATAAAGAATACTAAAATTTGATTAGTTTGTTCATAAGGTTCATTAGGCATAACTTGTATTAAGGTACATATAATGCAAGATTATAATATATCAGCCTATGCATCCCTAAGCATATGTTGCACAATTACTCTATTTGCCTTAGATGTGTCATCTAGAAGTGAAGATTTTCCTACATACTTAGTTACCTGAAAAACATGTTAGAAAATAGTCAACATAATGTTAGCGAAATCGTAGATTTACGAGACTTGATAAAATCTTTAGTGGCATCAGTTGAATAGTTTAGTGAATCATTGTTGTAATCATGTATATGGATCACATAGTTTAGTTGATATATGTCTACCTTAAGCCCACAAACCACAACCAAAGTGATAGTTGACAATGCCCCCACATAAGTACATATCACTAATACTTGCAAGCATAACTTCAGATAGGAAAATAATCATTAAACATGGAAAATAATCATTCAACATAGTTGACTATGGATTTACGCATTCTAATCAATCAGGAGAATGAGGGTTGCCAAATTCTGATAGTACTATCTATTGGATCATATGAGGCTGGTGCAACCAAAACAACACTTAGAATAATTTTGAAGTACAACTGAAGAAGTCTTCCGAAGCTAAAGCTGTTCTTCCGAAGACAAGTTGAATATCTTCCAAAGCCTAAGTATGAAGAACTTTCAAAAGTAAAACTAAGTCTTCCGAGACTAAGTGGTTTTACCCATCTGGTAACTCCAACACTCGCCAGAGTTCTGCCCTTCATGTGGGTGAAAGGGATAGCAGAGAACCACAACACCATCTTATCTGCAACCCTGAAAATTCATAAAAGGGTCCTTTCATCACCTTCCTAGAGACACCTAGAGAGTACTACATCCAAGGAAGTCCATTCCAAGAGACAAGCACCTCTTAAGCCTTTGTCTCTACTGATGAAAGTTCAGGCAACTTTCTTTTCACTCTTGAAGAACTGGATTGTATCCATCCAGATGATCTGGAATACATGGAGATAGTCCAGCAGATGGCTCTTCTCACTCACAGAGCCAGAAGTTATATAAGAGGACAGGGAGAAGGTTTCCCAGCAATGCTGCCAGTGGCAAGTTTGGACTGGACAAGAGCATAGTGAAGTGTTACGACTGTAACCAGATGGGTCACTTTGCCAGAGAATGCAAGGCACCTAAGTCAAATGGTGGCCAAGCATCAGCCAGGCCAAACTACACTGAGGGAGGGCACCAGAATGAGAAGCCAAGACAGCAAGCTGTTGTTGCTGTTGAAGAAGGAGGCTTTGACTGGAGCTTTCAGGCTGAAGATGCTTCACCAAATCAAGCACTCATGGCTGACCATGATGAGGCTAAGGTACTAGAACATTGCTCTCCTGAATGTATTGCTAAAGTGAATAGATACAAGTCCTACAACTTGGAAATGAGATCTGATATTGAGTCCTTGAATATCCTAAAAGCTGATTTTAAAAGAGCTAAAAATGACTATAAACTTAAGATAGAAGATCTAGAGAAAACAATTTCAACTCTTAAACATGAGCAAACAAATTAGAGGACTCAAATTAAAGATCTCATTATCAAGTTGACTGAATGCCAGGCTGAGCTTGTGATCAACAAAGCCCAGGCTGAAAAAATGTGTACTTAAAGAAGAGACCCTAAAGAACATCATATCCTCATCTCTGCATGCAAAAGTTTGTTATCAGAATAAGCAGGGACTGGGATCTACTGAGATAGCTCCTCCACACACTCTATTATCTGTAAGATCTCCAAGGTGTGGAACTGGTGAAGATGAGCTTCCCCTCATAGACCCTAGTGTTGAAGAGGATGAAGAGGAGATGGTGAGGGATGACTCTGAAATGAGTGAAGAGAGTCAATCCAAAAAGGGTCATCATGCTCCTGAGGAAAGTAAGAAGGCTGGTATGACAAAGACAAAGAGGAAGAACTTGATCAGAAGAGCAAAGAGAAGATCAAAGAAGGCTCAAGAGATCAAGGCCACTTTTGACTCCAGGTAGAAACAAGTGTTCATCTCTGCAGGGTTTGAAGTGGTAAATGCTAAGGAATCAACTACAAACTCTAGTACCAGGATTTTTAGTACAGTTCCAACTCATTCCAGCAAAGAGAAGGATGAATTGCTATGTACCACTACTACACTGTCTGAACCATCCTCTTCTAAGAGCAAGTCTCTCCCTAACAAGCTTGCTTCATCATCTGTGAAGAAGAAGCTGTAGAAGGAAAGTGTTCAAGCTCAGTCTTGCTCTCAGAAGAAGACTCCCAGAAGGAAGCAAATGGACTGCATCATGTGTGGTAGTACTTCTCATCTGGCTAAGGATTGCATCTACAATCCTAAAAGCACTATCCACATGATCAAAGAGAAAGCTTCTGGGATGAAGAAGGAAAAGCTAGCTTCAGAAGGAAAATCTATTTCCTTCGAAAGCTCCAAAGTGAAAAGGAAAACAGGTGGTAAATTGCCTTAGGAAGGAAAAATGGTCTCGGAAGAAAGGAATACTTTCGAAGCACCAAAGCCAGCTGCAGTGAAAGCTAGATCTTCCGAAGGCCTAGTCTCCAAATCTTCCGAAGTTGTTAAAACTTCTGAAGCTTTAAAGGTCAAGCCCAATCTTCCGAAGGTGGTGTGGAAGATGGAGGAAGACCATGTGACTGAAAGTTCATCATCAACAACAGCAAATGATCCTCAAAGCCTGAACATAGGATCACTACCTGTTTCATTGTCTTCTATTCACTTTGAAAAGCCCAAGACTAATGAGGCTTGGGTTCCCAAATGTAACTAAATCATCTCTTTTTGTGCAGGGGCAGCTGAAAACCAATAGGAATGTATGGATCATTGACAGCGGCTGCTCAAGACACATGACAGGCAATGGCTCCTTGCTTTAAAACTTTGAGAATTTTAATGGAGGGCCAGCTGCTTTTAGAGGAGATGCAGGAGGTTACATCATTGGCAGGGACATGGTCTCAAATGGTAAGCTCAGCATTGAGAAGGTAAACTTTGTCAAGGAGCTTGGATATAATCTTTTGAGTGTGTCCTAATTTTGTGACCAAAAACATCACATGCTCTTCACTAAGCATGAGTGCATTGTTCTCAAGCCTGGGGTGGTTATTCCTTAGGAGTACATCCTGCTCAGAGCCCCCAGGAAGGGAAACATGTATAAGATGGATCTGCAAGAAACAACTCCCTCTGGAGAAGTGTCTTGCTTTCTATCTAAAGAAAATAGTGATGAGTCTTTCTCTGGCGTAAAAGAATATGCCATGTAAACTTCAAAACATGAATAAATTGATTAAAAATGATTTGGTAACTGGAATGCCAAAGAAAGAGTTTACAAGTGATGACCATTGTGTTGCATGCCTGAAAGGGAAGCAGCACAAAGTGTCTCACAAGTCAAAGGAAACCAACTCCATCACTACTCCCCTACACTTGTTACATATGGATCTGTTTGGCCCCACTAGTGTAATAAGTCTAGGAAGGACCTCTTATTGTTTAGTGATCACAAATGACTTCACAAGATTCACTTAGGTCTTCTTCCTTATAACTAAGGATGAGACTCCTGAGATCTTAAAGAACTTCATTCTGAAAATTAAGAATCAATGTGATCACAAGGTCAAAACCATAAGATGTGATCAGGGAACAGAATTTAAAAACCAAATCCTTGATACATTTTGTGATGAAAAGGGTATTTCAAGACAATATAGTGCTCCCAGGACTCCTCAGCAAAATGGTATTGCTGAGAGGAGAAACAGGACACTTATTGAGGCTGCTAGAACCATGTTGTCTGACTCTAAACTGCCTATCACCTTCTGGGCAGAGGCTGTCAACACATCCTGCTATGTGTAGAACATAGTTTTAGTAGTTAAGACTCATGGTAAGACTCCTTATGAGCTGTGGCACAAAAGGAGATCATTCATTGGTTTCCTCGGGTCATTTGGATGTCCATGCACCATCTTGAATACCAAAGATCAAGTAGCCAAGTTTGCTGAGAAATCAAATGATGGACACTTTATTGGATACTCCTCTCAAGCTAAGGCTTATAGAGTATACAACCTCAGAACTATAGTATTTGAGGAGTCAGCCAATGTGACCTTCAATGAAAACACTCCTAGTGTTAAAGGTTCTGGTCCAGATTAGCTGTTTGATCTTGATTTAGTTACCAACTGTTTTAACAAGTCTTGTGAGAATGTTTTAGGATCTACCGATAATATATCAACAGGTGATCCTGACCTAAGATTTCAGCTGAGAAGACCAAACAAGAATACTACTTCAGCTCCAATGGTAACTAACCCTGCAAGTAAAGCTCCTATCAGCACAAGCATGACAAATACTGCTTATTCATCTGAGATGCCTTCAAATTCCAGCTCAGAGGCCCCAAATCCAGGTGAAGAAACTTCAAATCCAGAAGGAGATGGAGGTGGTGACAGTGATCAGGAATTTCTTGATGCTAATAACCACTCCATAGAAGACAATATTAATGATGTAACACACTTATTGGATCAAGCTTCTCTTGATAAGTGTGTTGATGTGGTGGGTAGCACTTCCTTGCCAGATCTAAATTTCTCTAACTTAGATCTCTCAAATCAACTTGCTGTGATCCCTCAACTTAGGATCCACAAGTCACACCCCACCACAAACATCATTGGAAATGTTGACATAGGGGTGAGAACAAGAGGACAAACACATGAGAGCAATGTTTGACTGCATTCTTGTTTATTATCCCAGATTGAGCCAAAGAAAGTTGATGAGGCTTTGAAGGATGGAAGCTGGATTGAGGCAATGCAAGAAGAGTTGCTTCAAATCAGAAGACAGAAGGTATGGAACTTATGTCCTCTTCCTCAAGGGAAAAGTGTCATAGGAACCAAATGGGTATTCAGGAACAAGATTGATGATAGAGGGATTGTCATCAAGAACAAGGCTAGACTGGTTGTCCAGGGGTACACTCAAGAAGAAGGAATTGACTACACTAATGTCTTTGCTCCTGTAGCAAGACTTGAAGCTGTAAGAATATTCCTGGCTTATGCTGTATCCAAGGATTTCAAGGTCTACCAGCTTGATGTAAAGTATGCCTTTCTCTATGGGGTGACAGATGAAGAAGTTTATGTCAAACAACCACCTGGCTTTACAGACCCAGATCATCCTGATTATGTCTGCAAGCTTGATAAAGCTCTATATGGACTACATCAGGCTCCAAGAAAGTGGTGTGAGACACTATCAAAGTATCTTTGTCAACATGGATACAAAAGAGGTACTATTGATGGGACTCTCTTCATCAACGAAACAGGGAATGACATAATGCTAGTTCAGATATATGTAGATGACATCATCTTTGGTTCAACTAATCCAAAGCTCTGCAAAGACTTTGAGAAGCTGATGAAGGATAGATTTGAAATGAGTGCCATGGGGGAACTCAACTTCTTTCTAGGAATTCAAGTGAAGCAGGTTGAAAATGGCATCTTCATTAGTCAGTCAAAGTATGTACAAGACATACTTACAAGATTCAAGATGACTGATTATAAGATTGCAAAGACACCCATAGACAGAAACCACTCTCTTGGTCCTGATCTTGAGGGGGAGTGTGTTGATGAACATCTCTACAGGGCTATGATTGGGTCTCTTATGTACCTCACTGCTAGCAGGCCTGATATTATGTTTGCCACATGCATATGTGCAAGATATCAAGCCAACCCCAAGATGTCACACCTAGTTACTGTGAAAAGAATTCTAGATACCTCAAAGGTGCTCCTAAACTAGGCCTTTGGTATCCAAAGAATTCAGACTTTAATCTGTATGCTTATACAGATAGTGACTATGGTGGCTGCAACATGACTGCAAAGTCTACATCTGGGGGATGTCAATTCCTTGGTGGAAGGATAGTCTCTTGGCAATGCAAGAAGCAATCCTGTGTCTGTATCAACTGCTGAAGCTGAATACATTGCTGCTGCAAGCTGCTGTGCTCAAGTGCTTTGGATTCAGAATCAGATGCTGGACTATGGATTCAATTTCAAGGAGACTCCTATCCACATAGACAACAACAGTGCTATCTCTATTACAGAGAATCTGTGCAGCACTCTAGGACCAAACAAATCAACATCAGGTATCATTTGATTAGAGATAATTTTGAGAAAGGATTAATCAAACTAATCAAGTTAACACAAATGAATAATATGCTGATCTGTTCACTAAAGCTTTTGATGAACAGAGGTTTAAATATCTTATATTAGCTATTGGGATGATTAACTTTGAATAGATTTTTTGTTTAAACACTTAATCAACATTATTTCTAAAAAATTGTGTGTCCTAAGTTGTCTATATTATCACCTTCATAAGCCCAGTTTTCTTTGGAAGTAAATCAATTATTTTAAGATATTCCTTAGATTTGTGAAAATTTATTATTTTGTCTCGGAAGAACTCAAATTACCTTCAAAAGAAATTTATGTCTTTAAATCATTTAACTACTCATAAGAGATTGCCTTCGGAAGAAATTCTTAGAATATCTTTCGAAGCTTAAATGTGCTTATAAGTACTTAAATGCATTCAAAGAACACATATCTTCGAAAGCAATTTCGTCTCAAAGATTTATTATCTATGGATAATAATTTTCTCAGACTTAGTTCTTCCGAAGCAAAATTTATGTCGGAAGAAATTTCTTTAAGTATATTCCTTCCGAAGCCCAATTTTCACAACTCTTTGAAATATCTTCCGAAGCAAAGTTGCCTTCGGAAGCTTTTCTTAAAAAAAACTTCCGAAGCAAAAATACCTTCGGAAGATTTTCAACTTCAAGAAAACTAACTTTTTGGATGCATTTTTAGAAGTGGGACCCATCTGCGGATTTCAAAGTTTATCTTTTTGTTCTAACTTTGTCTCAAATCCACTGTATATATCTTCTCAACGGTTCTATTTCTTCTCTCTACTCTCACAATCTTTAACCTAATTTCACCCCAAACTCACTTTCTTCTTCCTTTCTTCACTGATAAGCTTCACCAAATAGCCAACATCGATCGCAGAAACAACCCTGATTTCACCATGCACCTACACAGGCAACACAATCAAGTTACCTTGTTGAACTTTGAGAAGGATCCAAGATCCTCAGATGTTTGTAGGTACCTTTCTTCATCTCACTACTTCACCTCCCTTACAATCGATTCTCCTCTCTATGAGGATCAGTTGCTTGAATTCTGGCGGACCTGTCAAGAGGTCACCATGGATGAGGAGAAGGCACTGTCTGCTACGTTGCAGGGGAGGACAATTTTCATCACTCCGGCCATCAAAAACACCCATTTGAAGCTGGATGATGAAGCAGGTGAACTGTCCTTTCCAAAATCTGTTGTCAACCATTCCTTCCAGTAGATGGGCTATGAAGGTGATCTTCTCAGTCAAAACCTTCAGGAAGGGGAAGGTCTCATCCCAGTGGAAGTACCTCCACCATGTCATCATACACAGCTTATCTAACAAACATGGAGGATGGGATCAAGTTCCAGAAGACCTCTCCTTCATAGTCCATGGGATGGTACAAGGGGTCAAGTTCAGGTACTCTCAGTTTGTTTACATAAATTTACTTGCTAACTTGGACTCCTTAGAATATTGCATGTTCCCCAGGTATGTTCAACACATTCTCAACTGTGAATTGGGACCACAGTTGAGGAGAACAGGAAATATTCTTAAATTGGGACAAATGAGGCCTGGCATTTTCAAAATCTTAAAGAAGCCAACTGTTGGCTTCTCAAGGGTAGAAACAGCCCTTGTCCCACAAATGTTTGAGCTCATTGCTCAGGGTGACAACCTAGCAGCACCAGCTAGTGTTGATCCCATACCCACCACTTCCCAACCACCTCAAACACAGCCTACCATCACAATCACCTATAAAAGAAAATCCAAACGAACCCCTGCACTTGCTACTAAGCATGTGTAGGCTCCCATATCACAACCCATACAGGAGGAAGTAGAATCTCGAGCTCCCACTTCCCCTGAGGAGCAGACCACTCCCATCTTTCCTTTAATCAGTTTTGAGGTTCCTCATGCTCAGGCTGATGAGTTCATTACCCAAACAGCCTCTAGCCTTCACTCTAAGTCTCTAAACTCAAGTGATCAACCTTCAGGGGACAGCTACCATCCCCAACCTCTAGATCTCAACCAACCAATACCCAGCTTAGACTTTTATGATGATGAGGACTTGGATGTTAGTGAATACCATGAGTCTCTCTTCTCCACCCCTACTCAAAGAGAGATGAGTATTTTTGACTCACCCAGGTCTAGCCTACATCATCTACCCTCCACTGAGGTGGATGTTCCTGAACTTTTCAGGAGATCCATATGGAAGAGGCTCTCACTTTTGCAAGTGATAACATCAATAGGACATCAACCATGGCAACCCAGCCTTTTGACACTTCTCTAGAAGCTGACATTAGGCAGGGGAAATCCAACAGCCAAGAACACCATGCTGGTGATGAGGAAGAAGACTTAGGTCTAATTCTCTCATCCCCCGTTATATCTTAACCAACCAATCCCCAACCTATAATTTTATGATAATAAGGATATAGGATTCAGTGAGTACCATGAGTCTCTCTCCTCCTCTACTCAAGGAGAGATGAGTGCTACTGCTACTCCTATATCTAGCCTATATCTTTCACCTATTATTAAGGTGGACCTCTCTGAACAAGTTCAAAAGGTCCATGTGGAAGAGGCTCTCACTTCTAAAAGTGATTACATCCTTAAGACCTCAACCACAGCAACCCAGCTCCCTGGCACTTCTCATGAAGCTATCATTGAGCAGGTGAAATCTAAAGACTAAGAAAATATATATGGTGGTGAGAGGGCTGAATTTGGTTATATCCTCTCATCCCCCCATAATTCTTCTAATGAAAATAAAGGGAGTATGCAACTAAAGGTGCACAAATTGACAAAAACTTGTAGCTATCTGGTTTCAAAGGTTAATCACATGGAATCTCAGGTGGCTACCTTATAAAGGCAAGTACTTAACCATGTCCACAAGAACATGTGGATATGGTGGACCTAACCTCTAGCTCACCTATGCAAGTAGGTGATGCTACCAAAAAAGGGGGAGAATGTCACCACAGCCATAGAATATAGGAGCACTGCTCAGAGTATGAACATTAAGGATTCACCACCCTCACTTGCAATAGTCCAAATTAACAACCTCCTCTGGCTCACATCACTATGGATGCCATAGTTTAAAGTTTATTTGAGGAAGGTGTTGTACCAAGGGCTATGTTACCTCCATCCCACCCTGCTAACAATAGTAGGATGGAGATGTGATAATAATAGAAGAGCCCTGGTGCTTTCTAGATTCCAGGGTCAACAAGAAGTCTTCAACATCCATACCCTGAGATTCTATAAAAGCTTCCCTCTAGTTGATCTGCCACTTGTAAATCCAAGCCAAAACAGACAAGCTGACAGGTTAGCTAAGACGATACAAATGAAGGCCCTGAGGAGTTCAAGAGAAGAACAAGCTTTATATAAACAAAGGCTAGCAGGGAAAATAGTTGGTCAACTAGATACTAAGTTAGACCCTAAGATTAGCTTTAAAGGGGAAACCTCAGTTGAAGGCCTCGCTGTACAACCTATGAACCTTGCGACTTCTACTCCTTTAGCACCAATTTCCCTTAGTGAGACACCAGTTGGTGAAGGTGTCTCATTACCTCTTCTTGGCAAGAGCTCAAGTGTAGAACCAGCTCAAAAAGGCCAAAGCTCTCTCCTTCCTGAGTCACACAGGCCTGTAATTGACAAATGAAAAAGGTTCTAACTTCTAAGGAGATTGAGCAGGAGAAGAGGGAGAGGGAGAGGAAGAGGAAGGCAAGGAATAAAGAATGAGATAGACCCCTAGCTTCATACAGGCTGCAATCAGGGCTTCCATAGGCCAAAGACTCAAGAAAATGAGTTAAGGGCAGCCAGATTGAACTACCTGGGAGCTATGAACTATATATAGATGAACTAATCTCTCTTCCCTTAGAGAAATTGAATGAACTAGCAGACACTGAGGTGTCAAAAGAGAGGAAGGAGGTTGAGGATACTGCTATGCTTCTCAAGATCAAAGAAGAAAGAAAGAAAAGGTGATTATATAAAGCCCCTATTCTCTTCCAAGTTCCAGAAAGGCCTGAAGTAGAGTATGTGGCTATTGAGGAAGAAGCTCAAGTAGATAGAGAACAAGACAGACAAAACATGATTACCTACTTCAATGCCATAGGTCTTTACCAGGCAACAAATTTACTCCCTTTATCTTATGAGTACATAGAGTTTGAATATCTCAAGAAGCTGGAACAAGAAGTCATCAAAAAAAGAAAAGCTACTAAGAGAAAAATGAGGGAGGAAGCTTAAAGATCAAGGGCCACAATCAAAGCTAATAAGAAGAAGTTTGAGGACTGATAAAAGATGGTGAGCTTCTTGAAGATGTATGGGTTCTCCAGAAGGAGGCTTGGTCCCATGTCTCTATCCATAATGGATGAGCACATAAGGGTGATCAAGTAAAAGATCAAGAGGGGTGAGCTTCAAGACTTGCATTCTCCACCAAGTCAAGTTGCACTTGAAGCTGAGGTCAAGGTTGAACCCCTAATAGACAACACAACCTTGACCTAGTGCTGATCCATAACCAGCTTCATCTTCTCACCCACGGTAGGGTTCTGAACATGTCTGCTTATGTGTTCAATGGCCTATTGTCAAACATTCAAGAAGGAAGAAGACATATGTTCCTGATGTATCCCAGATTTATTCAATGCTTCATCAACAAGCATTCCCTGATCTTGTAGCAGAAGGCCCTATGATGGACATTCCTCACTATAATGCCAAATCCTACAAGTACATCAAGAAGAGAGATCCGAGGTACTTTTACAGTGGAACTTTCTTTCCTTTACTTCCATGGATGCTACAACAGATCAATCCAGAAGAAGTTCATGAAGAAGAAGCTGAGGAAGTTGTTCCTGATGTTGAGGATGATGTTCCTGCTGATGTGCATGAGATTATAGAGGAACATCCAGCTGCTCATGATCAACAAACTGTTAAAGAGCATGCTGAACCAGCAGAAGAAGAACTGAGGCAAGTGTCACCATAGGTTGATGTAGTGGTGATCTTCACACTATGCCTTCAGTTCAAAATGCTGATATTTCATCACCTTTCAGAGTGTCACTTGTCCATTCACATCAATTACCTCCTATCCACTCTCATCATGTATCTCCTGTTTATTCTTCACCAGAAGCTGCTGCTGCATCTGTTGAATCTGGTGAATCTATGAGACAAGTACACTCAGAGGCAGGTGCTTCAAAAAGCTTTGCAGAATCTGAAATCAACCAACCTGATGCTAAGGATGAAATGATTTTTGAGCTATTATTGAAGGTAGCCAAAATGGAGAAACTTTTGGATAGAAGATCTAGCATCATAAGAGATAGACTTGTTGAGCTAGATGAGAAGGAGAAAGAATTAAAAGAACTAAAAGCCAAATATCAATCTAATAAAGAAGAAAAGGATAAAGAGATTGATAGACTCAAAGCAGCCCTAGAACATGCCAGACAAGAAATTAGTGGACACTTGGATGCTCCAAACATCCAAACTCTTGCCATGGAAGAACAAGAGAATCTTCTTGATGTCCAAACTGATATAATATATGATCTCCATAGACAGATAGAAGCTCTAACAAAGAGAGTTTCTGAACTTGAGATGTTGATTAAGAATAAAGAAGAATTGGCCAAAGAAAAGGATGAGAAGGGTGATGATGAGAATGATAAAGACAAGGATGATGAGCCTGAAAAGGAAAAAAGAATCAAAAGAATATGAAGATGTCTCTGGTGGGAGTAGTGATGATGATGATGGCTCTACACCTTCAAAGAGACAAATAATAACAAAAACTGTTCAGCAATCCCAACACATTGAGGTTAGGGAGGAAGATGAAAGCCTGGCTATGGTTGTCTATTCTGATCCAACTTCTGAAGAAAGACTTGAAGAGGAATCTGAGATGAAAGAGTTAATTGAAGACTTAGACATTTATTCATCTGGAGAGTTTATTATTGATGAAGACTTCTGGGATTTCATCAGAGAACTCAGAGCTCCAGTTGAACCAATAGTTGTGATTCCCCCTAACCCTGTGCCATTAGAAGAAGAATTAAGCTTACAGCTTGTTCGGTAGTCACCTTGACTTATGAACAAAAGGAACTTGTCATGAAGCTATGTGAAGAGCTTAGAGAAAAAGAAGCTATTGAAAAACAAAAGGAAAAAGCTGAAAAACTTGAAAGAGAAAGGAAGGAAAAAGAAGCCAAAGCCTCTGTACCCTCTTCTGGTCCCCGTTTGCATACATACTCCACGAAGAGGAAGTACTTATCTAAGAAGGCCAAAGGCAAAATGCCAGTGGTAGAAGAAGAACCGGCTCCCAAAAGAGGAAAAGATGATCCAAGAAGCCTTGCTGCTATTGCTCAGTTTCTGGATGAGCATGAGAAGGCTGAGGAACATTGAAGAAGAAAATTGAGTTGATTGTCTTAGAAGAAGGAGAGATAGAGGGAGGATATGATAAAAGCATCCTTGATGACCCTTTCTTCAGGGACAGTCCTGCAAAGGTTGAGTCATCTGTTGAGGAGATGGTTAAGAAGGCACAAAATGATGATCTGATGGCTAAAGTAATGTACTTGATTAATCACGGTTATGATGCTGATGAAGTGTTTGGAATGACCTATGAGGGAATGGTAGAGGAAGTGAACAAGATGCAGAAACTTCTAGAACTATAAGACCCCGTTCCGGGAAACCCCACAGTTGGATTTTGACATCAGAAACACAAGTTCTCGAACATCAAATTTCATTAATATACGCAACGGAACGTACAAAAATTTCTATCGTTAAACATTTACATCAAAAGATCACTTTAGCTATCTAACTAAAGCTCTATGCCGGGATGTCAGTCTCAAACATGTACCAGATAGCTCTCTCCCATCCATACCAAGCTCACCCCCAAAAAGTATAGCATACCTATCAATATAATATGCATACAAAAGTCAGCGACACTGAGTGAGCTCTAGGTTTACCTTAACAAAACTGTATCATACATTAACATCATAAAAATAACTTTAACCTCGTTCATCATCAACATCGTCATCGAACTCGTTCGATAACCAAACTTTAACGTTAGCTTTCCCTTTATCGTTTTCTTTATCGTTATGTTACCCTCACATTAACAATCACTTTAGCATCGCGTTACCCATACTTTTATCTTTTTTACTTTAGCTTAATCATTTACTTTATCTTTTGAACTTAGCACGAAGCTTAATTCCTTTACCAGGCGAGAACACAACAAATGTCATTTCTCCTTTAGTTGCACGGGCATACCCAAAGTATACCCTATATGAGCACACCGATGTGTAGATCCTATGCGAGAATGCACCAAGCATATCTCCTTTAATGGAACGGGCATACCAAAGTATACCCCTATGTGAGCACACCGACGTGTAGCTCCTATGCGAGATTGCACGAATACAATTCTCCTTTAACGGCATGGGCCATACCCAAAGCATACCCGTATGTGAGACACCGATGTGTACTCCTATGTGAGAATGCACCAAGCATATCTCCTTTAACGGCACGAGCATACCCAAAGTATACCCCTATGTGAGCACACCGACGTGTAGCTCCTATGCGAGAATGCACGAATACAATTCTCCTTTAATGGCACGGGCATACCCAAAGTATACCCCTATTTGAGCACACCGATGTGTAGCTCCTATGTGAGACTGCACCAACATATCTCCTATTAGTTGCTTGCAAGACTTCTTTAGCGCTTTAACGTTTTCACAGCTGTGCTTTATCGGGTAACAGGGTAACTGTTCTTTAGCGTTTCACATATGAATTATCATTGTTCTTTAGCCTTTAACTATCATGATATATATAATATATCTACATACGTACTTTAATTCATTAGCATTAAGTTCATCATTAAGTCATTATTAACGCACACTTACGGAGTAACATAACACGTAACAGTCCAAAGTTTTCACGCGAGAACCCGCATTCACGCGAGAACTTCTCACTTCAAGCGACAACTCCTCATTCGCGGGAGAACATCATCATTCGCGCGAGAACATCATCATTCGCACGAGAACTTTCAAAAGATAACCGTCAGCCGCCAAAATCACATTTCGCGCGAGAACTTACCTCTCGTACGATAACTTTCTGCTGTACACAACCTTATCCACAAGTTATCGCTCCTTTAACCACTTTAAAACCCAAAAATTCAATAACAGTTAAACATCATTCTTTTACAAAACTTCGTTTAGGTATGCATATTTGCCTCAAAACATGATAAAACACGTAAAAGAGGGGTCTAGAACTCACCTTACGATATCTTTGCACACGAACAACACAAAACCGAGAGTATTTCAAGCAGAAGCTACATAATCATGTGCAATATCATTACATACGGTTCATACATGCATAAATACATCGAATATAGATGAATACATACCTTAGACACCACCTAACACCAACTTCTCTCTTCATAAGCACAACAGCAGGACTTTTCGCATGAAGTAGAGAAGATTGGGTGCATGGGCCTATCTATAGTGTCTCTCTCTCCTCGCAGCTGTTCTCGCGCGAGAACTTTTGTTCGCGCGAAAACTGCCTCCACATGAGAACTTTATTACTCGCGCGAGAACTATCTCTCTCACGTGAGAACTTTGCCTTCAATCGAAAATTTGGGGCTTTACAAGACCTACCTTTGTGACTGAGTATGAAAAGAGAGATTGAAAAGAAAAAAAAAGCTGAAAAGCAGATGTGACAGTTAGATCCCCATCTTATTTACTCCAACACAACCTCACAGACCTAAGTGCCTCAATCCTAAGTGCCTCATCCTAATATCCTGATCCCTACAGCAGACAGTAGGGAAATGAAGGATTATGGAAATGA
Source organism: Flaveria sonorensis (assembly GCA_025506505.1). Classification (NCBI taxonomy): domain Eukaryota; kingdom Viridiplantae; phylum Streptophyta; class Magnoliopsida; order Asterales; family Asteraceae; genus Flaveria; species Flaveria sonorensis. The sequence goes on from CM046423.1 coordinate 51,738,497, forward strand.
TATCTCTCTGATCAAGGATTCACCACAATAAAGCTAGGTAACATGAAGATAAATTTCCCTACGGGCTGTAATCCTCAAGATAGTCAAGGAAAAGAAAGAAATTTGAAGACTATAGAAGAAGAGGTTGTAGGGAGGAAGCCCGGAACAAACTTTACGCAAGATATCCAATTCACTATCAAAGACCATGATGTATTGGCACCCATGCTACACAAAAATCCAAATGTTTATTGAACCCCTCCAAGTGTAGTTTACATGAAGGTTAACCACTTCAGAAATGATTAGGGGTGTGGTTTGCTCCAGAAGGCAAAGTAGATGTGAGAATAATTGCCTAGAATATGACAGTGATTGAAATATATTTATGGTGAAGAGGATCTAGGGGCTAATTCAGTTCTTCACTGAGTATACTGGTTTAGTGAAATCCCTGCAGATACATGATATGAAGGAATTAGCTGAGCTGGAATTGATCAATCATAATGCTATGTATTGAGGATATGAGTTTGAAGATATACCAAAGATGTTTTTGAAAACAAACAACTTCAAGTCTCTAAAGGCAATATGCATAAGAAAAGACAAATCTTTCAACAATCCTCTGGAAAAGAAAAGGAAAATGAAAGGAACTGAAGAGTTGGTATTTCCAGAGTTGAATGTAAAACCAACTGAATCATTAAAAAAAAAAGATGGTTGCTGGAACCCACAAGTCCAAAGCAATCTCCAATGTATTCTATGATGAGAAGACTTATGAGTTGTGATTGAAAGGAAATGGGGAGGAAGAGAAGGTTCTGAGATAAGGCTATTTAGTGGATATAAGGTGAGACTGCTAGATGAATCCTATATCCACTATATGTTCACAAGAAACTTCAGAGAAATAGATAACAAGCTGGGAAGAAGCTAATAGTATATCTTTTGTGAAATGAATCAGGATATTCAAGATAGCCTATGATAAATCAACACAAAGGAAAAGAAAAATACTTCCTCTTCAACTGGGAAACATTGTTAAGCTGGAAGTTGATGCTGATGGTTCTTTGCTGATCCACAGAGATAGGTTGTCCACTGTATCTGTGTGGGAATCCAAATTTCTAAGATAGATGCCTATTGAGGCAATTCACATCATGAGTCAAATGAAGATCCATGTTCTTAGCAGAGACAAGACAATGATGCCAAAGACTTTCTCAAATATGATCAAAGCAATACTGATCCTTCATTGGTTGAACCACAATAGTCTCCTGAGCCTGAACCAGTACCAGCTCCATCAACAGTCCAAGTCCTAACAAGCAAGCACCTGCACTAGAAGAACCACCAGAATCTTCACAACCTCTTCCACCCTTAAACCCTTGAAGAACATAGGCTGTATAATCCTTAGGGGGAGTATTGTTGGATCCTGAAAGGATCATACATGCCCATTCAAGAGGTGGTTGAAGATTGTTCTGGTTGGAAGAAATCTGCACAAGTCCAAGATCCAATGCGGGTGAAGACAACAGAAGAAAAAGACTATCGGCTATCCGTATTAGTCAATGCGGATAAGCAAGAACAAATATGGCCAAGTATTTGTTCATCCGCATTTACTAATGATGATATGCAGAAACAAATACGGCAAAGTATTTATTCATCCGCATTTACTAATGTGGATATGCAGAACCAAATACGACCAAGTATTTGTTCATCCGCATTTACTAATGCGGATATGCAGAACCAAATACGGCTAAGTATTTGGTCATCCGCATCAGTCAATACGGATAACACACTTAATATGGATGCACAACTGAAGAAATTTTGATGAAGATCAGCACATCCGCATTAACTAATGCGGATGTTCATTACAAATGCAGATCATTATTTTTTACTTAGACTAGTATTCTGATGTATACTTGTCAGGGTAGTTTAGTCATTTTGTACAGGCATTATATCTGCCTATAAATAGAATAGTATACACTAAATGTAAGGACGGAAGTTTCTTGTGCTACAAACCCTAGCACACTTTGTATCTTGTTTACCAATATCAATATACAAAGCATTTATTAGTATTTTCAGCATTTAATGTTCATTGATTTTGTATTTCCGCTACATAATCATTGACTCAATCATCATATTCGATCCTAGTTCAGTCACATCAAACTGAGATTCTTATCTTGGACCCGGTCATTTACTATATTAAGGATCATATCCTAGTTTAAAATCTTAAACTAAGCAGTTATTTATATCAAATAAGGTTATTCACACAATATGATAGTTTAGTAAGTACCTTGATTTTCAATGATGTTACAATATGTTTATGTTAATATTTCTTCAAGCCATGATTATTCTTCATGGAATATGAGTGCTTGCTTCCTTTTTTATTAAAGCTATGATCATGTGTTTGCTTTAAAGATTTCATGTTGGACTACCTGTATTTAAACATTCACTCATAGTCTTTTGTATGTCTTTATACAAATTCTATGGTGTTATACTAGCAATAATAGGCAAAGATTCAATATGAAATTTGGTAAGTATTCTTCAGTTTTGTAAAAACCATTATGTTTTGGTTGTGTTTCCATCATCTCATCATCTATACATATCAAAGGATCTATTGACATGTACCTTGTGATTTCCTAACTTTGAGTTAAGGGTTCACATATGAAGTATATCTTGGTTTTTATTTCTTTATCCAACTTGAGGTTATTTGTGTGTCTTATCATATTAGTCATCCAATAAGTTTTGAGATCTAATAGTCTTGACGAGAGTCTTTTCCATTCTTATTATATTAATATGATTTTATCGCTTGGTCTTCGTTGCATGAATGGAAGTAGTTTTGCGTATTGTCGGATTTGATAGTATTGACGAGCGTTTTTCTAAAAGAGCACATGATATTATTGGATAGTTTCCATCCTTTTTCATTAGTCTTAGTTTTTCACATGTTATTTTAGTTTTATCACAACCCATTTGCTTTATCTTCGGCGAGAAATAACAAAGGTAGAGTATCGGGAGTTTTTGTGTCCTTGGATTAATGCTTGGTTTTTAGCAATACCACAATATTATACAATAGGCACACTTGCTTATTGTGTGTAGTTGATTTGATGTAGAAATCATTTTATAAATCTAAAATTTTAATTATGTAAAGTCTTCATTGAAACTATATATAGCTTTATGCACATCATCCGGTTAGTATCACAACTTAACTAAAATTGTGGCATATCGCTTAAAGTTGTCAAGCAAGCAAAGAAGAAATGCAGAATACACAACACTTTTCATGTGTTATATTTGCAAAAGTATGTAACGGATGAAATCACATACTAACAATTAGACGATATATTTGTGGATGATAAATTGAAACTATATTGAGGAGCTCATAGCTATATCTGATAAAAAGTTAAATAGGTTCAAAATTAGACGATTAATCATATTAAAGCGTCAAATGGAAGTCGCGGGATGAGATAATGGCACACTACCCTCCTTTATTTTCTTTGTAATTAGATTTCTAGAAAAAAACCCATAGTTCATGGTATCAAAAATTTCAAATATTATATATCATATTATATTTCCTATATCCTCGTTACGTGTATCGATAAAAGCGTATATTAACTATTTTGAAAGTTGATTGTTGATACCTACTTTTGGGTTAAACTCAATAGAATCAATTTAAAGATTGTGTTCCTTCATTGTTCACAAAATAGTGTGATGCTCTTGGAAGCAAAATCGATCAAGTGCAAGAAGACCTTTCACATATTGAAGTTAAAAATTAGCTTTTGAATCTTCTTTTAAACACCCATAAGTGCTTGAATTCATAAACAATCCACTTTTTAAGAATTCTCCATTAAATTCCTTTAGATTGTGCAATCGTCACTCGCTGCCCTTAATTTCTAAATGTTAATCTTTTAATGTTTAAACTCAATATTAAACATAAACCTAATTAAGTTTTAATGCCAATATTTGACATATAACCAATTACATTTTAAGCCCACGATTCCAATCATCTAACTTTCACTTCTAGCTGTCGCTTTTCCGATCATCACTCTACTTCACTAAGGTAAGATTATTAAGTATTTGAAAGTTTTAATATTTTATATAGTTACTTTTTTTGTTTAGATGATTATTTGACTATGGACTAGGAAATATGGACTACGATTTGAAAAATTACAAACTTAAAATCTTCGGTTATAACTTTTGATTTATGACCCAACTAGATCCAACTCGAATCGGACCGAAAAAATTATTATATAGTGATACCCAGACGGCCCTTAAGAATTCTCACCCCTGTAAGAAAATTTCCTGGGTCCGCCACTGAGGGAATTCAAATCTAGTTTTTGAAGGTGATCCAATATGATTTTTTCATCGAATCGAACAAGTAAATGGATCGGAATAATAAGTAAAGGGATTCAAATCTAGTTTTTGACATTAGTATATGACTTGATGAGTATCAATTGTTGGACAATAATCGATTAAGTTTGGTTAGGGGTAAAGTTGGTCAGCTAGAAGCAATAGTTAATTTGATGTTGTAGTCCATGCATGGATAAAATGATGAGAATTGTTTGTTCATTAAAGCTAATGCAAATATTTGTCATATAATGATTGACCATGCGAATCATCTTGAATTATGTGTTAAATGCTTGATTGATAAGACATGCTAGGTGAATTCAATGGTTTATTACTTCGTGCAAAGGTGATAAACGGTGGCTTGTTTTGAGTAAATCGACCATGGATGAACTTAGAGAAATTACAATTTATGCTATTAACGACAATTTGTACATACCGGTTATTGACATGAATATGGGCAAAGCATGTTTTAACTTGAAGCAAGTGAAAGATTCTTGTTTCGTAAGACATGTGTGTTGATAAGTGAATAACATAGAATTGTTTGATGAAAATCGAATACAACTAGAAATTAAAGAAACCGACTTCACTTTGAAGCCCTTGAACTTCACAATTGTGCTTGTTGGCAATTGTGTCGTGAGAACTATGAATCTAACAAAGGGATTAATGAATCTCAAGGAATGTCTATAATCGTCTAACAAGCACAAGAAGGTTTCAGTATTGATAATTTGATATATAGGTTAACGGTGTTATAAAACTTGAGTGAGTTAAGACGGGTGACAATGTTACAGAAAATTTAAGCGAATTTAAAGAGGTGGTGTTGATCCATTTGTTATGTTGCATAGTCATCAACAATACATATAAAGATAAAAAATTATCAACAATAAATATATTAGTTGTTGTAGCCTTGTAGGTTCATATAAAGTAATTAGTAAAATAAATGGAAGCCTGCAAAATTTATAAGAATAAATGAACTACAATCCTTGAATTATATATCATATAATTCTAAACAAACCAACGCCAACATCCTACTTTCACAGACTACAACTTCAAAAACCATAATAAATAATCTCCAGAAAATAAATAAGACGTTACCTTTGTGGGTCCCCAAATCCCATATCTACCTGCATTCACTGGTCTTATTGTGTCTTTGGTTTCTTGATCCTCACGTAAGGAAGGATGCCCATAAAATGAACCACTTCCGGGCTCCATTCGCGCTGCTGGGCTCGGCAAAACATCAAGAACGTGTTTGCGAAGTAAGAGTTGAAGCCCATAAAGACATGCCACATCGCATGACCTTGTGGGTTGAATGGCCAGGTGGATATCTGGTTGCAGCAGAAGCGGTCAGACACCAACATAAACTACCGAGCAAAAGGGTGGCCACGTAGAACTTTGCAAGACGTTTTGGCGCTTGTATCTGTGTGTAGATGAGTATTTGTAGACCCGAGGAATGCACAGTGCAAATAGCATCACATAATGAATCTTGAAACCTATGTCGAAACGGATGATGGAATGGAGAATGGCGAATGAGATGCCGTATAGGAAGAGGAATGTGGGCATGGTGCTACGGTAGTGCCAATGGGGGGAATATAGGATGTAGATGTAGAGGAGCATTCCCATACCATTGGTGTTTCATCACTTTGTTGTTGCCTGCAATAATATTTTGATCATGGTCAATTTAAAAAGGAGAACTTATCTTCATGATCAATCAAAAGTATCATATGCAAAAAATAGAGTTATGGGATTACGCTTATGTGTCATTTAACAATACTAAGGGTCAGGATGATGTTAATAAAGAAAACAATGTGTACTGAGACAATTATTCATTCCTTAAATGTGGTCAGGATGATGTTATTAAAGAAAACAATTTGTACTGAGACAATTATTCATGCCTTATATGGGTCAGGATGATGTTATTAAAGAAAACAATGTGTACTGAGACAATTATATATTCACAAAAAGGTTAATCTGACAAACAACACTTGCCATTCTCACAAGTTTATGATGAAATTAGCAGGTTTGAGTTTCGTCTAGATGTGTTGGGGTCGAATCCACAAACATGGTTTAGCTAAACGACCAACGGGTTCATTGGTTGACGCGTTTGCCCATTTAATTTTATACTTATTTTTTAAAAATGTGTTTCATGACATAGCTTAAACTGACAGGGCATTTTATGCCAAAATTTAAAAGATAAAAAAGAAACGAGTATTAATATTATACAGTTCAAACACAATTATTTTATATACTCTTGTTTTTTTGTTATAAGTTGCGTTTAGAGTATTAGTATGCAAATAATAATTAAAATAAATTTTCAATTTAAACAAGGCGTGTTTGTGTCAACCTACGGAAACTCATGTCGGGTTCTTTTTCATGTGTCTGACACAATTTCGATCATGTCAGGTACTTAGGTTCGACCAGCAACCCACAAACACGAACCTTTTAGCACCTCTAGTTCAAAACATATGCTTGTGTATATTTAGAACTTCCACATATAAGAATATATGCAGTTGGGGAACTTTTCTAAAAGACTGGACTAAGTAACCAACATGACCGTATTGATGTATAATATTAATTGTCTAACTTCAAAACCAACATTACATATATGCTCAACATTAAACACATGGTAAATTATCATCTATAATCATGGAAAAAAAGCTAACAAGATGAAATATTCAACATAAAATTACTGGAGCACAAAAACTGTAATTATAATAGTTAAAAGTGATTTATGTAAATGTATTAGTATAATTAAACACTAAATGTTTTACCAGTTAAATAATCACAGAAGACCATTTTTTATATTGAAACTATAGAGTAAGACAATACATAATCTTTTGAACATGAAAAGTATACTGGTAGCTATCATAAACTTGATGGATAAATGTATTACTGATAAGAAAGAAATTATATAGAACATAAAGATAACAACTTGATAGGCAAGTTGAACTGTTGCATCATCTATCAAATTTGATTAACATTATAAATGCTACATAAAAATAAAATAAAAAGTAGTAGTTTGGAGATGACAAAGTGTTTACTTACACATGTTGTAGTGTAGCATGATACATCATGCTCCCAATCGCAAGTGCCATGTTTGATAAGTGTAGGACGCTAAATCTCTTCTCGAAACGTTGTATCAATGAGCTTAGAAGGCCAACAAGTGCCAAAAGAATGCACGGGATATTTGAGATGGTATTGTAAAATTCAGCAACATAAGAAGAAAAGACATAATTCTTCTCACACCATTCATGGGAGGATGTGACTGGCCCCCAAAAGCTTGATGTACCATCTGCCATATAATTGTATATGTATATGTTTCACCAAGCAATATGTTGCAACTATATCGTCACTTTTAAAATGGTTCTTTCACTGTTAAAGCATCTACCTGCAGATAAATAAAACAAATTGTTATTTCAGCATTCAAACCCTAGAAATCAATCAACAATCAGTCATCACCCAAAAAGAAATCATCAAATGAACTATATGCAGTCAATCAGCACAAATTATTCAGATCAATCTACAGCTCATTCTTATGAACAACGGCAAAATAATGTTCTAAGGCCCAAATTAAGAGTTTAAAACTTCACTCCATAATGCTTGGAACTAAAAACTAAAATCAATTGATTCAAAAGTCGGGGATTTTGTCATGATTCAAACAAAACATACAAATCAACAACTAAGACTGTTAGAATCGGCAATTTAGCGTAAATTCACACAAATCCAACAAAGCTATCCAACCATACTACAATCTCAAAAATTCCCTCAGATCCAATCATGAAAGTTTAGTCATTCAGTCAATGAAACTACTATCATGACTAATTGAGAAAAGTAAAAAGAAAGTGCCTAAATAAACAATATCGAGAGAAGAGCCCTAGATGGAATTGGATATAGAGAACCCTAAATCATAGGGCAAAAACACGAACATGAATGAAGATGCAAAAAGTTAAAGCAAAGGGACCTGTAGTAGATTTAGCATTAGATCCGTGAGTGCGATCGGAATGAGGGATGGATGAAACGGCGACAAGTCTTTTGGGGAATTCAAGGCCAGTGTGCGAGTCGGTATATATCTCACCAAATTGTTTTTTTTGTTTCCTAAGATTGGTTTTTAAAACCGAATCAAAGGTTAAATCGGTTGGACTGGATTTACAACCGGACAACATAACAATTTTATATATATAATATATATATATTATATATATATATATATATATAATTTAATATAAATATTTATATATATAGTTATAATATTATACGTAAACTCAAGATTATGTTATGTTCAACACTTTAATTCATATTTTGAACCAGGTTAAACTTATTAAAATCCAAAAAACAAAAAAAAATATTAAAAATTTTAAAAATCCGTTCCGACCCAGAGTTCACGGTCCGACACCGATATAATCATTTAATCAGCATGGTACAAGTTGCTGCTACATATGATATAATCATTTATATCCGCTTAAATATGTTTATTATAATCCGATTACACCTTTTTAGAGTGAGAGTGTGACGGTTGTGAATCTAGCGGCGGTGTAGCCCTACCGGCGGTGGTTTCATCGTCGACGTTGTTCGACTGCCCACTTCTAGTTGACGTTTACGTGGCGACGATGGTGATGAGGCTGTTTCATCCTTTAAAACCCGTTAGGGTTTTCGGCCATCACTGCCTTCAACGTGTTTGCTTTTAGTTACATGCCACGAGGTTTGCTCTTTATTTAGTGCTTAACCGTCGCTGCATACCTCCAGTCAACCCCGCCATGCTCTGATGAATGCCTAGATGGAGGTACGCCTCTATTTAGTGCTGCCTCTGTAAGTCGGTTGGCCGATTGAGGAGTGCATGGGGTTGGTTCAATTACCGCCGCATGTGGGGTGTCTTGTTCTTTCCAAAACCTAATTCGAGCCATGAGTCGATAATGATGGGGTTTGTTCAATTGAGATCTTACGTCTTTAATGATGGGGTAGCCTCATATAAGAGATATGACACGATGATGGCACGGTATGTGTTACCTTGTGGTGGTACGTTCGGTCAATGATGATGATGACACAACCATCTAAGGCAACTTTAGACGTGTAAACATTCTCTTTTGTCACATTTTGTATCTAATTTGTTGTTCTTTTGGTTTTTATGCTTACAATTACTTAAGATCTATGAAGTTTGGGGTTGCCCCGGTTGAGACAACTTGGCATGGTTTTATTTCGTGGGCTTGAGCTGGTGATGGTAATGATTATGCATCAGATTTGTTTTTTGAATACATCTGTGCATCATATATGTGTTGAATACATCTGTTAGGGGTCTCTGAAGTCTATGACTTTCAGATGTTATTTCGTGATGAGATTCTAGCGATGCATGGACTTTTAGTAAATTTTAATATTGGCAAGACGAAAACAAAAAAATATGTTGTGTCATTGTTTTGGCACAAGTAGTAAACGGTGTTTAAGTCACAAAAAAAGACACTTCTAAGCCTTAAATATGATATATTCCAAAACAGTGCGAAGCACGGGGCCGGTGAACATAGTTAATATTAATATAGAGTAATTCATCGTGGTCCTAGTATGCCCATATACAGGAGGGTATCTAACTTTTGAAAAATTACTTCCGTTAGTCAAACAGGTTTTAAAAACGTAACATAAGTAATTAGTGACATTGCCTTTTTGTGACCTTTTTATGTAAAGTGAGGTGAAAATAATCTTTTACAACATCACATATCATCATCAATCTCACATTATAACACACCATCATCAAACACAATATCATCATCAATCTTAGCCACAACAATCACCAATCCACCACGTCCACCGAGACCGCCACTCGCGAACACCTTTTCTTCGCCCACCCTTTCCCGTTGCTCCACCTACACGCCACCCACCTCTAGTGCCTCTCTCCTCAGGCCACCACTCTCTTCTAGCCCTCCAACATCACTAGCACCGCCTTCACTAAGTGACAATTGTAATACCCCGCCCGGATAGGGCTGGCGTGTGCAGGACCGTTAAAGGGTACTTAAGCTTGCACTTAGTTAACACACTTAGGAGGATCTTAAGATCACTTAACAATTCAAATAGGGAACTGTGAACTTTACTGAAGATACAAGATAAACACAAGTAAAACAAGAAACAAGAGCACAAGATAAAGTTTCAAGGAAGTTGTATATTGCTTCTCTAGTTCTATTACAAGTGTTGTACAAGTATATTTGAATACAAGAACCGGAGACTACTTATACTACATCCTACAACCGTCAATATGCAAAAAGACAGTTGGAAGTGACTAATCTAGACAACAAGATCAGCCTAAAGTCAAAAGGCAGATTGCCTTTTGACTAGTGACTATGACAGCCATAGCTCACTGACTTTCCTATTACAAAAAGCCAAGAAGAACAAAAACAGAAACTTGCAGCGAAGACCTTATCTACTTTATCATAAAGTATGGAAGTTTCACCAACTAGTGATAGCAGGTGAACTACCAGAGCATGCAGCGGAAAGTAGGTTGCTTTATGATAAAGTTGATGGAAAAGTATCTTTTCTCTCTCTTCAGAAGAAAATCAGTCTTGTCTTTAAACAGCTTCGGAAGACTTTGTCTTGAGAGCTTCGGAAGACTTCATCTTTTACCTTCGGAAGAGTTGAGTCTTTGGCTTCGGAAGACTTTACACTTAGAATATTTTCCAAGTTCAGTGTAAAGCTTCCGCAGCAGTTCTTCTGAACTTTGGCTTCGGAAGATTTTACACTTAGCATTTTTCTTGAGTGTGTAAAACTTCCGAAGCTAGTTCACCTTTGTTCGAAGTGCATGTTGGAAGACTTGGTTGTTTTGGTATCTTTGGTTGCATCAGCCTCTTAACTTCAGAGGTTCCTACAAACTCCCCCTAGGCTGATGCTACCAAAACAGAGAGGTTCTTCAGACTGGGATAGTCCACATGAGGATCTTCAGAATTCCTTTCTTCATCAGCAGATCTGGATTCTTCAGACTCATGAAGTACCTTCTCATGTCATAGAGATCATGCAGAGGGAGTTCAAGCATGTCACTTGTGAAGTAGACATGTTGTTCTCCCTGATCTCTAGTGACATACCATCTGTCTGGATCTTCAGCAAATGTCCAGGACAGAATTTGTCTTCCAACAGAGAGAGGCTCTACTATGATAGGAGTTGGTTGAGAGTCCTCTTCATGCACTTCCTCAGGATGTTCTGACTCATCCTGAGGTTGGGAGGAGGATGCCTTTCTTCTTTTCTTCTTTGAAGATGATCTTCTTTTGGCCATCCTCTTTTTCCTCCCTGATGATTTTAACTGAGAGGGTTGGTCTTCAGTACCAGGTTCTTCAGTGGATTCCCTCTCAGTTGGGATCTCCTCTCTCCCAGTTTCAGAAGGAGAGGGAGGAGAACCCTGCTGTGGGTTAGAAGATGAAGTTGGCTGTTGTGCAGCTTCAGGTGCAGGTGGTGTTGTCTCTGTAGGTTCCACCTTTACCTCAACTTCAGGTTGAGCTTGACTTGATGATGAATGAAGGTCCACAAGCTCTCCCCTTTTTATCTTCTGCTTGATCACCCTTATGTGCTCATCCATTGTGGATAGAGACATGGGACCAAGCCTCCTTCCGGAGAACCCATACAGCTTCAAGAAGCTCATCATCCTCTGCCTATCTGCAGACTTTTTCTGACTTTTCTGGATGATGGCTCTTGATTTTGCAACTTCTTCCCTTTGCCTCTTCTTTGCAGCTTGCCTTTCTTTCTTGGCTTGCTCTTCCAGCTGCTTATTGTATTCAAATAATATATAATCATAAGGCAAGGGAAGGAGTGCAGGTGCCTGATAGAGACCTGTGGCACTCAGGTAGTTGATCATTTTAATCTTTCTTCTTCATCAACTACCTGAGGTTGTTCAGCAGCCACAGTCTCTGACTCAGGACTTTCTTGAACTGGGGAGAGGACAGGAATGTTCTTGTAAAGCCTTTTTCTCCTCATTTCTTCCTTGTGTTTGAGGGTTAAGGCTGCATCCTCTGCTTCCTTCCTCTCCTTTGACAATTCAATGTCAGCCAGTTCATTTAACTCCTCTAAGGGGAGAGAGATGAGTTCATCTATGTTGTAGTTCCTGGTCCCAGATAGTTGAGCCTGGCTGCCCTTAATTCATCTTCTTGAGTGTTTGGTACAGGGGCAGCCAGAATTGCAGCTTGCATGAATCCTGGGGAACCACTTGAACTCTCTCCCCTCAGCTTCCTCTTCCTCTCTCTCTTTTCTTCTTCAATCTCTTTAGGAGTCATCTTTCTTTTGCCTTTGTCAATTGTAGATCTTGATGACTCAGTCTGAGGAGAGCTTTGGCCTTCATTGCTTGTTTCAGCAGTCAAGCTCTGGCCAGAGAGAGGTTGTGAAGCACCATCACCAGCTGGTGCCTCACTGAGGGTATGGGGTGCTGGAGGAGATCTTGTCTCAAGGTTCACAGTCTCAGCCTCTGGGCCTTCAGTCAAGGCTTTCCCTTCGAAGCTAATCTTGGGGTCTACCTCAACATCCAGTTGACCAAAGGCTTCAACTGCTAGCCTCTGTCTATATGATGCAGTTCTCCTTTTGAATTCTGCCAGCACCCAGTCTTGAATTTGATTGGCTAATCTGACAGCTTGTCTGTTATTGCTTGGGTTGACAAGTGCCAGATCTACCAGTTTATACTCTCATAGAAACTCAGGGTGAGATGTTGAGAATTTCTTGTTGACCCTGAGCTCTAGAGATCACAAGAGCTTTCCTATCACTGTCATACCCCCAACCCCAGATTGGGTTCTCAGATGGGGCAGACATTGCTCTTGGTACTCCCTCCTCAAACAGTTGTTGAATGAGCAGTTCCAGATCACTGTCTAGAGGAGGTTGCTGAGCATGGACAACTGCAAGATAGGATGGTGAGTCCTGTATGTCCATACTTGAGGAAGAACTCCCAGGTTCTGTGGCTGTCAGAACTTCCTCCCCCTTTTTGGTAGCATCACCCTCATGCATAGGTGAGCTGGGGAAGTGATCCATAACATCCACAGGTTCTTGTGGACCTGGATGAGTTTGTCCTATGGTCTCTCAGCTAACTGGCCCTTGAGATCGGTGATCTCAAGTTGCTGGTCATGGACCCTCCTTTGCAAGATAGTCACCTGTGATTCAAGGTGAGCTATCTGTGAAACCAGTTGGGTGCAGATGTTCGAGTTGGTGCACCCTGAGTTTCAGACTCCCCTCATCTTCAGTTGAAGAATCATTGGGGGATGAAGGAGGTGAACCGAGGTCTGCTCCTCACCACCAGCATGGGGTTCTTGGCTGCTGGATTTCCCCTGCCCAATGACAGTGTCAAGAGGCTGGGTTGCCGTGGTTGAGGTCTTAAAGATGTAATCACTGGCAACAGTGAGAGCCTCTTCCACATGGATCTCCTGGACAATCACAGGAAGATCCACCTCAGTTTGGGGTGTCTGATGTGGGCTAGACATGGGTGAAGCAGGAGTACTCATCTCCCTTGAGTGTGGGTAGAGAGGGGAGAGTCATGATACTCACTGAAACCCAAATCTTCATCAGAGTAGAAGTCAAGGCTGGGTATGGGGTGGTTGAGATCAAGAGGCTGGGGATGGTAGCTTTCCCCTGAAGGTTGATCACTAGAGTGTTGAGACTCAGAGTGATGGCTTAAGGCTGTTGTGAGCTCATCAGGCTGAGCATGAGGAACCTCAGCACTGATTGTTTGAAAGATGGGAGTGGTCTGCTCCTCAGGGGAAGTGGGAGCTCGAGATTCCACTTCCTCCTGTATGGGTTGTGATATGGGGGCCTGCACATGCTCAGTAGCAAGTGCAGGGGTTCTTGGATTTCTTTGGTAGGTGATTTTGATGGTAGGTTGTATTGAGGTGGGTGAGAAGTAGAGGGTGTTGGTTCATCACTAGCTGGGGCTGCTAGGATGTCACCCTGAGCAATGAGCTCAAACATTTTCGGGACAAGGGCTGTTTCTACCCCTGAGAACCCAACAGTTGGCTTTTTCAATATCTTGAAAATGTCGGGCCTCATATGTGCAAGTTTAAGAACATTACCTGTTCCCCTCAACTGTGGTCCCAATTCACAGTTGAGAATGTGTTGAACATACGGGGGAACATGTAATATTCTAAGGAATCCAAATTCGCTAGTAAATTTGTAAAACAAACTGAGAGTACCTGAATTTGACCCCTTGAACCATCCCATGGACAATGAAGGAGAGGTCTTCTGGAATCTGGTCCCATCCTCCATGTTTGTTGGATAAGCTGTGGATGACGACATGGAGGAGGTATTTCCATTGGAATGAGACCTTCCCCTTCCTGAAGGTCTTGACTGAAAAGTCACCTTCATAGCCCATCTGCTCAAAGGATTGGTTGACAGCAGCTTTTGGAAAGGACAGCTCACCTGCTTCATCATCCAGCTGCAAATGGGTGTTTATAATGGCTGGAGTGATGAAAACCGTCCTCCCTGCACTGTGGCAGACAGTGCCTTCTCCCCGTCCATGGTGACCTCTTGACAGGTCCGCCAGAACTCAAGCAACTGATCCTCATAGAGAGGAGGATCGATTGTAAGGGAGGTGAAGTAGTGAGACAAAGAAAGATACTACACACACGTCTGAGAAGCTTGGATCCTTCTCAGAGTTTAACAGAGCAACTTGATTGTGTTGCCTGTGTAGGTGCATGGTGAAATCAGGGTCGTTACGACGATCAAGATTGGCCATTTGAAGAAGCTTTGTAGTGAAGGAAAGAAGAAGAAGATGAAATTGGGGGTAATTTTAGGTTAAGGAACAATGAGAGAAGTGAGATGAAATAGAATAGTTTGGAAAGATATACTCTGGATTTGAGACAAAGTTATGACAAAAAGATAAACTTTGAAATCCGCAAGTGGGTCCTACTTCTGAAAAAGGCGCCCAAAAAGTTAGTTTTCTTGGAAGTAGAAAAAGCTTCCGAAGGCAATTTTGGTTTCGGAAGCTTTGCAATCAAAGCTTTCGAAAGCAATTTTGCTTCGGAAGATATTTCAAAGAGTTTTGAAAATTTTGGCTTCGGAAGAAATAAATGAGTCTTCCGAGACTAAATTGCTTTCGGAAGAAATTTGTTCCTAAAATGCATTTAAGTACTTATACCAAAATTTAAGCTTCGGAAGATACTTCAAGAATTTCTTCCGAAGGTAAATCTCAGATAAGCTGTTTAAACGATTTAGACATAAATTCTTCCGAAGGCAACTTTTGCTTCTTCCGAAGGTAAATTTTCATCATTCTAAGAGATATCATTTTAAAAGTTTGTTTTTCTTCCAAAGAGAACTGGGCTTATGAAGTGATCTAATAGACAACCTAGGACACACAGTTAAAAAAATAATATTGATTAAGTTATTAAGAAAAATCTATTCAAAGTTAATCATCCCAATAGCTGATACAAGATATTTAAATCTCTGTTCATCAAAAGCTTTTGTGAACAATCAGCATATTGTTCATTTGTGTTAACTTTGATTAGTTTTATCAACCCTTTTCAAAATTATCCTAATCAGATGATACCTGATGTTGATGTGTTTGGTCCTTGAGTGGCACAGGATTCTCTGTAATAGAGATGGCACTGTTGTTGTCTATGTGGATGGGAGTCTCTTTGAAATTGAACCCATAGTCTAGCATCTGATTCTGAATCCAAAGCACTTGAGCACAGCAGCTGGCAGCAGCAATGTATTCAGCTTCAGCAGTTGATGCAGACACACAGGATTGCTTCTTGCATTGCCAAGAGACTATCCTTCCACCCAGGAACTGACACCCCCAGATGTGGACTTTGCAGTCATGTTGCAGCCACCATAATCACTATCTGTATAAGCATACAGATTGAAGTCTGAATTCTTTGGATACCAAAGGCCTAGATTTGGAGCACCTTTGAGATATCTAAGGATCCTTTTGACAGTGATTAGGTGTGACATCTTGGGGTTGGCTTGATATCTTGCACATATGCATGTGGCAAACATGATATCAGGCCTGCTAGCAGTAAGATACATAAGTGACCCAATCATAGCCCTGTAGAGATGTTCATCAACACACTCCCCTCAAGATCAGGACCAAGGGAGTGGTTTCTGGCTATGGGTGTCTTTGCAACCTTACAGTCAGTCATCTTGAATCTTGTAAGTATGTCCTGTACATACTTTGACTGACTGATGAAGATGCCATCTTCAACCTGCTTCACTTGAATTCCTAGAAAGAAATTGAGTTCCCCCATGGCACTCATTTCAAATCTATTCTTCATCAGCATCTCAAAGTCTTTGCAGAGCTTTGGATTAGTTGAACCAAAGATGATGTCATCTACATATATCTGAACTAGCAATGTGTCATTTCCTGTTTCTTTGATGAAGAGAGTCCCATCAATAGTACCTCTTTTGTATCCATGTTGACAGAGGTATGTTGATAGTGTCTCATACCACTTTCTTGGAGCTTGATGCAGTCCATAAAGGGCTTTATCAAGCTTGCAGACATAATCAGGATGATCTGGGTCTGCAAAGCCAGGTGGTTGTTTAATATAAACTTCTTCATCAATCACCCATAGAGAAAGGCACACTTCACATCAAGCTGGTAGACCTTGAAATCCTTGGATGCAGCATAAGCCAGAAATATTCTTACAGCTTCAAGTCTTGCAACTGGAGCAAAGACATCAGTGTAATCAATCCTTCTTCTTGAGTGTATCCTTGGACAACCAGTCTAGCCTTGTTCTTGATGATGATCCCTCTATCATCTTTCTTGTTCCTGAATACCCATTTGGTTCCTATGACACTCTTCCTTGAGGAAGAGGGCATAAGTTCCAAACCTTCTGTCTTCTGATTTGAAGCAGCTCATCTTGCATAGCTTCAATCCAGCTTCCATCCTTCAAAGCCTCATCAACCTTCTTCGGCTCTATCTGGGATAAGAAACAAGAATGTAGACAAACATGGCTGTCATGAGCTTGTCCTCTTGTTCTTACCCCTGAGTCAACATTTCCAATGATGTTTGTGGTGGGATGTGACTTGTGGATCGAAGTTGAGGGATCACAGCAAGTTGGTTAGACAGATCTAAATTTGAGAAATTCTGATCTGGCAATGAGGTGTCTCCCACCACATCAGCACACTTATCAAGAGAGACTTGATCCAATGAGTGTGTGACATCATTCATGTTGTCTTCAATGGAGTGGTTATCAGCATCAAGAAATTCTTGATCACTGTCACCACCTCCAGTTCCTCTCCTGCATTTGAAGTTCCTTCTCCTGAATTCTGAGCCTCTGAGCTGGAATTTGAAGGCAATTCATTTGAATCAGTAGTATTGTCATGCTAGTGCTGATGGGAGCTTCAATTGCAGGGTTAGTCACCACTGGAGCTGAAGTAGTCTTCTTGTTTGGTCTTCTCAGCTCAAATCTTGGATCAGGATCTTCTGTTGACCTGTTATCTGTAGATCCTGAAACATTCTCACAAGATTTGTTAAAACAGTTGGTAACTAAGTCAAGATCAAACAGCCAATCCGGACCAGAACCTTTTACACAGGGTGTGTGTTCATTGAAAGTCATTGGCTGACTCCTCAATGATTCTAGTTCTGAGATTGTATACTCTATAAGCCTTAGCTTGAGAAGAGTACCCAACAAAGTGTCCATCATCTGATTTCTCAGCAAACTTGGCTATTTGATCTTTGGTATTCAAGATGGTGCAAGGACATCCAAATGTTCTGAGAAAACCAATGAATGGTCTCTTTTGTGCCACAGTTCATAAGGAGTCTTACCATGTGTCTTAACTACCAAAACTCTGTTTGCACATAGCAGGCTGTGTTGACAGCCTCTGCCCAGAAGGTGATGGGCAGTTTAGAGTCAGACAACATGGTTCTTGCAGCTTCAATAAGTGTCCTGTTTCTCCTCTCAGCAACACCATTTTGCTGAGGAGTCCTGGGAGCACTGTATTGTCTTGAAATACCCTTTTCATCACAAAATGTATCAAGGATTTGGTTTTTGAATTCGGTTCCTTGATCACATCTTATGATTTTGACCTTGTGATCAGATTGATTCTCAATTTTCAGAATGAAATTCTTTAAGATTTCAGGAGTTTCATCCTTAGTTCTAAGGAAAAACACCCAAGTGAATCTTGTGAAATCATCTGTGATCACCAAACAGTATGAGGTCCTTCCTAAACTCATTACACTGGTGGGGCCAAACAGATCCATATGTAACAAGTGTAGGGGAGTAGTGATAGAGTTCATTTCCTTTGGCTTGTGAGACACTTTGTGTTGCTTCCCCTTCAGGCATGCAACACAGTGGTCATCACTTGTAAACTCTTTCTTTGGCATTCCAGTTACCAAATCATTCTTAATCAGTTTATTCATGTTCTTAAAGTTTACATGGCACATTCTTTTATGCCAAAGGAAAGACTCATCACTATTTGCTTTAGATAGAAAGCAAGAAATCTCTCCAGAGGGAGATGTTTCCTGCAAGTCCATCTTGTACATGTTCCTTTCCTGGGGGCTCTGAGCAAAATATGCTCTTGAGGAATGTCAAACCCGGGCTTGAGAACAATGCACTCATGCTCAGTAAAGAGCATGTGATGTTTTGGTCAAAAAATAGGACACACTCAAAAGATTGTATCCAAGCTCCTTGACAAAGTTTACCTTCTCAATGCTGAGCTTACCATTTGAGACCATGCCCTACCAGTGATGTAACCTCCTGCATCTCCTCCAAAAGCAACTGGTCCTCCATCAATTCTTTCAAAGTTTTGAAGTAGGGACTCATTGCCTGTCATGTGCCTGGAGCAGCCACTATCAATGATCCACACATTTCTGTTTGCCTTTGGCTGTCCCTGCACAAAAGAGATGATTTAGTTACATTTGGAAACCCAAGCCTCATTGGTCTTGGGCTTATAAATTCAGATGAAGGCAATGAAACAGTAAGTGATCCTATGTTCAGGCTTTGAGGATCATTTGCTGTTGCTGAAGAGGAGCTTTCAGTCTCAAGGTCTTCCTTCATCTTCCACACCACCTTTGGAAGATTGGGCTTGACCTTCAATACTTGGAAGCTTTTGTAGCTTCGGAAGCTTTGGAGACGGATCCTTCGGAAGATCTTGCTTTCACTGCAGCAAGCTTCAGTGCTTCGGAAGCATTCCTTTCTTCCGAGACCAACTTTTCTTCCGAAGGCAATTTCCTACTTGCCTTCTTCTTCATTTTGGAGCTTCCGAAGGAAACAGATTTTCCTTCCGAAGCTGTTGTTTCTTCTTCTTCTCAGAAGTTTTCTTCTTGATCATGTGGATAGTACTCTTGGGATTGTATTGACAATCCTTAGCCAGATGTGAAGTACTACCACACATAACACAATCCAAATCTTTCCTTCTGAGAGTCTTCTTTCCCAAAGAAGACTGAGCTTGAACACTTTCCTTTTCTTTCTCCACCTTTTCAGATGATGCAGCAGGCTTCTTAGGGTGAAGCTTGCTCTTTGAAATGGATGGTTCAGGCTGTGCAGTGACACACAGCTGATCAGTCTTCTTGTTGTTGCTGGAGTGAGTTGAAGCTGAAGTAGAACTCTTGGTACTAGAATTCTTGACAGGATCTTCAGCTTTCATCACCTTGAACCTGCAGAGATAAATACTTGTTTCTGTTTGGGATCAAAGGTGGTCTTGATCTCTTGAGCTTTTCTGGATCTTCTCTTTGCTCTTCTGATCAAGTTCTTTCTCTTGGTTTTGCTCAAACCAGCTTCTTTTTCCTCCTTAGGAGCATGGTGACCCTTTTGGATTGACTCTCTTCACTCATTCAGAGTCATCCCTCACCTTCTCCTCTTCATCCTCTTCATCACTGGGGTCTATGGATGGCAGCTCATCTTGACCAGTTCCACACCTAGGAGATCTGACTGATAGTAGAGTGTGTGGAGGAGCTATCTCACTAGATCCCAGTCCCTGCTTATTCTGATAACACACTTTTGCATGCAGAGATGAGGATATCATGTTCTTGAAGGTCTCTTCTTCAAGAACACATTTTTCTGCCCTGGCTTTGCTGATCACAAGCTCAGCCTGGCATTCAGTCAACTTGGTAATGAGATCCTTAATTTGAGTCCTGTATGTTTGCTCATGTTTAAGAGTTGAAACTGTTTTCTCTAGATCTTCTATCTTAAGTTTATAGTCATTTTCAGCTCTTTAAAATCAGCTTTTAAAATATTTAAAGACTCAATATCAGATCTCATTTCCAAGTTGTAGGACCTGTATCTATTTACTTTAGCAATACATTCAGGAGAGCAAAGATGTTCAAGTACCTTGGCTTCATCATGATCAGCCATGAGTGCTTGGTTTGGAGATGCATCTTCAGCTTGAAAGCTCCAGTCAAAGCCTCCTTCTTCAACAGCAACTGCAGCTTGCTGTCTTGGCTTCTCATTCTGGTCCCTCCTTCAGTGTAGTTTGGCCTGGATGAAGCTTGGCCACCATTTGACTTAGGTGCCTTGCATTCTCTAGCAAAGTGTCCCATCTGGTTACAGTTGTAACACTTGACTTTGCTCTTGTCCAGCCCAAACTTGCCACTGGCAGCATTGCTAGGAAACCTTCTCCAGTCCTCTTGTAGAACTTCTGGGCTCTGTGAGTGAGAAGAGCCATTTGCTGGACTATCTCCATGTACTCCAGATCATCTGGATGGATACAGTCCAGGTCTTCAAGAGTGAAAAGAAAGTTGCCTGAACTTTCATCAGTGGAGACAAAAGCTTGAGAAGAACTTGTCTCTTGGAAGGGACTTCCTTGGATGTAGCTCTCTCTGGGTGTCTCTGGGAAGGTGATGAAAGGACCCTTTTGTGAGGTTTCAGGGTAGCAGATGAGATGATGCTGTGGTTCTCTGCTATCCTTTCAACCACATGAAGGGCTGAACTCTGGTGAGTGTTGGAGTTACCAGATGAATTTTGCATATTCATCTCCATCTGGTATCCACTGAGTATCCCATACAACTCAGTGAGAGTAAGGGTCTTGAGGTTTTCAGTCCTCTTAATGACCACACAGTAGTGTGTCCATTGTCTTGGAAGAGAGGACATGAACTTCCTAACAATATCCCTGTTCTCAATAGTTACCCCAACATCAGCCAGAGTATCCACAATCTCAACATACTGAAGTATTGTTGAGTCATGGTTTCACCTGTCTTGAAGGTGAAATTTTCAAACTGCTGCTTCAGGAGATCCTTCTTGTTCTCTTGGCTTCATTTGAACCCTCATACATCAGTTTCAGTGCATCCCATAGCTGTTTAGCGGTCTTGCACTTCTTGAAACCTCTGTAGATGGAGTTTGGAAGAGCAGTTTGGAGGGCTGTCATGGCTTTCTGATCAATGTCAATTCTTTTCAGTCTTCATCAGAAAAGTCAGCCCTCTCCTTTGGTATCATGCCACCACCAGCAGCAGCTGAAGAGGTGCATGGTACATGAGGTCCATTGACAACAGACTCCCACATCCTGGAATCTTGAGACTTGATAAAGCCTTCCATTCTTTGACACCAAGTGTCAAAATCCTCAGGAGTGATCAGTGGGGACTTTGTCATAGTTCCAGTTTCCATATCAGCTTTGGAGATAGCTGCCATTTGAAGAGTTAAGTGATGTGTGTAACTAAGAGGATTTGAAGATGGTGAGATCTTACAATCAAGAGCCTGGAATGCTCTGATACCAAATGCAGGACCGTTAAAGGGTACTTAAGCTTGCACTTAGTTAACACACTTAGGAGGATCTTAAGATCACTTAACAATTCAAATAGGGAACTGTGAACTTTACTGAAGATACAAGATAAACACAAGTAAAACAAGAACAAGAGCACAAGATAAAGTTTTCAAGGAAGTTGTATATTGCTTCTCTAGTTCTATTACAAGTGTTGTACAAGTATATTTAATACAAGAACCGGAGACTACTTATACTACATCCTACAACCGTCAATATGCAAAAAGACAGTTGGAAGTGACTAATCTAGACAACAAGATCAGCCTAAAGTCAAAAGGCAGATTGCCTTTTGACTAGTGACTATGACAAGCCATAGCTCACTGACTTTCCTATTACAAAAAGCCAAGAAGGAACAAAAACAGAAACTTGCAGGCGAAGACCTTATCTACTTTATCATAAAGTATGGAAGTTTCACCAACTAGTGATAGCAGGTGAACTACCAGAGCATGCAGCGGAAAGTAGGTTGCTTTATGATAAAGTTGATGGAAAAGGTATCTTTCTCTCTCTTCAGAAGAAAATCAGTCTTGTCTTTAAACAGCTTCGGAAGACTTTGTCTTGAGAGCTTCGGAAGACTTCATCTTTTACCTTCGGAAGAGTTGAGTCTTTGGCTTCGGAAGACTTTACACTTAGAATATTTTCCAAGTTCAGTGTAAAGCTTCCGCAGCAGTTTCTTCTGAACTTTGGCTTCGAAGATTTTACACTTAGCATTTTTCTTGAGTGTGTAAAACTTTCGAAGCTAGTTCACCTTTGTTTCAAAGTGCATGTTGGAAGACTTGGTTGTTTGGTATCTTTGGTTGCATCAGCCTCTTAACTTCAAGGTTCCTACACGTTGTCACACGTTACTGTAACATAAATATAAAATACGGAAATTAAGAAGTCAAACTATGCCGTTCATTAGTTTTAAAAACCAAAAATCATAGTCTTAAAATTATTGCCAAAATGTCTTATTTAATTATCATCTTCTTCATTCCTAGCTTGTTCTTTAACGATCTGAAAACATTCCTTGATTTCCTGCATACCTGCCGCAAAGAAACAATGCGGTGAGCGAGTACCCAGGAACAGAATAAAAGAAGTTGACACAATATCATAACGAATACAAAATGCATGTATAAGTTATGCATATCATTAAACTATACATCAGATCATTCATAACCGCATGGTACGGATATCATATTTCATTTGAAAACATGCCAGAGTTAACAGAAATATAGAGTTCAGATCAGATATCATAGGTTTTAATAAATTTCAGATAAATGTTCTTATTATACAGATCATGCAGGCCAACAAAAAAATTCAGATACAGATTCTCATTAGATTAATATATTCAGATTTATGGAAATACCCAATGAAGAAACAGATATCAGAAATAAAGTAGTAATCATAGCGTACAAGGGCTGTAGTCCCTAAGTACTAGATGTGTGGAGGAGCGTTGGCATACGCTCACATCCACCAGATGCATATATATCCTAGGACCAGTCCATACGCCTCTGAAACAGATATAGCTAAGTACTTCTCCGAGCACATAGATATACAGATAAAATAGAGACACCGTGGTCTAATCACACCGCCACGGATGGTGCCAAGTTATCGATGCCGCTATGACGAGTCTATGGAACCCCCATAGAAAGTGTTGCTCGGGTATCAGAGTTCAGATTAACAGGTCGTATACCAATTTTGAATTTATTAAACATACATGAATTATACACTAATTAAAGCAACAAATTCAATTTAAATGAATGAATAATGATAACACAGAATAAACATTAAACTAAAGCAACAAATTCAATTTAAATGAATGAATAATGATAACACCGAATAAATATTAAATTAAGTCCTAGGATGAGCCGAATAATAAACTTAGCAACAGAAAAAATGAATCAAATGTGAGACACAATTGTTTATAGTTTACACATAACAGATGGATCAATAAAAACTAGTAGCAACGGATATAAATAAAATAAAACGGAAAGTAAGGTGCAATCCACTACATATAGCAGAACGAATTGAATCAGATTATCCGTACCTTAAGCAATAGCAAAAAAATCACTATGACGCTGCTATCTCGTTTCTAATATATTACAAAATACCTACATATGGGTTAATTTTAAGTTAGATTTATTTCCAAGCTTCACATGTTAGTTTCGTACATTAACCCGCATCCTATAGTTTTAACATTTAAGTAAAACTGAAAATGTTTATATATTTATTTACTACAAATACTAATAGTTAAATATATTTATATAGCGATTCACAAGAAATCGAATTCTAATTTGAAGTTCCACGTGATTTTTCATGTGGTGACTTTTGCAAAAAAGAAAATAAATACTAATAATGAAATAAACAAATAAATAAATAAGAGAACGAAAGAAAACATAAATAATTAAATCTCAAGTGTGCAATTTCATATTTTCATGAACCACCATTGATCATAAGTCATTGCCATCATCGTTATTTATTATTATTTTCTTTCCCATGGTTTTGGTGATATACAATGTCATAATAAAAAAAAATAGAGCATGCCTTTTAAAGTCGAAGCAAAGTTTAATTAGTTACCTTCTTCCGCAAAACAAGAATGGATGGAATTTGAGAAGGTTATAGGAGCAAGTTAAAGCGACTGATTTGATGTTCGATGGTGACGGCTCCGACGGTGCGAAACCAAGCTCTAGAACTGAAAGTATAACGTTACTTCAAGACCTAGTAGCGAAAACCGACAATGTAGTTCGTTAAAATTATTAAGTTACTAAACACCAAAAGCCGAATGGATTAGAAGCAGGTCATTACCTTGTATACTTATTAGCCGTTGCTTGGAAACTAGTTTGCTTTCGAGCGTTCGACGTTGACGCGGTGATGACTCGGAGTTATCAGAGAGACGTAAAATCAGAAGAAGGCAACTATGACAACTAGCGGAAGTTGTATCGTTGTTTCAAGACCTATCATTTGGTGAACAAAGCAAGTTTTGTTCGGATTTATTTCTTTTGAGATTCGAAACAAGAACAAGAATATCAAAGGAAACAAAGATGTTTACCGCTATCTTACGTCAACTGCGGTTCATCGCGGTGTAGGGGTGCTGGAGTTTTCTTGCGGCAGTCCGTCTGCGACTATCTTGCCTGAAAGCACACAGTCGATGGAGGGCGTATAATGGACTCTCGGAGAGGGTCCTGACAATTGCCGATGGGTTAGTTTTTGTGAGGTGTGTCATCAACCTCAAATTCTTTTAATAGACTTGATTTATTTGTAAAGATGATTATCGTTACCCGGTAAAATTGTCGATTATTGTGGAAGATTTGGAAACAAAATCACAGAAATATGCTGGACGCAGTCGTGATTTCGTGAAAATGGTGGTGGCATTCAAATATCTTTATCATTTCCTTTATTACTAATATCAATATCTATATTAATATTAATGTTGATATTATCATTATTATTATTAATTTTATATTAGCATTATTATTTCTTAATTTTTATATATATTAATGCCGGTTATTTCAACAATGGTCCTACAGATCTAAACACCACCATCACAACACACCACTACCACTCTCTACCGCCTTTAAAGCTTGCATCCGACCCATTTCCCTCCCCCATTTCTTGCAGATCTACACCCAACACGTCACCACGACCACCACTCTAATCACCATCCTTACACTATTATTTTAGTTAATTTGAAAACAATTAATTAGTGGGTTTGAAAATCGAGATCATCTTTACGTTTTTTCATCGTTTACTTTCAATTTTAGTTGCAATAGTTGCAATTCTAGTACATCATCGAGATTAGGTGGTTTTTAGAAATGAGGTACCCAATTATGGGCTAAGAGTAGGGTTTCATTCGGGTTTTTTAATTGGTATTGGGTTCCTCGGGTTTTTAGATATAGAAAATCAACCAGAAGGCTGAACCGAATATTTAATCAGTATCCGATATTCAGTATTCGACATTCGGTCTTCGGGTTTATTTGGGTCGGGGTAATTGGTGATCGGGTTTGTCCACTTGTAAATTTAAAAATCAAAGGCAACATACTTTAAGTTGTTTCGGTTTTGGTAATCGGATTTAGCATCTCTTCACAAGCAAATTGGGTAGTCATAGTTAAAAAAAAACAAAATCAACCTCTAAATCTACATGTTACTCGAACATATACTTAACATAATCAAACACCATAACTATTATTGCTCAAACAAAAGTTACGCAATAACACGTTACTAAGCCTATAATACATGTTTTCTTTATATTATTAAGCTAGGACGTACAAGGACTAACAAACATTTATTTTAAACAAATTGTAAGGGTTACAGTTAGAAGTTGATGCAACCAAAGAGCTCTCAGCATGCACATGTTAAGTACAAAGAAAGTACTTCGGAAGATTTGATATAACTCAGCGAATTATACTAAGTATCAAATCTTTCAAAGCTAGTGTTATCATGTATGATTGAGTGTTTTGTCTGTTTTGTGTGCTTGAATGTTTGTTTGTTATCATGTATGATTGAGTGTTTTGTCTGTTTTGTATGCTTGTATGTTTGCTTGTTATCATGTATGATTGAGTGTTTTGTTTGTTTTGTATGCTTGTATGTTTGCTTGTTATCATGTATGATTGAGTTTTTTGTTGTTTTGTATGCTTGTATGTTTGTTTGTAAGTTTTACAGATTACACTTGAGTAATCTATGAGTGTTTGATTTGTATGATGTGAAATGATTTGTTTTGATTGTTTGATATGTTAGACATGATTGTTGTTTGTTTTGTCTATTGTTTGTTAGAAACCTCTATGAATGAGAACGACCAACTTCTTCTGCATTCTTCTGCACTTCTTCTATTGCCTTGAGAGATTCTTCACATCTTGTTCTGTGGCTTCGTCTTTCTCTGCTTCTTTTACTTGTTCAGCCAGAGGATTAATCTTCAAAGCATTGAGGTAGTTCACTATATGTTCAGTAAAGTACTGAACTGCACTCTTCTGATCATCATACTTATACTTAATTGGTAGATGTACCAGCTGTTCCAAAGTAGACTGATCCAAGCTTTGTACATCAATGTTGTTGACCAGTGTGGTCACAACATGCTTTCCCTTCAAGATCTCTAAATTGTTGTTCTCAGAAATACTCATGCCTGTTTGAATAGTGTGTCCGCAGTACAATTTTATATTGTACGCTGTAGACCCCTTGTATGTTGTACTGTGTTCACAGCGGATGGGCATTTGTACATACGCTGTGCACACTTGTGTGAAAAATTTACAATTGATGACTAAAAAGTCATACGTTATGGTGACCACTGTTTTCAAAGCGAATGAACATTGTTCATGCGCTGTGGACACGTTGAAAAAATTGCTTGGTTGTTTATAGAGGATGAACACTTGTTCATGCGCTGTGGATCCTTGAAAATTGTTTGATTGTACATAGCGGATGAACATTTGTTCATGCGCTGTGAACACTTGAATTGTTTTGTTTGATTGTTCATAGCGGATAAACATTTGTTTATCCGTTGTGGATCCTTGAAAATGATTTGTGAATGTTTACAGCGTATGATTACCTGTGTGCATACGCTGTATACACTGTACTTTTCTACAACGGATGACTAATGTAAGTCATGTGCTGTGAAATGGCACTGTATTCACAGCGGATGTCTTGTCAACATCATGCGCTATGAACACTTGTGTGTTCACAAGTGCATAGCGTATGTTTGTTTGTTTTGTCCGCTATATACACTTAGTGTATTTTGCATGTTATTATGGTTACTGTAGCTACAGCGGATGTATGTTTGTGTGTCCGCTGTGACAACAGTTTTCAAAAATTTCAGACTTTTATTTATTTTGAACTAATGTCTTCCGAAGCATATGTTTGATAAAATTTTCTTCTAAAAGAACATTTGTTTGATAAAACTTGTTTAAATCAAAATGTTTGTTTAAATATTTGATTTAAAATGTATGTAAAATGCTAAAATTTTAACATGATCAATATATGGATGTTAAGATATTACTCACAAGCAATATTTTGCAATATTATACATATGTATGTGTGTCAAACTGCTGTGTTTGGGTGTTGGCTTGACTTGGCTTTATTTAAACTCAAAATTTAGAAGATTTCAAATTTTAAAATGTATGAATATACACAATTCTGCTGCCTTTGATATTTCCATGTTCAATTTCTCCTCCTAAATTTTTGCATAGTTATAAAAATCTTTTATAAAAATGACAAAAATTTATATGTGTTTGAGTGGAAATTTTCAAAGTCCAAATTTATTGCTTGTTTGTTAAACACTTAGTAAGATCACATTGAATCTTACTAACAAATGAATGTGTTGCTTGGTTGAATCATGAATCAGTGTCACATACCATGAGATCATACTAGTCTAAATTCTCACTGAGTGGTTTGAATGTTTTTGAGAATAGACATAGACTAATACAATGTTGATTGCAGATATTGGATCCACTTAACTCATGCATGGTATTAATGATTGATTGAAACAGTGAGTGATTATCATGTTTTGAGTTGATTGATATGAGTTGTATGTACCCCACATCTGATTGTATGTTTGGTACAACCCTCTTCAAGATATGCTAGAAAGCACTTTCAATACTTAAGACCTAGGTACTTAGGAGTATAAATGCTCAATTTGATCCATGATGTTTGATCCTTATTGGGATTCTTTTTCACTTCACTTTAGAAGGTGATCCTCTTTGGGATTCTTTTGATTCATTCACAAGGAATGTAGTCTTAAAGACTTTATTGATTGTTCATCTATAATGGATGTGTTCCTCATTGGGAATCATTTTGGATCATGATTTGGGTCATTCAGGTCTGTGCTTAGCACAACAAAGAATGCCTTGGTGTACTCCCGGTCTATGATCATAACAAAGGAGACACTTGTACGATTGAGCAATTTATAAACTGTTTCACTTGGTGTATTATAGTTACTTTATAAGCAACCTATATTGGATAGATTAATACTCACCATAAACCAAGATATGTTCTTTGACCACACAATCATAAGAATTTAGTGCTTCACTATTGTATGTGTGTGTAGTTAGGTGTCCCATGCTGAGCCTATCCACATATCAAACAAAATACTATCAGTCTTTATTAGTGGAAAATGACTCAAGTGAAGAACTAAGCTAGTGTACTATCATTTCTCATGACTGGTATGTATGATTCAATATGTTTGATTATAAGAAAACATGAATGTTTGTTTGATATCTTGATTTTGAAAGATACATGTTTGATGTTAAACTTGGACTTAGACTAAATCAAGCTTGTTTTTTTAATGTTTTGAAAAACATTACTTGTTTGATTCATAGTTGATCATACCAAGTGACTGAACCAAAAATTCAAATCTTGTCGAATCAAATGGTTTTGTAAATAGTTCAGCCAATTGATTGTCTGTATGGACTTTGACAACTTGATCAGACCCTTTTCTAAGCAGTTTCTCAGAAAGTGATATCTGATCTCTATATTTTTTTTTTTTTAAATGTTGAACAGGATTGTCAGTGATAAGCATGGAAGCAGAGTGTCAATGTGTATGGGTGTTTGAAGAAAATAAAGCCATAGTCAAGCATTTTGTTTTGAATCCAAAGCACTAGAGAACAGCATGCAGAAGCAGCTATGTATTCTGCTTCAGCTGTTGACACAGACGTTTGTTTGTTTCTGCACTGCCAGGAGTCAGTCTGATCCAACCCTAAGAAATTACCAAACTCCATTTTTGCTTTAAAATCCGAAGGAGGGAACAATTGCCAGTCATATGTCAGGAGTATCCACTGTCAACATACCATATGTTGTCAGGCCTTCTTTTATGTCCCTATAAAAGAAAAGAAATTAGTTAGTTGGTGCAACCCAAGCCATGATGGTCTTGGTTTTCCGTCTTTCCCTATGACACAAATTTCTTCTAGAATGGCATTGTCTGCTGGTTTAAAAATTCTAGGTACACTAGTTTTCCTTTGATTTTTTAGCTCTATCAGGAGAAGTACTTTGAGCTCTTCTCCTTTGAAAGCTAATGTCTGGTGATTGTCTGTTTTGAGACTTATGTCTCCTTATTAGTTGTTTAAAGTTGTCATAAAATGTTTTGTCATTGTTTAAAACAACTTTTTGATGAGGAGTTTGTCTTGGTACTCATCCCTTGTTCTTGTTTTGAACAGGTGTTTGTTTCTCAGTTGATTTCTCAACTTGAGCCTGTTTGTTTTGCTTTTCATTTTTCTTATTAAAAAAGCAATTTGTTGTGCTATGATTGTTTCTTTCACAAATTGAACAATAGTTGTGAAAATGGCATGTTTTAGCACTGTGATTATTCATATGACAGTACTTGCAGTATTTACCATACTTGCATTTTTCAGTGGTGTGTGTGTATTGATCACACCACTCATAATATAGTAAATCAGCATTTGTTGTTTGTTAGTAACTTTTGTTTTAAGTTTGAGTTTAAAGGTACATCAAAAGTTACTGTTGTGTTTTTTGCTGAATTGGGGCTTTGCCTTTCCTTATTTGATTGCTTGGGAGAGGCAGTTGAAGTTACAGCTTTCCTTCCACTAGAGCAGATATCAAACCTTTAGTCTGCTTTGAGTGTTTTGTTGGTACATCAGCCACACTTGAAACCTTTTGAGTTTTAGTAATTGGTTGAGTTGGCTCATCATCCAATAAATCATCCTCATCATCATCTGTTGTTTGTTCATCAAATTCATTATTCTCTCCTTGATAAAAGTCAGTTGGTTTGATTCGTGATGGTGCTAAACTTTTAACAAATTTTATCAAAGGTGATTTGATGTTGATGGTGACTTTGATGATGATGATGATGATGATTGTTTGGAATCATCAGTCTTTTCATGTGTGTCAAGTAACTCACCTTGGTTGTTGGTCATTGAGTCAGGTAAAGGAATATAATTATCATTATAAGGTGGGTTGACCTTGTTATATCCTAAACCTGACGGGTCTTGTTACCCCTTTGTTGAACAAGAAGTTCTTCAAACTTCTTGTTGCTTACCTGAAACTTCTGAAGTTTCACTTCAGTTTCAACATGCAATGTTTTTGATTCAGTCAACGATGCAGAGAGGTGCTTAACTTGAGCTGCTAGTGTTAGTTTCTCAGACATAGTTTGTCTAAGTCATTTTGTAATGAAAGTTTTTGGTTGCATATTGTTTATGTTCTGATTTTAAGCTTTCATTCAAATATTAGTTTCAATAACTTTCTTCGAAAGTTTGTCTGCATGCTCTCTATATTTGTTGACTTCATCAACACATGCTTGTGTGTAGAGGTTTTCCCTTACCTCTTTTAGGATTTCTGAAATTTTATCTTCAATATCTGCCATGAGGGCATGATCTGGAGATGGAATTTCAGCCTCATATAAGCTCTAGTCACATTCACCATCTTGTTTGATTATTATTGTAGAAGATTTTGAATATTGATTTGGACTGTACTGTGTGATTTGTGGTGGGGTTGGTACAGCTAGAATGCTGCTTGGAGGTGGAACATGTATGTTTGAGTGATAGCTACTAGATGTTTGTGTCTGCTTCGTGTTTCTGTCAACTCTGGCTGCTGGCATTCTCTTGAAAAATGTCCTATAGTTGACAATTATAGCATCTCACTTTTTTTTTTGTCAAAACCAATCTTGGTTTTCTTGTCCATACTCAACCCCTGATTTCTTTGCAAAAATTGTTTAGATCTATAGGCAATCATAGCCATAGACCATTGAAGATCCATTTCTTCAACCATGTCTGGTGGGAGTTCATCCAAATCTTGTTGAATGATTTGTTATGGTGTTAGACTTGCACCCAAAAAGGATTCAAATCTTGTTGAAAGGCTGCATAAGCTGCCTTTTGCTCTTCACTTGCAAGATAATAGTGAGAGCATCCATTGGCTTTTCAAGTCTATGTGTGTTGTGGGTCTGAGTGTGTGGCTGTTTGTTTGAGTTGGAGATGTGTGGATGCCTTTTGCTTTGAGGTGTTTCTTCAGGTAAAGCATGCACACTAGTCTTTTTAGACTTCTGTTTGTTGCTGGATGATTCAGGTGCTGAGAAGAATGATGTATCACTAGAATCTAAACATTCTTCATCTTCTTCTTCTCCAGTGCTTGTTAGAAAAGCACTGTTTGTATGTTGTTGTTCTTTGA
This sequence comes from Flaveria sonorensis, assembly GCA_025506505.1. Taxonomy (NCBI): domain Eukaryota; kingdom Viridiplantae; phylum Streptophyta; class Magnoliopsida; order Asterales; family Asteraceae; genus Flaveria; species Flaveria sonorensis. Next base: position 51,770,474 of record CM046423.1, read on the forward strand.
ATTTGTAAGCCTCTACATGTCTGATGTGATTGTTATTTCTGGATTTTTCATCCATCTCTAGAGCTTCAACTTTGGCTACTAGTGAGTCAAGGGATAAGGCTTCAAAATCCAGTGTTGCTTTCATCAATGACACTGACTGAGTCCAGCTTTCAGGCAGTGTGTGCAACATTTTTGTTGATTTCAACAGCTTCATATTTCAGTCCATACACAATCATTTCATTTACTAACTGGACATATCTATGTAGCTGTTGTGGGATAGATTCTCCCTGAATATGATGGAAAGTTTCATATTGGGTCCTCAATTTTTCTTTCTTGATTTCCCGTATTTCTTCACTTTCTTCACACATTGTGTGAAGTACTTTCCCAATTCATGAGCTGTTTTGAATTTTCAACTCGAGTTAAAATTTCAAAAGGCAATGTCAAGGCTAGTATACTGTATGCCTTCATGTCTGTTTTGACCCTCTTGAGGTCATCACCAGCTATGTTTTTCAAGCTAACTGGCTTCTGTATGTTGTAATCAGGTCCAAGAGTCAGAGGAATGAAATGACCCTCGATTATAGAAGTCCATAAATTAGGGTCTTGAAAAATTATCCAGTTCCTGAACATGATCTTCCATTGTTTGAAGTCTGACTTGTTCTTTAGTCTGGGTGGTTTTAGACCACTGTGTTCCTGAAATTTCATTAGCCATGATGTTTAATTTTAACCTAACGTTTTAAGTTAAATTTGTTTGATGATTTTAGCTTGATGAAAAACTTGTTTAACCCTAAAGTCTCTAGGATTTTTTGTTAATAGAGTCACCCTTTTTAAATTTACTTACCGAATAAAGGAATTAATTAATTGAAATTAATTAATGTCCAATGTTAGGTCACTTTCAAATCTCGGTGAAAAGAAAGGAATATTCTGTCAAGGGAATATCAATTTTTAAAGTTGTCAGTCAAATAAAGTCAAAACCCTAAAAACACAAAAATTGTTTTAACAGTTACCTTTTTGGATCAAAAAGTAACTTTTTCAAAAATTTCAAAAGAAGATTATATTTCTTCTTTTATTTTCTGATGAACCAACACAATCACCGTAGATTATGAAGGTTATGAATGATCAAACCTAGGGTTTATTCTAGGGTTTTGGTGGCGGCTATGCTGTTCTTTACAGAATCAACAATCGGTTTCTTGATTGAAGAACAAAAACCAGATTCAAGTGAGTTTTTCACTAGAATATGATGATTTTAAACACTTTGAACAATTCAAAATGTTCAAAACAATGAGTGTTTGATAAAAATTGATGAAACAGTACTCGAATGACTGTTTTATCAAAAACCCTAAAACGATAAGGTTTTTAGGTAATGAGATGATTCTGTTTGAAAACAGTGTTTGAATGAAGAAAATTGATAGAACAATACCCGTGTATTGTTATATCAGAAAACCCTTTAAATCTGATGAGGTTTTTAGAGAGTTTTTGTGATGAACACGTTTGAAACTCGCGTGAATGATGCTGATTTGAGCTTTAAAATCATAGAAACTTCTTCACAATGCACAAAAACAGATAAAGAAATCATGTTTGTTAAGCATTTGATGAATGTTAAGAGTAGAAGAAGGTTGTTGTGATGTATTTTCAGCTCGTAAATGTATGGTTTGAAGCTAATGAACCACTGATATCATCTTGTTGATTGAGATGATCGAAAATCAATGAATGATTTGAGCCAAAGCTCTGATACCAACTGTGGAAATTCGATAATCACAGGATCGAATATTGCAATCGTATTGTTGTCGTTATCAGATCTGTGATGCGGAATCTCACAGACCTATTGATGATTTCAAGTGAAGATCTAATGCAAGATATATTGTATGATGATGAATGATTTGTTTTGATTGTTTGATATGTTAGATATGATTGTTTGTTTGTTTTGTCTATTTGTTTGTTAGAAACCTCTATGAATGAGAAGGACTAGCTTCTTTACATTCTTCTGCACTTCTTCTGTTGCCTTGAGAGATTCTTTAACATCTGTTCTGTGGCTTGGTCTTTCTCTGCTTCTTTTACTTGTTCAGCCAGAGGATTAATCTTCAAAGCATTGAGGCAGTTCACTATGTTCAGTAAAGTATTGAACTGCACTCTTCTGATCATCATACTTATACTTGATTGGTAGATGTACCAGCTGTTCCAAAGTAGACTGATCCAAGCTTTGTATATCAATGTTGCTGACCAGTGTGGTCACAACATGCTTTCCTTTCAAGATCTCCAAATTGTTGTTCTCAGAATACTCATGCCTGTTTGAACAGTGTGTCCGCAGTACAATTTTATATTGTATGTTATGGACCCCTGCTTCTTATCCCTCACTGTACCCAAAAACATCAATGAAGCACTCAAAGACAACAGTTGGATAGAAGCCATGCAAGAGGAATTACAACAATTTAGAAAGCAAGAGGTATGGAAGCTGGTCGATCTACCTGAAGGTCCATATGCCATTAGCACAAGGGGTCTTCCGAAACAAAGCAGATGACAGAGGGATTGTCATAAGAAGCAAGGTAAGGCTGATCGCCCAAGGATATACTCAAGGGGAAGGCATTGACTATGATGATGTCTTTGCTCCTGTAGCAAGACTAGAAGCCATCCGAGTTTTCCTTGCGTATGCCTCATCCAAAAAGTTCACTGTCTACCAAATGGATGTCAAATGTGCATTCCTCTATGGCAAGATAGATGAAGAGGTATATGTTGCTTAACCACCAGGGTTTGAAGACCCAGAATTCCTTAAAGAGTCTACAAGTTAGATAAGGCTTGTATGGTATTCATCAAGCGCCTAGGAAGTGGTATGCAACTTTATCTAAGTTTTTACTGCAGAATGGATATACCCGAGGGAAAATAGATCAAACATTGTTCTTGAAACGAAAAGAACAAGACTTGTTAGTGGTTCAAGTCTATGTGGATGACATAATCTTTGGCTCCACAAACACACAACTTTGCAAAGAGTTTGAAACACTTATGCAATCAAAATTCCAAATGAGCTCAATGGGAGAACTTACATTATTCCTTGGTCTATAAGTTCAACAAACAGCTGAAGGAATTTTCATCAACCAAAGCAAGTATGTGAATCAGATATTATATAAATATAATATGTCTGATTGCATATCAAGCAAAACACCATTTGCAGCTAGATTAAAGTTTGGACCTGATCCAGAAGGAAATCAATGGACCAGAAACTCTATAGATCCATGATAGGTTCCTTGATGTACCTAACAGCAAGCAGACTAGACATCTTGTATGCAGTTTGCATGTGTGTAAGATACCAAGCAGATCCAAAAGAATCACACATCAATGCAGTAAAGAGAATCTTTAGATATCTAAAAGGCAAACCAGCACTTGGTTTGTGGTATCCAAATGATGGAGATTTCTCTTTATCTGCATACACAGATAGTGATTATGGTGGATGCAATCAAAACAAAAAATCTACAACAGGAGGTTGTCAATTTCTTGGATCAAGAATGATCTCCTGGCAATGCAAGAAACAAACAAATGTCTCTGTCAATAGCTGAAGCAGAATACATAGCTGCTTCTGCATGCTGTTCTCAAGTGCTTTGGATTCAAAACAAAAATGCTTGACTATGGCTTTAATTTTCTTCAAACACCCATACACATTAACAACTCTGCTACCATGTTTATTACTGACAATCTGTTCAACATTTTTAACATGAATGCCTTTTATGGATGAATGTTGTTACATATGAGCTAGTAGATAGATATAACATGGTAAAATAAAATATATGTAAACAAGAAGAGGTTGTTCTCAATAAAAACAAGCAAGGAAAGTTGGATTTTGAAGATGTAGGAAGCTTGAAACCTCTAAAAATCTCTTGATCCTTGCTAAATCAACTTGGAACATACTTGATTGTAGAAGACAAGTTTGATAAGTGATAGAATGATAGAGATGGCCCGGTGGAGATTTTATGGTGGGAGAAAGAGAAGAGATTGAAGTGTGTTAGTTTGTGTGAAATAAAAAAAGTGATATTGCTTTATAACTTTCTCTAGTTTTGTAATCTTTTTTATTTGTCTTGAAGTGTTAAAGTTGGTCAAAGAAGATGGAAAGAGGATGACAAGAATGGAAAATATTGGTACACTCCTTTAAACAATTCTTATGTAACTTCACTAAAGGGGAAAACTTTGAAGGATGTAAAGTCAACATGGATTTACATTGGGATAGTGTGAAAGTGAAAGAAGATAGGGGGTGGGATGAGAGGAACGACCAACATGGTGGGGAAGGGGGTTTATATATTCAATTTATGTAGTATTGGGTATTTTGGGTGGTATTTATTGCACAATAGGTATTTTTACATATTTTTATAATTTACTTGTACTTTTTTTTAAAATGCATCCAAATATTATAAAAGCTTATATAATATAATATATTTTAATATTGATGATATGTTAAATACATCGTGTATCTAGTAGTCGCGTTAAAAGTATTCATTCCGGTTAAAATATCAATTTATATGTTTAGGTTTATTTATGAATTTAAGCTTTCCAATGTATTTAATTTGGAATATAAAATACTATGAAACACTTTAAAGCATTATAGTATGTATATATTAATTATCACCAACGTTCGTGTGTGCTGGATTTACCGCGTGTAAAAATGGTAATAAA